>JAUBOD010000446.1:1300461-1333333 GCA_032353885.1 Nothura maculosa
TAAAATTAAGATGATGACTCTGTTTTGGGAGTGGGGGGAAACCCACTGTCTAATTTGCAGAATTAAGAGGATTAACATACAGAGCACACAGAAATATTACAATCATCTGCTGCAAACACCAGTATCTCCCCGAGAGCGCAGGGCTGTTCCCCAAATACTGGCAGGGCATGGAGTGGTGGGGAAGAGACATGGTCTCTGCTAGGAAATCAGGGCAAATGTCAAAAAATACGGAGTATCCCAGCTACTTTGGGAGATGGGCTAAGAAAAGGCTGCAGCTTCGTCTACTAGGGGGAAACGAAGATGGGAAATGGATGGAAATGCCAGGCGGGACTGGGAGAAACGCAGGGAACCAGGAATCTCCCGGGAGCTGCAAATGCTGCAGACAGTCCTGCCTTCAGCACACGGGTTAATGAAGCAGCCTTAAACGTGGCTACCGGTCTGCCTGGGCAGGTGGCCACGTCCCCCTGCACGGAGCCAGCCAAGGAGCTGCCTCTAAAGGGTTAATAATCCAGTGGCCTGGGGACACTCTACAGATAAGAGGATTGTTCCTCAAATACTCTCAGAAGATGTGAGAACAAAATCAGGCCCTGGTTTTCTTTTTTTTTTTTTTTGTTTCAGCACCAAAAATATAATTTTTGAGTACTCCCATTCTCTCTCCTTTTTTTCTTTTTTTTGGTAAAAAAGCCTAAAAACTCCTTGGAAACACCGGCCTCTGGCCTGGAGACCCCTCAAGCTCAAAGCCACGCTGCAGCCGAGCGGGAATTGGGTTTTGGGAGGCAGCAGCCCTGCCTGTGCCGCGGGATCGAGGGCTGCCGGGAGCCGCTAGCCCAGCCCTGAGCTCCCGGAGCACAGCGACCTCATGGAAAACCCTGCTCCTGACCACTTTATTCTGCACACACCAGGAAAATTGCTGGAAATCAGCGGGGAAAGAAGGATTTTGCACTTTTTTTTATGAGGTAGTTTTTTTTTTTTCCTGTAAGCTGTTAACTTGATTAAAATATGGCTTGGTAAAAACTAAGTACAGACAGATCAAACTGAAATCAATATTTGCGCTAATTACAGCCTTTTAAAATTTTTGAAAGAATGGCCTGAAGGGTAGGAATTCACCAACTGTGAATCATAGGGAAACGATCAGAGAAAAGGCAGTGTGGGCATTGAAAAGAACAGTCCAGATGAGCTCTGGAAATTTAACTGCTCATGGAATGAATTTCAACACAAACGAGCAATGCACTTGCAGGCCCGTTGCAGATGGAACCGACAGTCTTTTGTTTTATATTTTGTATTTTTTTCCCCCCTTTTTTTTTCCTCCAATGCCTGCTGGATGGATGATTTGGTATCTGGCATTTTGTGCTTAAAACTCTCCCCAGAGCAAGCACGTGGAGAGCCTTAAGGAGCCACTGGTGTGCTCGATGCATGAATGAGGCATTCTCAGTGGATATGGGTCATGCTAGTAGATGTACACAGTAAGATTATTTGACTCTAATTCATGCCACTTGATATAATGTGATAAAACATTTGACATGAGAGATAAGTTCCATTTTAATCTGAGAGGATATTGGTGAAAGAAAGAGTGGGAATTATAAAGGAGGAAGAGGTTTCCAAGGGAAAGGTAATGCGGAGAAAGAGAGGTATTGAGTAGAGGAGGGTTGACTGGGGAAAAGAAAAAAAGCAGCTTCCTCTATACAGTGAGAAAGCAAATGAGCAAGTGAAGAAAGCGAGTAAGATTGTTAGAAGTCTAGAAACGATGCTGCGAGATGAGAGGAAGGCGAGTAGGAACAGAAGCTGCTTCAAACAGAAATTAATATACGGACAAATACCCTGAACGAGACTGCAACGCTAACGTTACAGGCTGGCCATCAACAAAAAACCTTCGCTGTAGGACAGCTAGGAGGACAGAAAGGCTCTGAGACCACAAGAGCAACAGAAATGGAGACGTCAGTTAGCATGCACTCAGATTCACAAGGAACGGGCATCACAGGTCACTGTTCTCTCATAGTGCCAGGAAATTATCTTGTGCAACAGAAAATTAACTCTGAAAATCTGGCTCGGGTTGCTGCCATGCCATTTTCTGCAAGGAGACCACACTTGAGCTTGACCTTGGTGTCAGGCACCACAACGTGGTCCTCCCAGAGCGCAGAGGTCCATGCTCCATCAGCTCTGTTTTGATTGTTTTTCAGAATCAAAATTTAGCACGCTTACTGCACTGCTTGCAGGGCTTGTCATTGAAAGCCACCGCAGGGCGTGCACAAGAGATGGTCCTAAGCAAACACATCTGCCAAAAAACTGGCTCAGATTTTAGCAGTGAGAACAATGACCAAGATGTTCAGTTAGAGACAGATTTTTCACAAGCTTAACATAGGAAAGGCTCGTTTGGAAGATGCAGTTCCCTTAAATCCACACACAGACAGACCAAGACAGTACAATAGAGTAGAGAGTTAAAGCAGGCAGAGAGCAGATACAAGCCTTAGTCAGAAAGAAAGGAAAGATTTATTTAGTTTTTAAAGCTATAACCAGTAAGTTTTCTCAAAATGTGACTTATCCTCCTGTCTTATTTTGTCACATTTTGGATCTCTCCTGCTTGGGTGTCCAAGGAGGAGAAGGCATTTACTTACATCAAATAACCTTTCTATATACATCTCCTCATTGACCTTATCACGCAGGACATCCTGAGAGTGGCGGACAAATGTCACATAGGCATCGGCGACATCCATGCCCGGCTTCTGCAGGGGGGAGAGAAGAAGAGAGAGACAAACACGTGAATATCATGGAAAGGGGCAACCTCTGCCTCTCTGGGATGATGCCCCTTCTCCTTCTCCCCCAGTTTTGGTCAACTCTGCTGTTCCTCTTAGACATAGATAAAGTGATAAGTCAGTGAATTGATGCCAAAATGAATGTTCAAATCACTGCTAAATCCTAGGAAGCCTCTCTGTCCTATTACAACTCTGTATCTTAGCACAGAAATGAACTCATTTTAAACAGCAGCTGAGAAGGATGTTAGATTTTGGGCATAATGATATTGTCTTTAAAGCAAATGGGAACTAAAAGCAAAAATAATCCCGTTACGGTTCACATTGCTTCATATATTGAAATCAAACTTACCTCAAAGGAAACCCATTAAAATACTGTAGCAGGAATCATTACAAGAGCTGCCATAAAAATCTTAAATTTCCATGGCACATTGTAAGTTTGTTAATAACTAGTGTCATTAGTTTCCATTACTGTGATTTACCTCAGATCACAGAGTATCATTTCTCTGCACGATGCGATTGTCAGCCACTGCAAATTGAAGTTAGTTAACACATCTGTGTAATTTCCAGGGTGAAAATGAGGACAGTTTGGAAAGCAGTAGGAAGGGAGTTGTTTAATACAAAGCAAACAATTATCAAGCAAAGGGCCGGTGCTTGGCCCTTGGGAAGCTCGCCACATTTCTTAACACCTCCCGAAACAATGACAAGGTATTAATTTGAAAAACAATGAGCACAACACAAATGTGGCACTAGTCAAGTGTTACACTTTCAAGCAATTTTCAGCACGATGACGGTGCCCACTGCAAGGTGGCATTAGGAGGGCTCCTTTGCAGTGATGGTGATCTGGCCATCGGTGGGATTTGCTCTCCTCCCTCTAAAATGGGGATTCCGTAGTTAAATATGGACCAGTCCCAGCTAATCTGTGCCCCTGGTTCCCCAGTGGAGAGAAGCTGGTGTTCCCAGATCCTTAAGGACAGCAGGATGCTGCTATCCACACTGGGATATTTGGAGTGAGGAAGAGCTCAACTGTGTTTCAGGTGTTCGTCTTGCCCATGCTGGGCTGCAGAGAGGTGTAATTTTGTACAAAAACTCTAATTTAAGCTAGTTTAAAAGAACACAAACATTATGAATGCGCGCAATGCTCAACACGTACAATAAATTTGCCACATCATCACGTAAGAATCTGCAGCAAAATTGCATCTACAGGGAGAAGAAAGCTAGCTATGCATCTCACCCATGCAGGTCAAAAAACTCAATGGGGTTAGTCTTGACTTACACTGCCTAGACTAAGTGAATGCAGAACTCGGGGCAGTATATTAAGATCTCCTCCTTTCTACTTGGAATTGTTCAGGATCTGTTTGCCTGTAAATGCAACAGTAATCCCTTATTCCAGTCAACATTCATGTATTATATTTCAGCTCAATTTAAATGTAAATTTCTGGCAAGTTAAGTGCTCTGTCTAAGAACATTAAGGGCTCTTTTCTTTATGAATCAAGGTCTAATTAGAGGCGATGATATACAATTTCCTGATACCAATTACCGAAAAAAAAGGAAAAAAAAATTTTCATTAACAATTTCCCAAACACATGTTGCTAGCTCCTCGACATTTCCCCAAAGTCATAAAAAAGTCATTTTCTGAAAGAGTAAAATAAACCAACAATTAGAAGAACAAAAATAAAATAGATTAGCTAATGTGTTAGATGTGTGTTGGCTCAGCTCTAACATATCTGGACCTTTTTGTTTGGAAATTACACTGTGTTTGTACAAGTCCAAATGAAGAATTAACAGAGTGTGCTGCTCCTATTCTCTTTTTTTTTGTCATGCGATTCAAGCCAATTGCATAAATATGGTACCTATTTGACACCATCTGCAAATGAGTGCCTAAACAGCCTCGCAGGTCTCCATAGGAGGGTAACTGCTCATTAGGAAGGGAGGGGAAATATTCCTTCCAGTTCAAGCACTACAAGTTGGAGGGCTTGGGGTTCAGGCCCGGCTGGCAACGCGTAACGTGGGCTGCTACACACGCCATAAAACCCAGCGCAGTGAGAATCGCTACGACAGAAGTTGTTTAAATTGTGCTTACGGGTACATCCACGTATTTGGAAGCAGCCTTCACCTGTAAAAGGAACAAGAACAGAGTTGATACTATCGACACATTTGCAGGTTTTGCCTTTTTTTTTTCTTTCTTTAAGAAAAAAAACACCTCTAAGAGCATCTACCGTCAAGGAGGTGGCATGTGGCCTTCCTACGCCGCAATGGCCTTCGCCACCAGCGCGATGCTGGGGCCAACTTCCCGAGCGGAGCAGCTCCCAGCTGGCCAGAGGGCCCTTCCCAGCTCCGTGGCAGCAGGCAGCGCGCCATGGAAGCGCCTCGCCGGGATTTTCCACCGCGCTGCTGCTTTTAATTAGGAGAAGCGCTGCCGGCCATCTTTGTTTGGGTGTAAAAGCTCACCTGCTTTTAAATATTTCTAAAGCTACCATTAAAACAGCCTAAATATAACACGCACGCAGTTGCATCTTGGGAGGAATAAATTATGTGTCCCGAACGAGAGCATGAATGTATGTGTGAGACAGACTGTGCGAGTGGGTGGGAGCTCTCATATGGTGTGTGTGGGGGGTGCATAATTAAGCACAATGAGGCGATACAAAAGACCAGACTGGTGGTAATTGCCGGGGCGAGCGCGGCGCGCGCCCCGTGCAGCGGCGCCGCACCTGCGGGCGCCCACGGGGCTCCGCTCTTCCCGCTTCCCGAGGACCTGCTGGACACAGGGCTGCAGGAAAACCGGGTGCTGAGCTTGGATTTAACCCTCTGCAGCCCCAGGTTCCTGCCACCATCCCCGGTTGCCCCTTCTCCCAAAGTGGAGGCCAAGGGAGGAGCTCAGCCGCTTTCCGCAATCTCCCCTGCTCCCTGTCACCAACAGAATTTGGAGCTTCTTCTCTTGCCCACCCCTCGCCTTTAATCGGAATAATTGCTTGTTTTTCTTTAAACTCGGATTTGGCTACATTAAGTGAAATTTCCAAACTGCCGGATGTTGTGTGATTTTTGCGAGGCTGCCGTTTTTCACAAATTATGTGACTTTGCCATGAAGCGTCTCAGTTTACCATACAAATTTCGTGCAGAACAAAAATAAGATCTCTTACTTCTGTTTCCCTCGGGTAATATACAAGCTTTACTTTTAATTACTGTAGGTGTAATCCTCTGCCTACGGAGGCCATCCAGACTACAGGCAATTTTAGCAGCTGTCATTCCTGTGATTCAGAGGAACTTCACATGCAGACACCCATCCAGGGCCCGGACCAGGGCTGCTGGGGTGCATTTAAATGTAACAACAAACACAAGAGAAAAAAAAAAAAGTCTGGCCAAATTTAGAAGGGTATTTTCCTTTCAAAGTGCTCTGCAATGGGAAGGGGCTAGTGAGAATTTATTAGGACAACAGATGCATTAATTTTATCCCGAGTTTCGAGGCAAGAATTGGAAATGAGGATATCCTACTAGGTGATAAAACTGTCTGTCACAAGACCCCCGATTACATGTCACTTGCAGCGAGCCTGGAAAGCGCACGATGAAAGGAGTCAGTAGCAGGGGGTGGGAGACTAATGCTTCCTAGAAGTCACAGGCTTGGACCATAACACGTTGTTGTATTTGTTGAGCTGGGGAAGACGTGGGAGGTGGTGCAAGCACGCTGCAACGGCACAGAGCTCCACTGCTAGCGCTGCAAGCACTAGACACAGCAGAGCAAGTTACTACTGCAGGGAAAGAAGCAGGGAATGGGCCTCAGTGGAGACTTGAACATATTGGCACCACCGAGATGAGGGGGTATCTGTCCCAAGCCCTCTCTGGAAGGGTCCCGAGTTCCAGACCCGAGTTGGGTCCCTCCAACTCAGTCCCCATGGGCGAGTGCAAGCTGGGCTGTGCAGAAGTGTGCAGTTGTCCCATTTAACTGGGATTTTTATGGCACTTGCCAAACAGTCTGACACACACGTGCTTGGCTTTGGGAGGCCAGGCGAGAGGAGCTGGGCTTGTAGAGCTGGCAGTCTTTGTGGGATGAGTTTTCAGAAGACTATTGAAAATCAGCTGCTATGTATTAAGCCTCAGGAGCAGTCACATCTCTTGTGGAATACAGACAGCCAAAACCTTGTTGATACGGAGACAAACTTTGCATGGATGTAGCTCTTTCCTAGGACCCCTCTAGGAATATATATGACAAGCTATGGATTGGTTCTGCAGTATTAGGGAGAAATGGAGCTGGGCTCCTGAGCCACCTTGTGCTCTACAACTCCATGTATCTTGTTCTCTTTTACCAATAAGATGGAATTGCCCCACCTCTCCCTTATTTCATTTTTTAACTTCTTAAAATAATTGCCATTATGGCCAGAAGAATGACAGGAACATCTCTGTAATGCAAGGCCTCAAGAAGCAACTTCTTTAGTTACATATAGTGGAGGTTTTATTCTGCTTAATAACACTCCTCAATAAAGGAAACAGCAGCAACCAAAACAGTGACCTGAGACAGCTTTACATTGAGCCACCATATGATGCCCAGCAACCCCTGGGTATTCAAATGCTGTACATCTCTGTACAGTGTGTTTGTCTATTGGTGTGGGGTTACAGTGCTTAAGTATCACAGAATGAATTATTATGAATTATGTAGCCAATTTAGTCCCAGGACAACACAGAATATAAATTAAGGAAAAAAAAAAGAAAAGAAAACTTGGTCTCTACTTACAGTAAATGACAGGAAAGAAGAAAACAAAGTTCCTTCATCATATCTAGATAATTTGGCCAAGACTCCTTCCAAAATGGTGACAAACTAGAAACACAAAAAACATTGCAATTATTTTTAGTAATTTAACAAGGGCATAAAAATCAGGATTAGTGTTAAAGAAGCCAAGGCATTTCCAAAGGAATGAACTCAGACCATTCCTAACTGATGGGATGTCCCTGCAGACAGAGGAGCAGGGGGAAGCAGCACTGACTTGGGGATGCAACACAGTTCACGTGTCTTGTGGGGTGGGTGTCACCCTGCAGTGCTGTGGGTGATGGTGGGGATGGGAGGTGGGTGCTGCATGGGGGAGACCCCACATGGGTGCCCATGTCCCCTCTCTCATTGGGAAGCTGGGTGTCTCCTGTTCCCAGGAAGACGTGGCAAGCATGCAGATAGCTGGTTATTCTTGCTGAAGAATCAAACTGGCATATGCTGGCAGATTATGTTTAAAGGTCTCCACTGTATAATAGGGATGACTTGTTCTTAGAAAATTTGAAAACTAGAGGAAGAAACACTCCACTTTCTTCTTCTCTACCTACCAACTCTTCTCTGTGTTTACACAGTGCACCAGACTAGACACAACCCTTGGAAAACGCTCACAGATGAACTAGAGGAGCCCTCTCCAATTAAAAAAAAACAGTTTCCAAACAATGAAATTTGACATTTTGGAACGTATTTCCCAGGACTGTCAACTCCACAATAATTTATCAGAAGACAGTGTGGCAGTCTCGAGTGAGACAAGTTATATTGCCTGATGTCCTTATGTGTAAGAGCAGTGGCCACCTCTGAGCCTCCCGCTAAGGTCTAGCATGGAAGTGTTTAGTGGTGCCACCTCATGCTGCAGCCTCCCTCAGTGCTGTGGGGTGATGCTGACCATGGGGTGCAAAATCTACTGCTATAAGTGCAAACCCTATTGCAAAAAACCTCTTTTGGACCAATGTGTCAATCGCACTTAACAGCATATTACATCTCATGCAGTTCCTAATCATCAAAGAATCATCATGAAAGGACTGGGAGATGTATGATCTTCCCTGTGAGAAACAAGAAGCCAATTCACCATCTTAATGTGTCACATTTTAATGGAAATGCACATATTAGAAAGTGAATGTTAACAGTGAATCACTTCACCTGAAGCTGAAGGTTACCTTTGCCACCAGGAGTGTTATCATTTCTTTGACGGTTTCCTCAATTAGTTCATCTATTTTTGAATGGTACTGGTGCTAAAGAAAAAGAAGAGGAGAGGAGGAGGAAAATATTAGCATTGATCCCAGCCAAGAGCTCTATGACTGTCAGCCTCTTCCCTTGATAAACTACAATATGCTGTAGCATTACACTGAAAAATTACGCAGCTTATTACGTTGGGCTCTACTCCCATGGCCGGAGTTACCCAAGACCTTAAACTCAAGAGGATCCCAGAGCAGTTGGTGAAGCATGGGCAGAGCCTGTCCTCTTGGTAGCTGCCCTCCGGGGGCTCCGGGGGGCCGCAAGCCCGTGCCGGAGGGGAGGCTTTGCCATGCGGAAGCACGCCAGCGATCCTCAGTGCTCATGGAGACCCCCCCAAGCCCTTTGGCTTCAGTTTGGCAAGCGCTGCCCAATTCTCCTTGTGTTGGAATCACACCTGGGAATCACATCCCCGCCGGAGGGGTGCAGGCAGCCCCTTCCCGGGAAGCGCAGGGCTCTCGGGAGAGGAAGAGGAGTTTCTGTGCCGGAGGAGCGTGCAGCGGGCCGAACCACTGGGGATAACGTAGTGCACTTCCAGCCTCCTCCAGCAAAGCACCTGAGCACGGGTTACGCACCAGGTCCAGCAGGCACATGGGGAAAAACCAAGCACTCGTTCACACGCTTTGCTGAGTGACTCCCGGCTACTCGAAACCAACCAAACCAACAGAAAAAAACAAAAAACTGCAATGAACCACGAGTGGGCTTTGGGTCTCATGCGGAAGCCAGCAGGCAAGGCAGCTCCGAGCGCCGCGTGCCGAGGGCGATGCCGGCGGCTCCAGCCGCTCCGCATCCTCAGCCCGCTCTCGGCGCGCGCCAAACCTCGCTGCGCTTCGGAGCTCTGATGCAATCAGCTGCAATATGGCTAGAAAAGGTACTAAAATACAGTCTTCCACTAATTTAGAAAAGACCTGTTTCCAATACAAGATTTAATTAGTGAAAACATACAGTATATTCTTATTTTCAATGGACTGAGAAAATACTGATTATGACTGCTTTCCAACACAAAACATTTGATTTTTCAGTCAAACATTTCAAGCACTGGTGCTAGTCACTATATTCATTACCACTTGGCATTAATATTGTTTTAAAATGTTAACATCAAATCACATTGAAAGAGACAAATCTGCTTTAAATACTAATCAGACTTTGGGGAATGAAGACTGTGAGGGTTTTACAAATGCTAGGCGCTGGTCTCAGTGTCTGATGGGTTGTATGAACTGTTTCTTTCTTTCTACGACAACAACATATTAACACAGGAATTCGGAAAAAAGAAATAAATGTAGGACAACACTTACCCACTCTTTAGCAAACTTTTCAGATGATTGGGGACAGAAATAAAGAGGAAAGTGCAAAAGACAGGAAAAAAGAACATATGAAGATAAACAATAAATAAAACAAAATCTTTAAAGAAAAGGGACCGTTTAAATGGGGCTATGAGAGAAGCAGCGTCATGCACAGAAACAATAAGCAATGGGAAATGAAACGCAATCAAAACCTTTTGCAAGAAATAGCCAGTTGCTACCTGGACCGTTTGCAGGGAGTAAATCAGCAGGAAGGGATGGGATTTTACACTAACTCTGTACTGAGCACCTCTCTTAGCTCTTTCGGCAGGGGGGGCAGCCCTGTCACCAGGCAGTGCTCAGGGCGCTGTGCAGGACTGCACGGAGCTGCTGAGATGCCACCTGGACCAACTCACTGACATTGTCACTGACTTGGGGATGCACTGGGTACAGCCACACGATGGGCTGCCTGTTCGACTGCCAGGCCAGCTCAGAGCAAGGAGCCTCCAGGAAGAAACAGGCAGTATTTGCACCGGCAGTCCCCATTTCAGAGCCTTGCTTTGCAGGGCAAGACAGACCTGAGTCTTTTACAGCAAGCATGACTTATATGCTATCTTATATGCAGACTTGTGCTTTTTCTGTGCCCAGAGTTGAGCTGGCAAATGCTCTGTGCACCTGGAGATGTAGCCTCAGGGTGAAGGGACCTGGTAATAGCTGGATACAGGTAGGAGCTGCTGAAGTCCTCAGGTACAGGGCCAGGACCTCTTGGGGAAGACAATGAAGGGGTCTGCACGTATGGAGAATATCCTCCCCCATGGTGTTTCCTTCTGCAAGAGCATTTTCTGTGTGCTGAGAAGACAGTGCAACCAAGGAGCTGGGTAATGTCCTCCCAGGGACAGCAGACAGTGGGGCAGGCAACAAGGAGATGAGGGAAAGAGCAAGGGCAGCTCAGAGTATCAGGTTCTGGGGAGCCTCCAGGGACAAGAGCAACATAAGAGGTTGGGAGATGGCCAAGGGGATGCTATGGGAGGGCTAGGCTGGCAGGGAGGAAGGGGACAGCAAGGGAGGTTCAGTCTGGTGGAACAACGGGTGACCTGGGGCTCAGCATGTTGTCCCAGCTAGTTGACACTCATGGGAAGGCCACCTGGAGAACAACTTGGGGGTGGGTGTTTTGTCTGGGCATGGTGACAAAGACCTTCATAGGTCTACCCTGATCCTGCTCCCTACAGAAAGCCTCCTTTTCCATGCTGCACAAAAAGGTCCTAATTCACCCAATGTGAGGTCTCCAAGTGAAAGTGAGTTGCTGTCCACCTCAGGGATCCTTTCCCCTGTATCCCCACCTCTCCAGGGCATTCTTGGTGCAAAGCCCCCGCTCTGGACCTCTCCATCCCTCTGTCACGTTGCTGAAACCTGCTCGGGGTGGTGGGATGCAGGCGGTGCTGCTGCAAGATGCCATGCGGATGGCGGTGCCGCAGGGAGCGCTTCCTGTAGCTGTCAGCAGGACTATTCCAGAGGATGGGAGGACACGCGTGCGACCAACGGAGCGCAGGGAAATGAAGGTTGCAGCTTCGGTCATGCACGCGTACGGAGCCATGGAGCCAGGGCCTGGTTTTGAAGAGCACGTGCACTTGGGACATGGATGTGCCCACGTTGGCTCCAGCGTGCTCAGCAACTGCTGCTTGCCCAGGAAAACAGGAGCAGGGCTGGCTTGGGATGCGCGCTGGAGATCATGAGCGCGCACCCCGGAGCGCTCAGAGGTGCACGTGCTTTTGAAAACCCTTGCCGCTGTCAGTGATGCTTTATGGAGTTCAAAGTTCTCCTAACTCAGTATTACGTATTGTGGATTAGTCCAAAAGACATGCTTAATTCACCTTGTCACCACACTATTTGAATCGAGGGATTTTGGCTGCTGGAGGTAAGGGATGAGATTTATTGCTAACTGTTTGTTTTCACTGGATGCATTATGGATATTACTATCATTAACCCAAAGAATGGCTAATGCGCAAAAATAATACAGGGGTGAAATGCATACATCAATGTATTTTCAATTAAAGGCTTGTTTAAAAAAACAAATAAGAGTACTGATGGCAACGAAAATGCAGCATTGAGAAAAAGGAAGGAGAGCAGGAAAGGAGCCTCGGTGGCTGAGCATGCACCATGGTGGCATTGCTAGTGCTTGGATCACTCAGTCCCTTGGGGCTGGAATCCCTGGGGCAAATTCAGACCTGCAGATCCCTCGGGGCCAGGGCAACTAGCGAGGCAGGGTGCGACCCGGGCTCCTGCACTGGCTCTGCTGCCTCCCCTTGCAATGCCCAGCCCTGTGCGGATGCACACGCTGCACCGCATGCGCCGAAGCTGCGCTCTCATCACCGCCTCCGGAAAAGCTCCCGGCTGGGACGGGGTAGGACAAGGCTGAATTATGCTAAATGACTCTCTAGTGCTTTTTGCACAGAAGCCTGGCTCATAAACTAGAGTTTCTAATAGCTCATTTTACATTTCTGATGAAAATGCCTGGGGTTAAAGATCACCTAACTGGTTTGCTTTGCTCAGTGTAATCACGACTTTTGATTGAGTTCATCATAGTTTTCTATTAGCTCAATTATTACAATCCCTAATCAGTGCACTACAATGATTCAACTTGACTTTATGTGATGAGTATCTTGCCTTGTCATGTAACAGATTGTGTGTACGTTGTATTTCTCTAAGGACCATCTGACCTTGGATATTAAATAGAAACATACTAGACCAACTGAGAAACATTTAATACATACATTTATCCCCTTAGATGTATTAAAAATTCAGAGGAAAAATAAATATTTAAGATGGTAAAGTATGTTTACCAAATGTTTTAACAGCTGCCTTTAGAGACAAGGAAATGGAAATGAAATGATGGGTGTTTGTTTCACAGGGTATAATCTGAAAATGCATTCCCATATCTGCTAAAGTGAATCTAAGTGGAGGTAGTCTCCAAAAAGAGGGCCACTGGGTGCAAAGCAAATGACAGAAGTCAGGTCAAAAATTGCACAGAGAAAGTCTGTCCCTCTGCCCACGTGCAGCTCCAACAGTGACAAAAATCAACATTTTGTTTCCAATCAAAATGCCTCCCTTGCCTAGGTCTGAGCAAACACGGATGTGCAGACAACCTCCTTGGCAATTTTTGCCCTTTTGGTTCTTTTTGAGCTGCCTGCAACGGGAGATCCGGTCTCTGGGCACCTGGGTGGGCAAGGAAAGGCTCTGGTGGTGGCAGTGCCCAGAGTGGGTGCTGCAGGTGCCGACTGTCTCACGTTTCCACTGGGGATTGCAAGAGCTGGGGGGCATTTTGCCCCCTTCCCGTGGACTCTAAAGACAGAACTACACTTGAGCCCTCACCCTTTCACCTCCCAGCATGACCTTCCCAGGGCAAGGGCTTGCAAAGCTTCAAGGAGAAGAGCTGCAGGCAGCCGAAATATGGAGCAACATGAGCAAATGGAGGCGGTGGGGGAAGGAAAACTCATTAAAAGGAAGAAAAGCAAAAGGCAAGGGGTATAAAACACTGTGGCCATAAATGGTAACTTATGCACTGATAATTTACATCTGCTTTACAGGTCTGTTAGCTCAGCTATTTGTTAAAAACCTCACAGCACAGTGACTGCGACTTGCTGCAGCAGTGCTGCTCTCTCAGAGCTACCATCCCAAACACCTTCTCCAAGCGGCACAGACAGATTTCCTGGGATGAGAGCTGGTGCCAGGGGGCTGGAGGGCTTCTTGAGCTCCTGTGACTTGCAAGTTGCCTGGGCCAAACATGCAATGCATTTGATGCCCAAAATTCAGAGGAAACTCGGCTAACTAAAGAGCATCATATGTTAGCATTGGAGGATACCGTGAGGGTCTGGTCACATCAAGTCCACAGGCAGCTGAGGTTATTGGTATGACATTACATGAACAGCAACCCATTGATTTTATGAATAAATCAACCTTGCCCTGTCACAGTATTGAATTCTGGTTAATCTCCAAAACCTCTCCATCCTAGGGATGGAGGCAGTGTAGTTGGAAGGGCTTAATCCTGGTTTGGTCCTTTGGTCAACGTGTGGGCAGATGCTGGAGGCAGCTGTGGGCTGAGGGACTGGGAAGGGACATAAAGGGCACAAATAAAGGAAGAGAAAAATAGTAAAGTTCACATCTGGACTCAAACAACTAGGGGAGAACCTCTTGCAAAGTGACTGTCACAAATAAAATGTCACCATTGAAACATGTACAAAAAAATTAAAAGTTGGGCCTGATCCAAACTCCACTGGTGTGAGGGCAGGGATCCCTGTGGCATCCAGTGGCCTTTGGAGCTGGTCCTCACGGAGGAGCAGAGATCAGGATGAGGTAAACAAGGAAAAAGAACCAACGACTTGCAATGATTTACTGTAAGATCTGACCATGCAAAGTTGTAGTGAAAGAGCTCATCTAGGAAATGCTGACAAGCAGTGAGACAGGAGAGCCAAACAGTATTTGTGAATTTATTCTGGACCGGTATATGAATATTTAATTTGGCTTCAAGCCACTGTAGCAAAATGATCATTGTGATGCATTGAATCTTCACCAATTTAGCATGTCTTTCTAATTCATAGATCAGTTCATGGAAATTTCAAGCTGCAACAATGACTTCAGAAGAAAAAATGTATCGGCAAGTAATTAAAACAGGTTTGTTGTTTGAAAACTTGAGTCATTAAGAACCTGGAAATCTAGGCTCATCAAACTTTTAAATTATAGCCAATATTTGAGGAAGTCTCACCTGCAATTTTCCATCTACTTTGCAATTCTTTTTTTTTTTTTTTTTTTGTTTTCGTTATTGGAATTACAGCAACAATGTGGCATGTCTGTTTTCCCAAGGCTTGGCTATGGAAAACAGTCACAGACAAGAAGTCTGTTGCCTACAGCTGGCTCCGAGGTGGAATTAATGACTCAATAAATATGGTTATCATGCAGCAGCAGGCTTTAGAGACACCTTATGCATACCACAGTCCTTGCAAAAAACCACTTCTGTATGGCAGGGATTCTGACTGTTTATATTCATTAGATTTCTTTGAGAGCAGCCCCCTGCATATTCACCGGCACACTCTACATGGAAGGCTAAATGCACAACCGATAAAACATCTCTGAAACTAGCAGAACAGGAGATAAGAACTTTCATGACATTGCCTTTAAATAACGTGAAAAGAAGAGCTCGAATTTTTACCTCTTGGCCCATTTCCATACTGCAAAGCTTCGTGGACTGAGCTTTCGCATCCACCATGACGTTAAACATGGTGCATATTGATTGAGGGACCCGGAAATCTGTTGATCGGCTGGTTTTCTGCAGCTTGACTTCAAATGCAATCCTGGTTCTATTAGAGAAATTGGAAAATAGATTTTAGATGGTTTCCCAAATATAAAACTAGTTAACAAAGTGAAACGCAGTGCTTGAAAAGGTTCAGCAAAATGGAAAGCTGAAAGCTACTGAGAGCATTATAGTACAGTTGCCACAAATGTGTTTTTACTAAAAATGATCTTCTAGTTTAAAAAGAAGCAGTTTACAGAATACGTACTATTTATAAAGTGTGGAACGGCTGCAGAGAAACTATGACTTTCTCATGCTTGATAAACAGTGTGATGATGTTACGAAGAGCAGTGTCAATATGCACCTATAATTTGGTTGCAATAGCTAATTTATAACACAGTGGAAATGCAGACAAATAGCAAGCCTGATGCATTAAAGGAAGTTCCTATTGCTGCATAGTACTAACTTATAAAAGGACAAATTTGTTCATTCCTTGACTTGAGGGGCACTGTCAAATCATTCTGTTTTTCATCTACATGATTTATTTGGCTGCCAAAACCTCCTAAATCTCTCTTAAGTTTATTAAAGTGATTTATCTGAAAAATACATACTTACCAGCATATATCTGTGAAATGGGCACGCACACACATGTATGAAAACACACACCAGCACAAGTCCACACACAAACTCAGCGCTCTTATGAAGTAGCACTAAGATAAAATTTGACATCACTGGCAGGTAGTAAGAAATCTTGTTATAGCAAGAGCTTTAGCTGAGCAAAGACGAGAGAATTTGCTCATTGTATTTGAGAATATCACAACATTTGTGATTGGAAGAAATCATGTCAGGAATCTGACCAGTCTAGTGGCCACGACCTTGCCTTTCTTTTGAGCCCCTCTGCAGATTCCAGAGGTACTTCTCTAATCTAACAGTGCAGAACAATTATCACATCAGAGGGAATCTGCCAACAAACCAGCATACCAGCATCAATCTAGAAATAAAAAATAATATCAGCTGCAGCTTAGGTATAACTTTAATCTTGAAAGATCCCCCAAGGGTTATGCAAATGAAAACTGATTTGCAAAACAAGAAATTCTCCTCCTTGCCATTGGATCTGAGCTGGTTCGGAGGTCCTCCTGCTTGGATTTGATAGCAAAACGGGCCTTTCTTGCATGGAATTGCTTTCTTGACAGCACCGAAATACAACCAAGTGAGGAAGGTGGGGCGCCTGCTCCATGGTATTCAACAGTTTAGAGACAGACGCGAAGAAAATGTTGTGTCAAACGAAATTGCTAAAGAAACCTTAGCCAGGCCCTGTTTGCAGGTGATATAAATAGGGAAAGCAGCATATTGGTTTACATCAGCAGTGGCATTTGAACTGATTTAATTACCAGTGCCAGATTTAGCCTGGACTCAGGGACTAAAATCTTGATAATTACTGAAGGGACCACAAGTGACTGGGATTTTCCATCTCCTTGCAGATACGAGCATGTTCTTTCTTACTTCTGTTCAGAATCATTATATTTAGTCACAACATTTCAAGCTGGGCCAGGTTTTTAGAGGGGTAATATATTTTTAAAAGGTTGAAGCTCTTGGGGAAAAAAAAACCCCAGCTTTCAGGCACACAAGGCTTTCTTCAGATGTACCTCGAAACTTGGTTATTTTTTGGAGTTATCTCAGCTAGCCTGTCTTAGTTCTGCAGATCATCAGTTATAACTGTGCTACAGGCAAATGTATTTACAATATAGTTATTTAAAAATGCAAAGGTGTCCAGTACCAGGTGCCTTTTTTTTAAAAAAAAAAAAAGAGAATTAAAAAAAGACAGAGAAAATAAGTATTATGCTCATGGAATTGGGTGGCAGAGCAGATAGCAGAGCTGCAGGCTGTGCGCACAGACGGCCTTTAGGGAGCCAGGTGGAAGCAAAGCACGGAGCTGAGCCCAAGTGCCGGAGAACTGCGCTTATCACTTCAGATTGCAGATCAGCATCCACGCTGCTGCAGGAATAAGCTCCACTCTGTCTCAAAGGGAGCATTTGCTGCTAGCAGGACCCCGAGCAAACAGCGTTCGGTTTGCCCTTGAGGAATGGTCAGAGAAGTGAAAGGCCACCAAAAGGGCTCTCATGTCAATGAGAGGACTGAAGACCAGCTGCAGCAATAAATGGTAACCCGCTCAATGCCAAAGACATTGCAACCGCCGTGTCTGCGCTTAAAAATTGCTGGGTTTTATTCCAGGATGGCAAGAGCAAGTCTCAAACTGTCTGCAATCCAACGTGCGACTCGGCTGCCTCAATCACAGGCACCCAGTGCCTTCGCTGACACTGACACCCTATTCCCGGCTTGTGAGGAATTGCAAACAATAAATCCCACTCTTGCATTTGCAGAGTGGCCAGAGAGCTTTGCTGCAGAACAGCCCCATCACACAACCCGTGCTACTAGTAGCACTTGCTAGCTCTAATAGGCACAGGTTTTTCCTCTGCTGCTTCTCTTTGGCTCTTGATCTTTTGTGCAACAGAGAATGCAAAGGTCATTTCTGTCCAATTACCTCTGAAGCCAAATGAACATAAATTACCAAGGGTAGTTTGACAACTGAGGCTTAATGTTTTGTTTTCAAACAAAAGATGGCTGTACATTTGAAAAGAAAGCTCTCTGCTTCGGAAGTTCTGCAGGTAACATCATATAACATGGCTTTTCTCAGTTAAAGGGAGATGAGACACCTGTGTGCCTTGCTATACAATACACTGTTCTAGGGATTATATTTCAGCTTGATTTTTTTTCCATGTGTCTGTGGTTTTCATGTGGGTGTTGGGATCCTGGGGCTATGTTCGCAGCACTCAGCTCCATTGATACCAAACTGCATTAAAAGGACTTGTCCTCACGTGAGGCACCCATCAATAAGGAAGAGTCCATTGGAATTGGAGTAACAGGTGATTTATCACCATATTGTGGCAATGATCTCCAGAACCTGAGCAGACCAAGACTTGCCTGGAAGAGCCCTGGACTGGCAGTCATAAGGTGGCTGTCCATCCAGCTGTGCTGGGTGGCAGAAATCACCCACGGTCACTAATAAATGAAGTTTAAGTGATGTGAAATGAAGTGGCAATGAAGCTGAATAACAAAGCACCAACAGGACTGAAAAAAATGATGCCTCCATGAGCTCCCGTGAGGAAGCTGCCCAGTGGCTCTGAGCATCTGTACCTCTTCACACAGGACTCGATCATGTCACTCGCCATAAGCTTCAAGCGTTGCTCCAAGTGTTTCCCAAACTCCTCCTCGGGCCAGTGCAAATCCCGAATGAAGGTCTGCAAGGCATCCAGTTTCCAGAACAGGTCTTCCGAGGTGCCCGAGCCGTTGCTGGCGGGGTAAAATGGAAATGAAAGTCATAAGTGGCATCAGGCTTTGCACACCCTGATGTGGAGACCGTTCCTGCAACAGGCGTGGAGCAGACAGTAGTTTCATACACAGGACAACGCTGGAAATCTCCACCATCAGGATTTTGAGTTTTACCATACAGTTGCCTAGTCTACCTTGCTGTCATAACCCACAAAGCTTTCCAGACCAGATGAATAGGACAACATTATGAATTACACATATTAAAAGGAAGAATGTGTGTATGGTAAAAATCAGCCTTAGTTAATAACCACGTTAACATCCGTGATTATTAAGAATTAAGGCTTGCAACTGTGGCAGAAAATCCTTGATTGGTAATAACTACCATACCAGAACGTATGCAGTTATTAAAAATTGGGGTTTCATGCAGTTCACCCCCCCGCCAATTTATATATCTACTTGGCCTTGTTTCCCCCACCCAGGAGATCCCCGTTTCCAGGTAAGGGACAGTGCTAACAAGTGGTGAGCGAGGACACCTTTATCTCTTGAACAGCTGGAAAAAAATCGGGGTAAGTCAATTGAACTAAGGACAGTAGACATTCCACCCCCAGGAGTTTTGGCTGCATTGCCTGCTGCACCTTTTTGCAGATCTGCCTCTTGCAAAGGCATCTATAGGACAACAGATTTCTGGGCTTTTGGATTCATTTTTGCAGCATCTTTGGTTTGCCCCCAGACTCTGAATTTCTCTCCAAAGCGTAGAGTCTCTCACCCACACCTCTGTCCAGATGGAGCTCTCTGGCCCTGCAGTGTGTAGCTACCGTGGTGTTTTTCACAGCATAATCATATCTCAAACCTTCACTTCTTACAGAATAAAAACCACAGCTTTGATCAGGCTCTGCTTGTGTGGAGAATTTTATGCATCCGTAATCCTTTTCTCTCCCTCTTTCCCTCTCCCTCACTTTTTTTTTGCAGAACAATTACCGAGGGAGCTTCAAGAGTTTCACCCCCCTCCTCGCATACCACTAATGCTAACACAGTAATTTATAAGATATTTAACACACCATGCATTACCACTTGTGCTGACATCATCTATAGAAACAGATGAGGGAGGGTGTTTCTATTGTGACAGATGCCAGCTGCATTGAGTTAATGCTACAGGAAATTAGAGCTAATACAGACAGGGCTACTGCAAGGTGGACACCAAATTCCCAACATGCTAGAGGGGTCCTACGGGGTCCTGGGTTCAAAGAGGTAACAATATATAAGGAATGAATTGTATTGATTGTAAGATAAATGTATCTGACACTAAGCGACAGGTAACACGTCCTTGATGGAAGGGAAGGGTGAGTAAAAGGAAACCAGGAAAATGAAAAGATAAAGAATCAGGCATTTTGGTTAACGGTGTTTCTTATCAAAGAACAAGTCTGTGAAACAGTCTCAGATGGTCGCCTAGCCACCATTTTTAAGCTTCTCCTGGTTCAAACCTGCGCTTGGGTATAAGTGATGCTTTGGAACTGCAAGAATTTATATTTTAGATAATCAAATATGCATGAAAACAATAATTAGCATTTACTACAGTAATATTTGGCCACCCACTCGGTTTCAAAATTATAGAAGCATTATTCATGGTGTTTTTTCTTCTTTTGAATCAGCTCATTATTAGGGCCCCATGCAAGCAAACGCTATTATATTTATTTCCAAGGTGCACTGGTAATATTTTGCTTGTGAGCACCACAGTCACTCACAGCGGCTGGGGATATACCTTTTATGCTCAAGTTTTACATTTTCCGAGGGCTGGCCCAGCTTTCTGTCATGGCATGATTCTTATCTTTTCAACAGCAATACCACAAAGCATGCACAGAGAATAAGATTCAAACTCCCAAGTCATTATTTACAGACAACTGCCTAGTCTAGCCTTTAACACAGCTATCTTAGCATGAATATGAGTTGTATCACTTCGACACACAAATGGTTGTGTTGATAGTTTAGAAAGTTGATATTTTCAAGCTGTACAAAGAGGAAGCATGAGCGTTTGCTTTACTTCTTGTGCACTGCCCCTGCCTGGCAAGCAAACCTGTGCACGGCAGGGGCAGTGTGGTGGACACCAGGTGTAGATATAATCAAGGGGGGTTCCTAGCTCTCAGCCCTGATGGAGGACGAGCACGTGCCCAGGAGCATCTCTGCTCAAAGAAAGGGCAACATGGGCTCCTCATAACTCTGCTGAGTAGGGATGCTACCGTGAACGGTGCCCTCCTGCTTTCTAGTGCAGCTCTGGAGGCTTCCTTCTGTCTCAAGGCTTAAAAGAGGAGACAGAGCAGGGAAAATGAACCAGAAAATGAGTTTTGGGGGTTCTTCAAGATGCTGCTTGGGCTCTGGACTTGCTGTGGGATAACGTGGAGTCTGGAGCTGAAGCACCTGGGCATGGGGCAGCGCAGCACAACGTGGGGAGCTCAACACGGACAGCCTGCAGTGGGCACGAGGTGGCTCTGCACCCGCAGATGCTGTCAGCTCTGGGGGCACAGCTGGCTCAGACCATCTGTGCCAGCAGGATCCTGAATAACCTGTTGGAATTCGCCAGAACTGCTGAGGTGCCAGCTCTCGTGCTTGGACCTCTCAGGAGAACAGCTACCTCCAAGGCCAAGAGTCTAGTTCAGTCCTCTGCACGCTGCCCTCCATGCTGCTCGGTGGCCAGGACATCTAGTGTAAATCTGCTGTAAAAACAGAAGTTGCCAAATTTGTGCTGAACACACGGATTTGCAGTATTCCCTTCCCAAGTGCCATGTGCACATTCAGCAGCATCCCTAAAGGCAATGGGAAAAGCACAGGGCTCTTACAAGGCTCCTGTGCTCCTAGTTGCAATCTGAATTTCCTAAGCCTCGATCTGAACTTGACGTTAAAGTTTTTTTCCTTAGTCGGTCACTTGGATAATTCAGGCTATGAAATTTATCTACATTCTGGGGCCTCTCACCAACTGAACAAGAATAGTTGCAGTGTGTAGTCCTCTTTGGTACACTATTTCATCAAAATTTTGATAAAAGTTATCCTCTGGGGAATGTGGAGCTTACATTAAATAAAATACACATTTAGATCTACATCTGGTCCACAGAAATTGGCTCATCTTATCTTTTGGACAAAACTCTTTGCTGAAACACATTATCTCACATCAGATGCTTTGAGGTTCCAATGTCATTCAGACCAAACCCCGTTGTCGACAGCTATTTTGTAAAGCAAGAGACTTGCTTAAACTCTCAATGGGAGTCAAACAAATTTTCAATATTTAAGTAAAAATCCCTCGAAATACACATGCCAGAAATTCACGAGTGTCTCATTCAGGAAATGTCTAATTAACTGTATCACTCTTTAAAGTTTTATATAATGCACAGAAACAAACAATACATATCCATGCCAAGATGACTTTAAATTTAAATGAGATCTAATTTGAACTGAATACACACTCAGAATCATAAATAGCAGCCATCCATGACGGTGCAGAAAAGCTAGGCATTTGTGGGATGCCTAGTGGGATGTTAACTGGTAGATTTGGTACTTTAGGGAGATTCACATTTGGTAGGTTCACATTGGGCAGATTACTTGTTAAACTCCTGTGGAAGAAACAGACAGAAAGAAAAAATACCATAACAGTGACAATGCAGATGTAGCAGAAGCACGTGACACTCATAAACAAATCTGCAAAGTTCACAGCACGAGGACAGTTAAAAAACTAAAGCAAAACATTTCAGAAAGAAGCATGAGTATGGAAGCTTAAGTGCACTGTTTTTGCAGTCTGCAATAGAAAGTAAGTTACTTAGAAAGAAAAAAAAACAGCAAAAGAAGAGGAATCGCAAAGTAGCAAATCAGCAGAGTACTCCAACACCCACACAAAAACTTTCAAGTCCTGATACCGTTTTAAAAATGCAGAGAGCAGCCTTGAAAATACCTATCTCATAAGCAAGCAAATCTCAGTTCTTACATACTCTGGTAGGTAGGATGGATACAAGCAATAGTATCTAAGAGATCTACAACATATATTAGAATAAAACTGGTGTGTTTTTCTTGATAAGGATTCAAAACAATCAACACAGAGCTGGAAATTCTGGCCCTGCTCAAGTCCATAGGAGTTTTTTTTCTTGTCATTGAATTCAGTGGCGTCAGGATTTCACGCCAAGAACTTGCTGTTTTTCTTGGACTCTCCAGATAAAAATCAGGGGCTCATGTGGAACAATGATGCAAGGAACCACAAGGTTCTTCCCAACCGAAGCCTAGTGCCCTTATCCTGCGTGCAGAGAAAATGGGTCCTGCAGGTTTATCCAAATCTATGCATTTGAATTGTGAATGAAATGTCATGTGGTTGGGGACAGCTAACAGAAAAGAGGCCAGTTTGGGAAGTTTATCTTGTTTCTGCCTTAACATATCAATACTGTGTGGCACACTGTGACATGGTCTGTGGATGGTCTTTGCAATCTCATTTCAGGGATAGATCCATATGCTTTTATGGATTTTTTTTTCACTTGACCATTATTTTGGCTCAGTAAAAATGGAATCAGGGCTTCAGGATTTCAGCTTCATCCTGTTCTGCTTAAGTCACCGGCAGCTTTTCTCCTGATGTGCAGGGACACAGCTTCAGCATCTACATTTCCCTTCTCTTAATGACTATATCAGAACCTGCCACCTTAAAAGGTCTCTCCCATTTGCCTGGATGAAATTAGGCATTACACAGGCAGCATTACATGGAGTCCTGGAAAGCTATCAAATCCAATATTCTGTTTTCCAGGGAATATTTCAATCTTAACAGTTAATTCTTGAGTCACAAATACATTTTGAACAGCATTTCTTACTATAAATTTTGTAAATCAAAACCTAAAGTTATGGGGTTGGCTCACTATATCACATAAATATTTGCTAATGCAAGAAAACATCTGAACTACATCACTACAGCAATCCAGTTTGAAATTGGTGGCAAATTCTAGGAAACTTGAAGTGACTTGGATTCCTATTCTCCCTCTGTGAATAAAATCCCATCTTTGGGGAAAAACACAATCCAGAGTCTTTCTCCAGTGGAAAAAAGAAAAAAAAAAAAGCTATGTTCTTGTTTACCTTGTTTCTATACCTCTTAGTATAGAAGACTTAGAAGGCTTAGACTTTGCATGAGGTCTTTTTCTCTGTATTAAGCAAAAGGCAGATAGGGGAATGTACTAACATACCACCACCACGCATTGTTTCCATTCATACTATCTATGCCTATAAAGCTGACATGATTATTGAATGATACACAGATTCCATAGTGATTGAGAGAGTGCTAAATCTTCAGAAATGGCAGTGCATGTGGTAAAATACTGATATGCAATAAATAAAGAAATAGCAAGAGGTGGACAACATATAAATGTATAAGGAAAAGCAACTTAAATAACTCAGCCAGATGGTAAATACATAAATCAGAGGACCTTTGGCTTTAATATTAAAATTCAAGAAGTGACAGTGTTATATTAATAAAAACACTGTATTAATAAAATATGACTTCTAGAGTAAACAGTATACTATATTCACATGGAAACATATTTCTTTTATACAACACATTATTTTGCTGATGCAAGGATATGTTGCAAGAATAAGTTAATACTCTTAAAACAAAACAGCAAAATAATGCAGTGTATTATGTTAACATACAGTAACTAATTTTAAAAATATTCTCCTGAATTGACATGCACAGTTTTGCAGGTTCAACTGATCTAATTATCTGACTAACAGTTGCGGTGAGACCTGTAAAAAATGATTATTATTACCAACAAATGTTCAAGCCTGCAGTTGCTCAGACCATAAAAACTCCAGGTCCAAGATGAGAAACTGTTTCGAAAAGCTTGCCATGCCTATTTAAGCTAGGTGGCTAAATATAACCTCAGCCAGCAGGCAGGGAATGTGGGCATTTGGATCACCAAAGATGAGGGCTGCCTCATTTAAGAAGACTCGTTTCAGGACTGGATCTTGGCACATTTGATTGAAGAAGCACATTATGGAGAGGTACTGCTTGTTTTTGAGTGTTCTGATTCACTCCCCTCTTTGCCTGCTAGCTAGATGAATGGCTCGCACCTGTGTGGCATATCAAGCTCTCAGTGCAATCAGCCTGGCAGCAGTCTCTGTCACAGCATCCCAAGGCTTGCCCCATAACCGTGGTGCACAAAACAAGCACCATCACATGGGGACAATTGCTGCAGAGCTGCCCTGACACTGAAATGGGGGCAAAACCTATTTTTTCTCAGTTGTTCCCTAATTTCAGGATATGGGCCAGGCCAGCCTTGCCCATACTCAGTTCCTGAGTGACCCCGATATCATTTACCAATGAAGGAGGCAGCCAGTCTCTTCCATGGCTACCTAGACTGAACAAGTACTCCAAGAGCAAGTCTTTCCACAAAAGCCTTAGCATGAAGCAAAGGGCTTGACAGTGAAGTAGATGATAGTCAAACACCTGCTCTTCCTCTGTCTGATGCCCACAAGAGTAACAACCATATTTATTATCACTACAGCAGTGCTTCTTTTCAAGGGAAACATTTTTCACTAGTACTCTGCAGAAAATTCTCATCAAATGATTAGCATAATCACACCTCTTGGCTTAATTACTCTTTTTATTAATGATAGGTTTATAAATAGTTTTTAAAGGATTAGTGAGCAATTAAAAGTCAGAACTAGTGTGTGCTAGAGAAAGCTACAGGTCAATGACTGATTTCCTAGGCAAGTTACAGAAATTGGTTGTCACTGCACTGACTTCAGCAATTGCTCAGAAAGCTCTTTAAATAAAGACACAGGCACAGAGAAACACACACACACACACGTGTCTGGTGGCTGCAAGATAAACTGGCATTCTCTGAGAAGCTCATATGAGAAAAGTCATTGCACAACCCTACTTTTTGAAGACCTCTCAACTCACCAGAGAACAGAGCTACTCAATATCCTCCGTATTTGGATGCCTGTGCGTAAGGACACGCTCTCCACAGTTCTCTGCGTGGATTCACACAAGCACACCAGCTGCTCGAGCTATAGGGCAAGGACCCCCTGCAAATTCAACAGCTCTGCAGAGGAAGACTATAGAGCCCTCATGAGCACATTACATCGGTGCTTTCCCCCCCGGATTCCAATACTTAAGAGCATCTTTCTCCCTGTTTGCGCTTGCTATACCTAACTTGGGTAGCATAAGGTGCAGAGTATTCAGCAATGAAAATAGAAGAATTACATGCTTGCAAACTGCCATCTGGTCAGGTTATGGAGGGCTACATATTTCAGCCTTGATTGCAAGCATGAACACAGAGAAACCCTTTCAAAAGGCTTGGGGTTATGGAATAATTTCCTGGCTGATATGAGATAATGAGATTTCGTTCTCACAGCTCGCTGTAGAGATCCAAAGCAGGCTCAGTGGAACAGACATCTATGCTGATTTACCTTTCCAAGGCCAAGCTGAAAGCCTTTCTTCAACACAGAGGAAAGCTGTGGAACCCTACATAGTGCATGGTGTTTCCAGGGCCAAAGAAACTGCTGCAAAGGCTGCGATGGAAGGCCGTGCCGTGGCTCACCCCAAATATTTGGAAAACAGGGGTCTAAAAATCAAGTGTGCTGCAGAATCGACAAGACAGAGAAGAAGGAAGGATGTACAGCAGGACAAATCAAAGAAAATGTGTCTATGGGCCTTGAGTTTTTCTGCAAGTTCACGGTAGATAAGATAGAGAAGAGCAGGTGTTCTGCCCAGGAGGCAAAGGATGAAGATACCTTAACATTTAGTTTTGAACAGTGCATGAGAACTGTCATAAGACGTTAGGAATGATACCCCTATTTTCCTCTCTGCAGTTATATGTCACCCTCTGCGCGCTCGCTGGTAAATCCCTCTGTCAGGTCAGATCCCGCTGAGCTGCATTTGCAACTCACACTTCTGAGCGTGAGACACAAGGACAAAATACCAACTAGTGAAGAGAAAGACGGTGGCTCCTTCCACCAGATGGACACACGCTTCTTGTGACAAGCACCCACTTTCCTGCTGGAACGGATCTTTTAAAGACCCCGTGCTGGAAGATGGACAGATATTCCATGCTGGGCTTTTGCTTGTGATTGCAATGCACAAAAAGTGCTCAATAGTCCTAAAGGGCAAAAGCCAGGAGGACTACGAAGAGAGCTTTAAAAAGCTATTAAAGTTAATGTGAAAATGATAGATTTCGGCATATCTGAGGACAAAGCATTTTGATAGGCAAGTACTTATGTACACTTATAGTTTAATTACCCAGAAAGGTAATTAAAAGCCCGAATAATTCCACCTTGTGATAAAAGCAAAATTGTAGAATTAATTGCTTATTGGATGCTTGGTTGAGGTGGACCGTTCCACCGAGTTAACTGCCACTATTTCATAACAGACAAGGAAATACAAACATATCTGTTCCTAAAGCAAGGCTCTAAAACTAAAGTTAATGCTAACTTTGAAGCAAAATTCTGCTTGAAGGAGTGGCTGTAAAAATGGCATTCTCCTACTCGAAAGATCTATTTCTTGTATGTTTTCTGGGTCACATCTGCTTATTTGAAACATGATTTTTTAGGATTTTTAATCCTGTTAGCCTCCAGATCAAAGACAGCAAATGGAAAGTGAGAGAGACTCCTGAATGCCAGCCACTTAACCCCACTCAAAACAGAGGGGATGGTCAGGTGTCAAGAAAAGGCCTGAGATTTGGCAGGCAGAACCCTTACGGATGCCGAGGATGCGCAAGAGAGAAAGGAAAAAACTTGGGCGATCAGATTCCAGGTTGCATATGGGAGGCTGGCTGCGGAACAAAATCTCTTTTCCCTGTAAACTGAACATATTTGGTGTGAAAAGCCCTGAAAGACCACACGTTCTTTTAAACAGCAACCTTTGAGAGCACAAAGCCACTTAACGTCTCCTAAAGAATCACAAAAAAGCAGGGAAAACAGAGTCTCCGGAGGTCATCCAGTCTGAATCCCCAGTCTGGGGCATCATCAAACTCGTTGTTTGCACAGGGTCAGTCTTTCTCTTTTAGTATCTTTATTAGCAGGAAAAGTCAGTGCTTTTCCTTTGTAGGATCTGACTTGGCTCTTAAGAGCAAGCATGACAGGGTTCAGCAATGCTTCAAAACCTGTGAAATAACAACAGTAATCTAAAGTGCTCGCCACATTTTTATCATCCGCCAGTTCTCGAGTTCAGTTGGGGTTTCTCTCAGTCTGCTCATTCCTTGCTTGCAAACTCCTAGTTTCCAGAATGTAATAATTGATCCTGCTCAAATCATCTCCCCTACATTTCCTGGGGGGTTCTGCGTGCCAGTGGCTTGCAAATCCACTGGGTTTCCTGCAGGGCTGGCTCCTTGGCACCTCCTTGATAGTCTCCAAATATCTATCCTTGGACACAGGGGGCTTGGGAGCTTGTGGCTCCGGCTGGGAAGCGGCAGTGCCGCCCTGAACCTCATGTCACAGCCAACACCAGGAGGGCTGATTGGAGAAGCCCAACTCTGCATTATCCCTTCACAGGGTGGGTGGAAGTAATGAGTGTGGGGAAGGATACACTCTCCAATGATTCACACAGGTTATAGGGCTGGACTGAATGCAGTAAAGCAAAGTTTTTGTTCTGAAAACGAGCTATTTGAGATCCAAAGCAGCATTGGAAAAGGCCTTTTGGAATGGGATCCAGAAAGCCATGCCAACTTAGAAGGATTTCACATTTTCATGCTTTCACGTCCAAAGGCACAAAGTTTGAACTGAGGTAGCAATGCATTTAAAAAAGCAAATACCATTTCCTTCATTAAACTGAAAACCCTGTAGAAATCAGGTCTTTTATTTTTAGGATTAAACTAGAAAATATAAAGCACTTTCTGCATGTCCAATGTACAGTTTGCTAATTCAGCTCTGTATGACTCTCCATCCATTTGCACCCAAATTGCGATTGTATCAAAGGAGGTTTCCTTACTTTACTGGCTCCCATGACTCCCGCTCAAAGCCCCTGTGAATTGATTGTGCAATTGAGGACTCCATCAGATCGACATATCTAACAACAAGTGGAGCAAACAGGTCTTGAAGGTGTTTGTGGAATTTTCCATTGCACAAATTATCTAGAATAGATAAATAAAAGTATAGTAAGAAACTACCATTACTAAACACCTCTGCAACAAACCACAGCGTGGCA
The DNA here is from genome assembly GCA_032353885.1 of Nothura maculosa. Lineage (NCBI taxonomy): Eukaryota > Metazoa > Chordata > Aves > Tinamiformes > Tinamidae > Nothura > Nothura maculosa. The sequence continues at coordinate 1,329,245 of JAUBOD010000446.1, forward strand.
CTTCATTACACAATGGATTTGTCAGCTAACAGGAAGAATCTTCCAGAACACAACAGGAGCAGGTATCATCAGCAACATTAACGACACAGATAGCAGGAGCAGCTTCTTAATTGCAACAAGCAAACAAACAGTGAGTTATTTTTTTTTCCACATTAGTGTCAATCTTAGAGGTTGCAAATACATTACCACCTCCTGGGAATAAAATGAATGTATGCAATACAGCAGGGGAAACTCTATGGCTTTAGCAAGGAGGCGAATCATTTCTTCATCTGTTACTCACTACCACAATGCTGAGGCTGAAGTCTTGGCTTCTCTGTGCAGCCCAGCAAAGCTCCTGGGGACCCTGCTGTAGCACCTCATTGGGAGCCAAATCCCCAAGGGTTTTGCTGGTACATGCCCACATGCTTTGGAGAAGACTCCAAAGCCTCCAAATTTTGCAAAGTGCTGATTTTTTAGCATACTCTTGCTTTCATTCACTTCAAGGACTTTCCTCCCCTCCTTAAGTCTTTTTAAAGCAGGGACTGCGTTTTGCTCCATGTTAAGTAACTGCAGCACATACATATAAAACAATACATACACTTAATGACAGCAGGATCTATTGTACCTAATTCCCTGCTTATCAGGCTGTTATTACCAAGAGACTTGAGAAGGTGAAGCAGAAATAAAAGTTCAGCTTCTCACCTTGGACAGAGGCATCCCACTTAAAGGATGTCTCCCTGTGCATCACAGCACCATGTTTTTCTAATGGAAATCAAAGCCAAGTGGCTACCAAAAGATTATAAAGATCTAGTCATCTCAGTACTCAAAGCAGCATGGAGTAGGAAAAGTATTCTCAACAACCTGGACTGTCCCATGAAAAGAAAGGATCAAAATACAATACATACAGTCGCTACGGAGGAAATCGTTTAGAAGCTGAAAGAGCGGGAAGCTGTCCCATGTGTCTGGGGCTTGCACCTCTAATGCAGCATCCATATCCACTGCAAACAGTGACAGGAAGGTCTCCGCGTGCTCAACCATTAAGTCTGACCACCAAGCAAAGGCCTTTAGAGTTGGTAGAGAAAAAGAGCAAAGAAATATGTTAGTCCTCACGAAGCACAGTAAAGGAGGCTAGGCCACGTATCTCCCCAAATGGGCATCCCCCAGAAACTACCTTTATTGTAAAGAGAACAGTGCTTGGAAGGGTTAGCCTGCACGGGCAGTGCTAATCATATGAATTAGGCACTGCTGGTTTTATACAAAGTTTTCCTGCAGAGGATCGTTTCGGAGCTCCACTCTAAAGCCATCCAGTCATAATATGAAGAAAAAGGTTTTATCTGTTCAATTTACAATAAATCACTTTGTTCATCTTTTATCATGCTAAATATCAGGAATATCAGAGAAATCAACTACTCATTATTCTGAAGTAGAGAAATTTGGGAGTTTCTTCACTGTGTTTGTGGGTTTTCTGCTGTGTTTTCTAACAGTTCAAATTTTGTTTGGATGCACTACTTCTATTTGTCTTGAAAAACTAGAAGCCTAAGACATTAATATCTGTCCTAAGTTGCTCACACACTTAGAAGTACTTCAAGCATCACCGGGAAAAGTTACTATAGCACTGTTCATTTTACAGGGTTAGCTGTACACATTCATATAAAGACACTAGCAGCTTCATAAGGCTCTTTATTAGGAAATCAAATTATAAAGCTCTATTATCAACATGCCAAAGATTAAAAAAAAAATCTAAATCAAACCTGCATTTCTAAAGAGGCAAGAAAAAATATCTAAACTTGAAAACCAAAAAATATCAGTGAAGTAACTCATTCTCATGCACATGGGTCCTCCAAATTCAGTGTGCGGGCTCTCTGATGTGACATTCACATCATACATGGCTCAGATGTGAATGCTTCAAACGCATGCATGCGTGTTTAGTAATCACTTCTGGCTCAGAACATGCAATATGAGAAGTGCTGCCATTAGGACCATGTGCTGTCATTTTTTATGCAAGAGGAAATTACTCAGGGACTTAAAGGATCAAAGGAACAGCTCTCCAGCACTTTGCAAGAAAAAGAAACCTGCAGCACAGTCACCAGACCTTCTAGATGGGAACAGCTAACTTGGGGAACTACCAGTCAGGAAGGGGTATTTTTTGCCTTCTGGAGGGAAGGTTTTGGCAGACACAAATAGGCAGAATGGTCTTTAGCTTTCTTAGGGTTGAATTTTGATTCATGGATGTTTTCTCACTGACACCGATGAGAAAAGCAGGATGCCAAGAATCCATTTGGTTGCTCCTGTCCTAGGGAGCTGCAGGGAACAACTCTGAGCCTGTGTCCACTCCTTTACTCCCCTAGCTGCAAAACAGACTGATATTGCCTCGCTATTAATCTATGGCATTAAAATAAAGGCAGTGTAAGATGTGCCTCGCCTGGACGCGGTCCCGGGCATTAGGCATCCTGAGCACCAACAAGCAGGGAAGTAACTGACCCCCAAACTCATCTCACTCTTGTGAACTGGGAGCATTAAAACTCAGGTCATTGAGACTGTGTCTGACTCAAACTTTTGCCCAAAACGCAGGTGAGAAATGAGCCAACACTAAGAAGAGCTGCAGATGAGTGTTCTCTTAAAAGGAGCAGTAGTCTCTGGAGGGGTTTCTGTTCAAGGAGGATGGCAGAGCTGTTCTTGCACTGATGGGGTATCTCTGGCTGCTGCTGCTTCCTATTTTTTGCCTACCACACTGCCTATCTGCCCAATCATGCTGCACAGATTGGAGCTACGAAGGGTCAACTGCAGTCAAATTTGGGGAGGGAGACGAGGGGAAGCCAAAGAAAATCTTCTGCAACAAACTCAAACATATTCACTTCTGAGTCCCGCAATAAAAACCTGCTTCCATGAAAAAAGAGGGGGAAAAACTACTTTAAAAGAAATTAGGAAGAAAAGCATATGATCATTTGCAGAAAAAAAAATATGCCCAAACCATCCTCTGTTCTCAGTGAGCAGGACTTTCCTGCCAGGGCAGCCATAGCACTGTAGTCCAAAAATCACCTTCAGGATGGTAACAACTTCTTTATTTACCATCTACTTACCTGCTTCAAAACACAACTTTAAGGAAAAAGAAAGGCTTTTTAGCCAAACACACCTACTACTGTATATTTTACACATGGGTACCCATGTATATATGTATGACTTCAAAGAGTTAAAATACATATATACATATACACATACGTATACATAGAGAGAGAAGGCAAGTTTAAAAATACATGAAGGCCAGGGTCTGTGGCATTTGTCATCATCCATCCACCAGAAGGAGAGCAGAGCTTGGAGACATTCGATGAGCGAGATGACAAAATGACAGAGACTTCTCGCTCTTATGTATTACATAGGTAGGCACGTTACGTCTTCCACTTTTTTATCTTTTTTCCTGTTTTGTTACAGGTAAGTGAAACCCAGCTTACTAGATATGATGTTTTTTCTAAAGCTTTCAGAACGCTTTCCATGCTCTCGTGATTGCTCGTTTGCTTTGACTTTTGTTTATTGGATTCTCCTTGGCATGTCTACTTGGATGTGAATGTTAGGGAGAAAAGGGGGCAATTCTCATGGCAACAGTGTTGATTTTCTGTCAATAGGTCATACCTGCAATACGTGATGCAATTTAATTTCCTGTTTGCATTTCATCCACAATAGACCTAAGAGGGGTAACTTGCAGCTGGAGCTTTCTCAGCTCCAGGTGAAGGGAGAAAGCATTAAAAAACTAACCTGGGGTAATTAGCTTCATAAAGTAACTGTCATTACACTGGCAGAGGCAGCACAGTGATGGAGTTTGCTTTGACTATGAAATAAGAGGTTCTGAAAAAATGTACTATGCCACAACACTTCTCATTGCACAGCATGAGAATAACGTGGCTGTTGTTTATAATAAAAATAGTGGGATAAAGTCGCTTTTTTCCCTTCATTTGGGGAATATTCAAGTGTGTAGAGTGTTGGCCAACTGCCTGGACGCTACTGAAATGCCACGTAAACCCTCAGGCCTGGAATTCACTTACGTACCGACAGCGCAGGGGCTTCTCGACAGAGATGGATTTCACCCTTTCGGGTCACCGTGCAGAAGAAGGGACC
>JAUBOD010000446.1:1341461-1353727 GCA_032353885.1 Nothura maculosa
CTGCCTCTGCCCAACGCCAGCAGCATAAAGTGGCATTAGTGTAAATGAGAACAAGATCCCTTAATTCTGCAGCACTTCAATCCTGTGCAGCGGGTTTCCAAGTCCCTTACAGAATGCAGAGGTTATTCTCTTCTAAAGAAAAAATGGATCCCCAATTTACATAGATAACAGACACTTAATAAAAGGTTGCATTTGCTAATCTGAGTGTCAGTAGTTCTGACCGATTAATTATTAAAACAGGTTATTAATATTTAATTATTTTAGCTACATGTTTTGTTTAAATTTTTTTTAATGATATTTTAAAGCAAGGAAAAGAATACGTGCTCTGCGGGACAGGGGGAATTGTAGGGTGATACTGCAGTTTAAGAAGTTGTTTTTGGCATCTGTTGTCTATAGTTAAATAAATAAAAAGTCAGGGCAGAATTCATTCACTTTTGATTCCACCTAAGGCGAGGAACTGATTTCGAGTTCAGCCCTGCTGTCCTTGCCTGGAAATTTTCCCATTAAAGAGGGCAGGAGATTTGCGGGCACAAAGCAGGTAAGCTGGGACTCACCATGTCCCTTCTCTGGCTTTGAGTACGGAGAAGAAGCATTTTTATTTTTAAATGAGTGGGGCCATAGGAACCTCCTTCTGAATTTCTAAAACATATGACTACGCTCCCTCTGCTAAAGCCCAAGAGCCTCTGCTCACGTGAAACCCAGTGTCATTACGGGCCAAAGCTGCGCCTGCCCTTGTTATCTTTGCAATGGGTTTATTTGCACCTCCCAGAGCTATAGGGAAAAATAATCATCGTTTACTGAATATGGATTGCTATTTTAACTTAGTTTTAGTGTCAGACAGTCCTGGGCCAAATTTTGCCCTAGCATCTCATGAGGTTGATGCCGCTGGCTGTAGAGACCAGTAGAAGCCAGGGCAGATGTTGGCTCAACCTCCTGGCCTGCTCCTTGAACCCGCTTTCCCTTTGCAAACAGCTGAATCAAACCGACCCTTTGGCCACAAAACATAACACTCTACTCACAAAAAGAAATGAACAGGTCAGGTTTCAAAGACTTTTGAACTACAGACTCTGGTACAAAACAGAAACGAGAACAGGGGCCTACAGCACTACAGAATCACTTCTGAAGAGACGGGCACTTCACGAGTTTGGGTCTAACAGTGTCCTTGCTCCATTACACGTCACCACAGGTTATAAACAAGAGACAAACACGACTTCCGTCTGACCGTATCATTTTTTTTTTTTACACATTAACAAAGAAAATAGAAAATAATAAGAACTAAAAAACCATTCCTCCCATTAGGGCATCAAACAGAAGATATGAAAAACAAAAATGAACGTTAGTTTAGTTATAAAATGTGGTTGTTGGGTGTGTTCAACTAATGGCCAAATCATCAACATTTCTGCACCAAACGTGAGCTGCAGTTCTTTTGGAAAACAATAAACTTGCCCTTTTTACAGACTAGATTCTCTATTTGAACCGTCTCCTAAGAAGGTCATATGGTTACTACAAGGTGTTTCTAATCTACACTCTAGTCTAAGGAAGGAGGAGAAAGAAATTATGTATGTCGAGACAGCACAAATTAACTCCTTAAGTATTAATGCATCTCCATTTTCAGTCTGAAGGAGTACATATCTTAAGGAGCTACGGAAAAGAAACAAAATAAATATAACTCAACAGTCCTAGCAGTTTATAATGCATATACAATTGTTCACCTGCATCCTTTTGATTCTCTATATGAAAGAGAGAAAGCAACAAGGAGAGAAAAGAGAGAAACAAGAACAGATAGGCAGGATTAATGAGCAAGTGGACCGCACAGCCCCCCAGTTATGCGTGATATATGACATTTGAAAAGAAGAAAAGTTGCCCAGTCTTGCCCCCCACCCAGAAGCATGGTATTACCAAAAGAAGCTCCTTTCACGGAGGCGAAAGCAAGTGCTGCACAAATAGGAAATTAGAGTCCGCAAGCTCTGAGAACATACAAGGATGCTCCGAAGGACAACTGCGCTCATATGTCCGCCCAGAGCTCGGTGCAAGAGAGTAAGTAATAAAAATAATCTAGGAAGAGAACGAGTAAAGCACTTCTGCTTGAGAGTAACGGACAGGAGACACGCGAGATCTGATGTACAGAGAAAGGACAGCCTTATAGGATCTTATACACAGGCTTGGTTCAAGATCTTATACGCAGGAAAAGGGACGGCTTTTTCCCCATGTCCTTTATCTGACCTCTAGCTCATCTCTCCCCGATGTAGCTGCTGCTGCTTTGGATTGTGTACCAGTGACAAGCACTTTACAAATTGGGGTTACACAGAAGCAAAGTAAAAATGCATTCAGGTCACGGACATAAAGAGGAACGGAAAAAACTCACAGACAATCTGAGTTTATCACAAACAAATGGCTTAATCGTCTAACCTGGTTCAGGCTGATAAAAAGTGACTGGACTTCTCACACTGGGTTTCACAGACAGAAGCAACAGACAAGCCAATGCTAAAAGACTTGAAGCAAGGAGAGTGAGTTGGTTTGGATCTGGAGTTTCTCGAGGTAATGAGAACAGAAAGAGTGAGGACAGCATGGAGAGGAGGGTGGTAGGTACTCACGAATGGTTAAATCCATCACTTGAGAGGCCAAGCAGAAGACAGGATGCTCATACATTTCTCTCTTTTTCCCTATAAAAGAGGATTTGGGCATGCAAGAGGCTTAGGTCAGAGGTAAAGCGGTTATAGGTTATAGGTCAGAGGAAAACTTCGTATTAGGTTAAGAGGAAAATAGCTGCAGAGTATTTTGGGATACACACAGAATAAAAGGAAGGAAAAAAAAAGGAGGTTTAAAATTGGAGATCTACTGGATTAACCATTCAGCATGCCCATGAGTCACAAGAGAGGTTGTGACCATGATTCTAAAGGTCTTATTCCGTTTGCAAGAATATAATGATCAAAACATCATGAATAGAGGGGGAAATAGATTTCTATCGGTTTAAGGCTCCAAGATACTAAGGATTTCAGCCTTCAGTATCTAAGGCTTTCACAGGTATTTCTTCATAAACATAGCCTCAAAAGCACTGCTGCCACTCTTATTTTCACAGCTCTGACAAGACTCGCTTAAAACATGTGGATATTTAGATGTGAGCTTTTGAAGTATAATTTCAAAATCATCCACTGCACCTCGAATGAGGTCAATTTTTTACTTGCTCACCTAAGGAACTGCTTTAAGATATAGTGGACTATGCTCATGAGAGAAAACCTGATGCATGCAGCTGGCGGATGTTGGGTTGTTGGAATTAACAATCCCAGCATGCTTTGACATTGGTGTTACAACCACTTTTATAGAGACAGGGTCAAAAAGTGGCTGTGGCCAATCACGGGTAAAGGAGGAGAAAAGCAGAAGAGAGCAGATAGTGTGGAATGAACTATTTCTCTGAAAAAGTAGCTGGAAAAACAAACAAAAAAAAAGTTTGTTGCTTCAAAGTATTCCCAGACCTAAAAGTCACAGTGCAAAAGAGAGGGTAGATAATTAACACAACCAAGAAGAATTGAGGCACAAAAGGAAAAGTACACACTAACTGTTCTACTTTGGAAATGAATGCATTTTTACTTACAGATCATAAAGTTTGTTTTTGCAAAGATTTATCTGAAAGAAGAGAGCAAATCTTACCAAGGAGTTAGTGATATTTACACAGAGAACCTAAGGGAGCCAGCACTGGGTAGAAGCATCCATCAACAGAAAAGCTGCTTTTGATTCTCAGTCCTTCTCCATCCTTGTCAAGTATATTTAAACATTGCATTTTACAGAATACACCAATTAAAATATCCTGTGAAGTTGAGTGCTTCGATAAATTGCCTGATAATACAGTGCTTATGAAACCTTCATTTCTTCTCTATTTTTGTCACTCATTACCAAGTCAAGAGTTGATAAACATCCTTTTAGTGCCCAATTCTTAAGTGTTTCTCACTGGATGCATAACAATGAATTCATTACCACTGGTACACAATTTGCATCGTTAGACAGAAAAAAAAATGGAAAAAGAGAGGACATGTCATGTACATAACCTGGACAATTTGTCATATAATAACCCAATTTTTCATGTAAACAAGAACTAGGAGCAAATCAGAGGGGATTTTTTTCTCCTTTCCACATTGTCCTAGAGGCACACAACGATAATCTGAGCTGTGGGAAAGCTTCGTATCACACAAGACAGAAACCCAAAGTCTAGAGCAGGACATACCATTCATTTGGAACATACAGGTTTAAGCAATTGCAAACATGGACAGAGTTGGGCCGGGGTCTCACCCAGGGGACAGCAGCCAACAAGGTAGCAATGTAAACTGATTACCATGGAAAGAACTACTGGATCATAGAGCTCCAGCTAACACATATCCTCCAGCAAGCTTTAAAATGTCTTTTTTGATGGCTACATGTGTCTCTGGTCACTGGTTATTATTCTCCCATAACTTAAAAGGTCAATAATATCAGCCCTGCTGGATTTAGAGTGACAAGAAAGAAATCTGAGGCAAGTACAGGACTGATTGATCAATGACTGCTATGCAAAGTGCAAAGGCAACGAAACACTTCCCTCCTCCTCCCCCTTCCAAAAAAAAGACATTTTAAATTGGCTACAATTGATTAAGCGGAGATTAAACATTTTTTTCAGCTTATTATTGTTTGCTTCCTAAACTCCACTGTCACAAGCAATTAGTTGCACTATATTTTCAGCTGCAAGGATGACATCCCAAGTATTTCTCAATTTGTTTTTTAAAAACACAACATGAATCTAAATACTACAGCACTGGCCGAATGCATTAACAATCAAAAAAAAAAAAAAAAAAGGAAAAAAGAGAAAAGAAAAAAAAAAGCTACAGTTCTTTTTAACTGTTTCCTCTCTCCTTTTCAGAAAAGGAAACATTCTGCATAGCTGCCATTCTCCACTGCTGCAAAAGCTACCACCACGACAATGATTCAGTCACCTCAGTTTTATTGACAAGTGAATATATAGCAAATGAGCTTCTTTTAAATAGCTCCAAGCCACAGTTGCCACCTAGAAATACAACAAAAAAAATGTAATTTCACAAAGAAATAGCCTTACCTTCAATTTTGGCATACTCTGATAGTCGAGTATAATTGACTAGAGCTGCTTGCTCCAAGCATTTACGGATGACTGTTTTTACTTCCTCTTGAGGGACTGGAGTAACTATGTCTTTCATCAGGACCTTGACATAAGAAAATCTGATTTGTTGTGGCATGAGGCACTCACAACCCTTTTTTTTTCCCCGTGCCCAGCGAATACATGCACTGCAGCACCAGCGCTGCCTGGCTCGTGGGATGTGTGTGAATACGTAGGATCCGCGGCAAAGTCACCTCGGCCAGCCTCAAACACGGGGAGACCCTTTCAGCAGCTATACCCTTCCCGAAGGCATGTCCATGAAGTGTCCCATCACTTCCAGTTTCTTAGGGCACGTCAGGAAGTTCTACCCCAAATGGCCCTGTGCCAGGTGGTGAAGTTGTGGCCTCTCCAGGCTCTGCTTTGCGTCTCATCTGGGATTGCATTTACTGCTGGTTAGTGGAGAGGAGAGGGCAGCTGGATGCAGGGATGGGGAACTCCTATGCATCCTCAGGATGCCTTGGGATTGGGAAATCCCACACAGTGCTGACCAGCTACCTGGAGTGCTGGGGACAACGGCTACGAGTGACTACCCAGGCCTCCAAGTTGAAATAGGAGAAATCAATGTGCGCACCTAAAGCCAGGCTTCAATAATAATTATCAATAATTTCAGGTACCCTACACAGCAATAACAACCACCTCAGCTCTTCGGGTTGGAAAGCTATACAAGTACAGGGATTTTTAACTAGCTTTTGTTATTCTTAAGCTTACCCTTTCCAGTAGTGACAAAGTAGCTTTCAATGCCCCTTCTGGACGGCCGAACGGAAAGCAGTACCTAGAGAAAACACATCATGTTAAGGTAACACCACAAGCACGTGGATAAGCCTATCTGTAGCCTTTATAGTGGTATAAAGGTGTTTTCCTAGGTAGGCTCAATCAATACTTTATTAAAGCTGCTCTGAATTAACACTCTTTCATAATTTTCAGAATGGGTTTTGATGAGATGAACAGAAAAACAGAGTAACTGGTCGCTACTTGTAGCAGCTTATTAAATCTGGGTGTCACCTGGAGCTTTTTAGTCTCCTAGGAGAGTGAGATATTCTGCCTTGGAAAGGACAGGAGCAGCCACTTCCAGCCAGGGAACCAGCAAGCCACCAGGTTGTAAATAACTGGCTGCACCAGGCACCGTCACGGCAAGTGGCAGCTCCAGGGGGCTCTGGCATGGAGGCTGCGTGTGAACGCACGTCACCGCTGAACGTGCACGTGGATGTCACCGGTCTGCGTGCAAATGCACATCACTAGTCTGAGTGCAAAAGTACATCGCTGCTCTGCATGCACATAAATGCACATCGCTGGTGTGCAAGCAAATAAATGCACATTATCAGTGTGCATGCAAAAATGCATGGCCAGCATAGGACTTGGCTGGTGCGCTGGGGGCAATTCGGTACTTGTTTTTGGGGCAGGATTCATTACTCCTATAATTACAACACCACTGCAAAAAGCCCTGCCTGTTTTTACACTAGGATGAAGCAAAAACAGGCAATAACTAAGAAGAGAGAAATAAGAGGACAAGGGATTTTTTTTGGTTAAATTGAAAAAAATTCACAGCATTGCCTGTGTCAGCAAGATGGTTTGAAATACCCTTTAAAGGTTATATATTTAGAATCACTCTCCAGCTACAAACATGTTACAGTGCAAGCTTCACTGCCCTGCTTGGGTCTGCCTGTGTCACTTTTGCAGAACTCCCATATGCATTCAAAATCTGCCGTTTGACTTGGCTATTCACGGGAGGGAGCTGGGAGGAAATCAGTCCCCTCTCGTTCAGGCTGGGATCGCTGCCTTTACCTAAAATGCGTGATCTGGTTCTCCAGCAGCAAACGCAGCCGCTCCTTGATCTCTTCGAAACGCTCTTTCTCATCGACGGTCACGGTCCCTATTCCGTCGGGCCTGGAGGAGAAATGCCATGAATGATACAGAGCTCACGGCATGACCCGGCAAAGCATCTGCACAGCAACCAAGATACTTCAGCTTGGGAAAAGTGTCACCCGGTGTTAGACCCAGCAGGGAGAATGTGGCACACCGACATGCCGGTGGTCACGGTATCAAAAATCCCGAGAGGAAAAGCGAGCCTCCATGGGAATGATCTTCCCCCTTTAAACAAAGGCATAGAAGGGAATATAGCATTGGCTTTTGCTATCAGGCTCAGTGCTGGCTAAATATGTACTTAATTTCTGCAGGAAAAAAAATAGCTGCTAATTTGCCCCTTAATTCACGGCGTGAAAGAATATCAGCAATAAGCTGATAGAGAAACAGATACAAAATGATGTGCTGAACTGAACCACCTCCTCGGAATAACCTCCCAACGCGAGCCCTCCTCAAGGCTCTCTGCAGAGATGTGCTCAGAGATGTATCTGGTCCTGGAAAACACAGTGTCTTGTGACTGGTTTGTAGGATTTAACAGACAAGCAGGTTTCCCAAACACTTCCAAGGAGCTCCAATTCCTCCCTTGCATCTGCTGAGTATCTGCAGGCCCCACGGGCAGCACTGCACACCTGGGGACACTTGCACAGAGCACAGTGCACACATAGCCCCGCGCTGTCGGAGCTGGCCGAGCACCCGTCCCCGTCCCCTTGCGGCCTCTGCTGAGCTTATATACTTGGAATCACCTCCTTCCTCCCCAAAACGACACCGGGAGCAGCGGTAGGAGAGCCTCTAATCCAGCCGTCCCGACAACCAGCAGTGCGGCTTCCTACCGCGGACCAGCAAAGGACACGGATTTGGGAATTACCGGGCAACTCCGCTGGCACAGCCTCTCTTTAGGTAATGTAAGACGTCTTAAAACCGAACAAATGTTCTGACTTAAAGGCCTCCTCCAGCGTGCAGCTTAAGCTGCGTAAATCCTCCGAACTAGACTGGTTTGGCTATACAAAAGACTTGGCAAGGGATTACAAAGCTCCTAATGAACCTCCTGTCAGGGGTTAATTGGTTGGCTTTATTTTCCTCTTAAAGAATCAAAGGCCTCAAACTTAAAAAAAGTACCTATAAAAATTAAAATCGATAAAGTCTGTACAATCGCTTCTCCTTGACCCTGTGTTTAGTAAGCTCTTAGTATCATAAATATGATCTCTCATGTGCCACTGCAGGTGAAGAAAGCAATAAAACTTCTCAGCAAACCTTACAAGATATTCACAGTATATTTTTAAAGCTAAATATGCATTAAATAAAACTTATAGCATGGATAGAGAAAAACACTTGAATACCAGAGGATATTTTTAAATTTAATCAGCATTTCATCAGAAATTTATGCTTGACTATTTGCCAAATTCAGTGCATTAAGGAGAAAAAAAAAGGAAAAGATTTAGGCTGAAACTTGGATAAAATGTCTCAGCTGGGGAACGTGTTTTATAAACACTTTTGGAAGTATGGATCTGGTCTCATTAGTACCTAATTAGGACTAGTTATTTTGAAGAAATGAGCAAGCCACAAGGAAAAAAAATAAGATATTGACCGAAAAACTAATGTCTGAACATACTTAATATATCTGCACTCCAAAATTCCATAAAATACTTCATGTTTAGAGAGGATTTCTTCCTGCCTTTGGCTCTGCTGGTTTGTTCAGCAGAAGAGCTGATAATTCGAGCCATAATTCGGGCTGCATATTCAGGGCAGGGCTGAAGTCCTCATTTGACTTTTGGCATCGAGTCCCTCCTCCGTACCCAGCACAACTCACACAGTGTCATTAGGTTAATTGTATCCGCGCTGACAAATGATGGAGTAAAAGCTGCCCGTGCTGGCAGTGATTTGCTGGTGGACTGGAAATGGTCTGAAAGTTGTGTTGCCCTTTGCTGGGTCAGTAACCTCCAAGGACGGTAAGATTTCCCGACAGGCCGGGGGAAACGTGCAAGGATGTACGTGGGGTCTAAACGAGGGCTCCTCTTCTAAAGAACAGTAATTGTCCAAAGAAGCGCTGCTTTTAAAAATAATTGTCAGCTTTTAAAAAAAGATGTTCAAGTGATTTAATTGAAAGCAGAGTGCAGCACATGCCAGATGGAGGTTCGGGAGACTGGACATCTCACCACTGAGGTTGGTGAAAGCAATTTTGGCAGGTATCTCGTAACTACAGCCTTTTTGCTGTTCTTTTTGATGGTTCTTTTTGCTCCAACCTTTATTTTTCATTGCAGTTTTGTTGGAAGTTGGTGTTTAGGCACCTAAGAACTGGAGCTGAAATGCCCTGGCACAAGAGCGCCTTTCACTTTGGGGCTCAGCAAACTAAAAATGCAGAGCTCTGAAAGCAGAAATATTGCAACACTGAACCAGGCAAACACAAAGGAACTGGGGGCCTTGGAGGTCCTCAGTGAACCTCTGTCTCAAACAACTCTCATTTAAGCAAGAACAGCCCAAAACGCCTCACACAGCAACACCAACCCAACCACCAAGGCTCACGCGGGTCACACATCCACCCAAAGCATTGCCTGGGGTCATCTCCCGGTCTTTGCATTTTCCTGGCTCTCTTTGCACTTTCCTGGCTCTTTTGGGACATGGAGATGCCCGAGCTGGTGGCTCCAGCTCGCGCTCCCGCGGTGGCCCGCGGTGAAAAGCCCTGTCCGCGTTTTGTATCATGCTCCTCCAAACTTGAGACAATCTCCAGGTCAGCTGTAGCCATTTTTGGAGCAGCGCGGATGTCTGGAAGGGCCTGCCAAGCGAGAGCCATCACCACGGCAAGGACTTCCTTTCTCAAGCAGCTGTGGACTATATTACATCTGACATGACGAGCATCTCTTGAATCTACCTTTCAAATTTTCGGCAAACCATTTTCTCACTGTCCTTCACAAAGTTGACATTTTCGGCAGCATGATAGGAAAGATGTCATGTCGGCTGCTTTTCAAGTTGTTGTCACAGTGGTTAGCACCAGTTCTGTCATCTTTACTTTCCTCACAATCCCCCATCTTGAGCCATGTCACAAATAATAATACTTCCAATGTTTTTTGTCAAATTTCAAATACTATAACCCAGCTGCACATCTTCAGATTTACTAGTTATGTTAATCTTTGTTGCTCATCTTCCCAGAAGCTGAAGCATTAGGAACTCATTAATTAGTGACAAATGCAGGATATACATAGAACTAGAAAAACACCACTGAAACCTTGCACTTAATTTATTAGCTCGATAATTTTGAAACCTAATTAAGTATTCAAGTCAAATAGACTTTGAAAATGTAATCTTTTTGAGGGAACATATTTATTTTCCCTTTTGCAAGAACACAAAGGGTATATAGCTTAGCATTGCTATAATTTAAGAATCACTTCTGTGCTCTAGACAATTCCAGTACATGGCTGACGCTTCTGAAAAAATCTGCAAGAAAACTTCAAGCCTCACCAGCTCTTTCTGATACTTATAGGCTTTTTTTTTTCACCAAGGATATCCATCCAACTCAACTTTTATGTTTGATGCTTGATCTCATGGACAGCATCAAAGGTGCCTCTTGAAGGGGCATTTCTGCAGCAAAAAAACAAGCTAAAATGCAACTGCAGGAAATGAATTTCTTGCACATGATGCAGAACCACAACTTTGTAACACTGGGTTAAGCAGTGATGGCAAATGAAAAAAGAGCAAAATGGTGAAAAAGTTCTGTATGCATTTTGCACATACAGAAGCACAAAGGACAAAATAGGCTTGCATCTATGGATTTAGGTCATCAAATAACATCCACATCTCCACCTGAGTGGAGCCACATTTTCATCCAATGCTCTACAGCTCCTGCCACTGTTACTTGAGGTGTAGGGTACAAGCTACGGGCAGAGAAGGAAGCAGAAGGGTGAAAAAGGCAAGGAAAGAAAGAGGAAATTTTTGTTTATAAGAAAGCAAAAATCACTCCTTCTGCTGCACATTCACTACGCTTCCTCTCAACTTGCAGATTCCCACTGTAAATATCGTACATGCAAAGTTTTAAATGTTGCTTTCTATCCCTCCCTATTTTTTAGGTTTTAAGCCATGAAAGCAACAGCATCAACAAAGCAGGTGGTGATATTAAAAAAAGGTTGCAATTTAAAAAGCAAAAATGATAGTCCTTGTTTAGCTTAGATGGTTTGTACAAATTCCAGGCTTAATTATAAATTATAATTAGGACCTGTGATCCTAAGGCCACTGCTTTATTCTACAAGTCCCGCCTCCCCCCATGCCCTTTTCTAATTATACCCAGTGCCCCCAGGGCTAGTTATGCTGCTAAAACAAATATATCAAAATGATTTTTAACAAAGACTAATATATGAAGCAATAGCCTGCATTTGTATGCAATTATAAATATACAGTATAGCTCCAGTGGGTTAATCTCTTTGACATAAGCCTGTATGAAATACCCGAATGGCTTAGAAATGAAAAGACCTATCATCTTTTACACCTTTTATACTTGTCTATGCTCTTACTACGGGGAAAAAATATTGCTTACGCATAGCAAACAGATCTTTGCATGCACTGCGAGCCCTGGCATGCAGAGCCAAAAGAAAAACCATAAAGCAATGTCAAAAAATGATGCAAAAAATTGATTTTTTTAAGTAACAACTCAAACATAAAGCACGTGCTGGCTCTCTTTTTGGCTGCCAGGTGCAGCATGTATGAGCTGGGCAGTGAACACGGACGATGAGCCCGTCACGGCCGCAGTGCTGATTTCCACGGGGCCACTGCTGCCCCTTTGCCCCCTGAAAACCTGCCCTGGAGGAGCCCACCTGTTTGCACCACTTGCAAGGGTGTTTTCAGTGCAGCCAGGTCCCGGCTCGTTGCTCTGCCAGGGGCATCTCCAGGGGGGATGCGCCCGCCGAGCTCTGCCTTCCCGCACAGGGAATCCCGTCAGCCGGCAACGCGGAGCGGGCGCTCGGGTGGTCCCTGTCAGTGCCAGGGACATCAGCACTGGGGTCACGTCATAGCCAGCACATGGAAGGGGGCGTAGGTTCACTAAAGCACCATGGAAAGCACATGAAGTTAACTCCAAACCTAACACGTTGGATGAAAGTGTCAATATGTTAAGTATTTCTTTGTCAGACCAAAAAAGTCTCGTTCTTTCTTCTTCTTTTTAATAGCTCTATGGAAATCTTGTTTTTATATGAAATAGTCAGATATGTAATGGGAATATAATTGAAAAAATATATTACTCCAGCTTTTTAATCCTTCAAGGGCTATG
>JAUBOD010000446.1:1354619-1392867 GCA_032353885.1 Nothura maculosa
GAAGCCTTCAACTCTGCAGTGAGCTGCAGGTTTACTGGTTACCAATGAGCAACGCGTGGCAGTGGCAGGTGGGAGGAAGGGACTCAGCTGAAGAGAATCCGGTTTTACACACACTGTAATTGCCAGTAAACATGGCATGGATAAATACTGGCTTTCCTTAGCTCTCTGCCAGCCAGTTCTCAAATGCATGATGCCTTAAACAGACTTCTGAAAAGAAATCATTACTCTTCCACTAAGATATTCAGATTTCCATTTGCACAAACTATAGGGTGGCGTTTTTCTTTCTCAAATCATCTGTACCCCTTCCTGTGACTTGCTGCTAGCAGAGGCCATAAAGTCTCACCTGCCGGTTTCTGCATGGAGCCAGCACAAAACTTTCACATAAACACCAAAAGTTTGGTTGCAAACTGCACTGCTGCAACCCTGGAGCACAAACATGGAGCCTCGGATGGAAAACTTTTAGCCTTTAGCTCTGCAGTCAACCACCCACCGAGGAGGGCTGAATTATAGCACATTATTTATTCCATTTCTAGGAATATTTTAATCAGGTCTCCTCAAAAGTGCTGCCAATGGCAAGTGGAGCTGTCTCCCAGGACAGGGTGGCAGCCACCCTCAGCATGGGGCAGCAGCATGGCCATGAGATCAAGGTCCACAGAGCCCCACGGAGCTGGGGACACCAAGTGCCCAGTGTGCTCAGTGGCCCTGTATGGCCCTGGTGCCAGGTACCATACACTCCTGTGCACTGTGTGCTTTCTCTTACCTTTTCGGCTCGGGATTCGGCTGCGGTTTGGAATCTTTCCTTTTTTTGGACTCCTTTTTGGAATCCTTTTTTGTCTCCGCTTCGGTGGCAGCGGCCGGAGCCGCTTTGCCCCCTTCGCCGTCTGCACTTGGCTGTGACCCACCAAGTAACTCTGCCATGTGTTGGCTTTGGGAAATGATTGAAACGCATGCAGGAAGGCCAGCAGCAAAGTGAAAGAAACAGAAAAAAAAACAAAACATAAAAAGAACAAAACAAAAGGAAACTAAAATGAAAGGAAACAACAACTGAAACTAAACAACAATTGGCAAAGAAGGAATGAACAAGCAAAAAAAAGTCAGAACTAAAAAGGAAAACAAGGAAGCAAAAACTCAGTTTCCATGACAAGATGTAGGAAACTAAATGCAAAGCGAGTGGCAGCCTCGCAACGTGAAACCTGGGCAATGTGTGTCATAATTCAGGATGTTGTTTTCCAGAGGGCTTATAAAAACACATATTTAATTCGTAACCCTCCCTTCCTCAGCAGCATATGCAGGATAGCAAGCAACATCTCAACGTTAATAATGCAGCTTAAAAGAAACAAAGCAGAAAAAGAAGCTGCAATAGAGACCATAGCTGTCAACAAAATGGAAAGGAGAAAGCACAGCTCCACTTCCTACTGTCAAAGATGTGCCACATTTCAGAGAAAGGAATGGGGCTATTTCTGAAATTGAAACTGCTTTGCAACAGCAGCAAGATACCATTTCAATGATGTTTAGCCATTTCTGAACTTACGTCACACTCTAAATGAGACTCAGGTGCCCAAGGGCTTAAATCACTTTTGAACTGATGCTGCTGAAAATTTAACTGTTGCAAATTGTCAGATTCCCTTAGATAGCAATTAAAACAGTACTCTGTTTACTTCCATTCGTTCAGCTTGTGACTGTGGCAAGTGCTTCAACTCCACGGTGTCTAGAGCTGCAGCTAGCAGGTGCCTGGGCAAGCAAGTTAAACCCCCTCCTTTCTGGATCCTGCACGTGCATTTTTATTGCTTACATTAAACAGCAACGACACAAACAAACAGACCGACTATGCCACCAGAAGCACTGCTGCCAAACATCCCCTGTGCAAACAAATTGGGGACTGCTGTGCATTCTCCAAGGCAGCCTAAATTTGAGAAAAGTCATCCCTTGCTGGCAGGGCGCTGCTAGCCAAGAGTAATTCCTTACCTGTTGCCATGAACATGTGATGCACAAAAGGCAAAGCTGTAGTGGAGTAAGGTGGGGTCAATCATAGCTCCGTTTTCTGCACGCTCTAGCAAATCTCTGAGGTAGCAGAGATGTCTGTGACAGCCTCTCACTCCGTTACGTGCACAATACTCATCTAGCACAAAGACCTGGCCAGGACTAAACCAGCCCTGTTTAGAAATAAAGAGACTTGATTTTAAATATAGGTTATTAAATGCAATGGCTATCAGATCTGGAGGTGCAGTGGTCAACTGTTCTAACAAAATACAAACCTAATGCTACATAAAAAAAAAGAAAAGAGCGAGAGAGAGAGAGAGAGAGAAAGAGAGAGAGAAAGGTCACTGTTAACTCAAACAACAGTCTGCACAACACCCCTCAGGCACAGCATATACTCCATGCAATTGCTAACACAAACGTTTTATGCTACCTTAAAGGGAAATGTCAATTAATATGCAGAAAAGTTAGGCCAATTCATATCGGTGCCTAGCAATAAAAAAGACATCTTTAAGACATGACAAAAGCTTCATCATTTAAGCAGCATCAAATAGTAGTTTTACTTTTGGCATAAGATTGTATATTTGGTCATGAGCAAGAAGATTGACCCGAGGGAGGACATGGAGGATTATACTGAATCTAAGGACTTCTCTTGCATCCGGCAAGGACAGGAACGCGCTGAAGACAGAGGAATGCAGCTCGGTAGCACCAGCAAGGGACATTTCACATTGTCCCTATTTGTCTACCACTGGTGAGCACTCTGAGATCTCCCACCACGGGCAGGTCAGCATTCCCTGGCATCGAAGGAAACATTAAGCTCTGTTAAGGAGCAGAGTTTCTTTAACCATCCAGAAATTTCAAATTATTTCTGTCAGTCCGAAGCGCCTGGTGATACACGGCTCATCACACAAAGTCAGCGCTCTCGAGGAGGAGGCATCTACGGCGCAGGGCTCCGGGGAATGTCCTGGGACAGCCGCCGTGGCAGGTGCCTCTGCCTTCAACGCAGGCACTCGCAAGGATGAGCGTATTCCTGCAGAATGCTTTTCAGAATGCTGCAAAACCATCAATATTTACATGGAAATTTGGGTGCTAAACAATTGCTAAGACGCAGCTCTGGAATGCATCAAGCTGCAAAATCTTTCATCGTTTAATTGAAAAGTTCCTGCAGCGGGCGGGAGAGTAGTTGAGGCAGAGCACTGCCCCTATAGGCAACTTCTTTGCCACCCCATCTGTTACCCCAAATGCTACATCTTAGAAACAACACTGCTGTGAAAGATTAAAATATATTTTCTACCACTCAGATGACACCAAATCTTTTCTAGATGCCAAAATAGCTGCTTTGAAAAGAGTTGAAGAAATATCAATTAAGAGCTCAAAGACATAGAGAAGGATTTGCTCATCCTTATTGGGCCAACTCCAAAACAGATTGAGAAAAGAATTAAAATAATGAGGGGAAAATGATAGATATAGGGAGTAGCTACAGTTCTGGGATCACTAGAAGTGCACATTTCAAAACGATGCCACAGAACAATGCAGATGGGACAGCACTCTGGAAGGTTATTTTTTTGGGAGGGGTATATTTGCCTTCATTGCTTTTTCTGATATTTTTTATCTGTTGGTTGGTTGTACTGTGCTTCATTCTGGATTTATCTTTGTCTTGTCTGTTTATTACAGTCTTGGAGAATCTTTTCACCTTGCTTGTTTTCATTACAAATCTTCAGAGAATAGGTATGACCAAAATATGGTAACACCTTAAATGCTGCGAAATAGAAAGGGGTGTCAATTTGATTGCTGGGGTGTTAACGTAGTTTAGGTGGTTATATTAATTTAATGCACACAAAGAACTCAATCCTTACAGAGTGCAATATTGGCCCTATAGTCCATGGGAAGGCTGGCATTAAGTACACTCGAGCCAGATATCAGGTCCACAGCCAAGTGTCAAGCAAGACAGGACAATGGCTTTGTTGATACGGAGCTCAGCACACTGAGTCTCTGGCCTGGGGTCTGCAGAAGTGCTGGTCCTCCATTGGAAAGAAGGGAAGGGAAAGGGCTTGAGCACTCAAGGTCTCTTCCACGGCTCACTGGAAGGTGGCTCGAGCAGACTGAACCTGCTATTATGACAGCTCATGACAGCATGCCGAAGTAGACCATGGGTAGAACGATCACAGCTCTTTTGCATGGAAGCGAAGAAGAGGAAGAATCCTTCCTCAGATTGAGGAAATATTAATTAGAGAGGATGGTGTCAGTAAAAGGTTGGAAATGACAGAGGTATGAAACAAAGAACCTGCTCCCATCCTCTGTACCTACACATCAGAGCTGCAAAGGGGCCGCTAATGCTGCTCCTCACAACCCCAGCGCATATTCAAGATCTGGTGAAGGCCAAGTAGATTCTGGCTCTTGCTCAAAATTTGCCTGGCACAAGGAACTGACAACAAGCGAGTCTGGCAAATGCAACCCAGAGCAGCATCCTGGGCACCTCACCTCAACACAGGTAGGTACAGCTCAGTTCGGTCTACTAGCTGGTATGCAACTGTGTGTTGAAACATAGAGGGGACATTGCAAGGAGGTTGCCCAGCACAGGAGCTTGGCTAACCATTCTTAAGAAGCCAAACTGCACTGAAAAGCAGCCACAGGTACCAAGCACCAGTGGAGAGTGCAATGGGAGTTTTCAAGCCAGGTAAAGCTAGGCTTGGTTGGCAAGTCTGAAGTACTAGCCATTTATTTAAAGTCAAATGTGGTTTCCGCAAAAAAAACATGATTCTTGAGGAGAATAAAAACCACTTTTCCTAGCTGAATCTTCTCATTTACCACTGACAACATGAACCACTTCACTTTGGTGGCCTATTTCACCAGCCCTTTGTTCTGACTCCTTCATATCATCTCTACTAGGCTGGGCCCTCTGGACCAGGACTTTTCCTCATGAAATGCCATGAGGTACTGCGTGAATCCCATGAATGCTGGTAATAGGTTGGAAGTTTCAGGAAGAGTCCAAGGGCAATCTCTGAGTGACTGCAGACATCCAAGCCGAAAGGTAGGAAGACCCAGTGTGGGGTCAAAATGCAGCTAGGAGAGCCGCATACTCCTCCCCTCTCTGAAAGTCCAGGGGAAGCTGTGAATGTGCTATCAGTTTGTGGAAGATGGGTGAGAACCCTCAGCAAGCAACGCAGACAATGCTCTTCCCCTTGCTCCAGCACGGTGCTCTCTGCCAGCAAACATCACTTCTGCCATAGCTGAGATTAGTCACACAGCCTGTTTGTTTTCATAGAGATGCCTGGCTCCGCCAGCGAGTGGGCTTGCATTAACATTGTTTAACCTGGTTCCACGGAAGGGAGACAAAGCTGAGTTAATCTCTTGGTAGGAGGGTAAGCCGCTGAATTTGGGTAGGCCTTCCCTGGCAATTCTATGTCCACATTTGGAGACGTGGACAAAAGAGACATGACAGGGCAGAGCTCCAAAGGACCTTGCATGTGAATATCCTATAGGAATTGCCCAGCAGCACAGAGGATGGACAGGGAAGGTTTACCACAGACTTACAATCTCCTGCAGGCAAGCCAGTGCAATGGTATGGCAAACTTCCTCCAGACGCACTAGGAGCAACAGGGCTCTTTGCTGTTGAATGCAAGTTTTGAGGTCAGTCTGTTTTTCACTTTGTATTCAGGAAAAACATACTAAAATAGAGGAAAGGAGCATGTGAAATCCAAGCGTGGGTGAACACAGCCCATTACTGCCTTCTTTATAATGCTCCATAATGGGAGATTTGATAGAAGACGGTTAACTGGTGATACTCCTCTCCGAAGAGACACAAGTCTTGGTGTAGCAGGGAACTCCATCATCACTCCAGTAGCTTCCAGCAAGACAGCCTGAATATCTTGATAGTAAACAGCAGTATGGCTGGTGGGTTTCTTGAAGAAAAACATTACTAAGTATTTCCTGTGATGGCCTCACGTCATTCCTTCAGCCATGAATTTTGTCCTGAGGTCACAGCTCTCTCTCCAGGCCAGAGACCTCACAGAGACCAATCAGCTGCAAGCCAACCTGTCAGACATGCATGGTTGAGAATGGTCTTCTTGGTGTCAGTCATGCATGGGGAGTAGAAGCTGCATGCCAAATTCACTGCCTGCTGGAGCAAAGACCTTGAATGGAACCAGTAAGGAAACTGTTACAGGTGAGATAAGAGTCCCACAGAGCCTACTCTGACTTGTACACATGTGGGTAAGGTGCATGCTGCAGTCTTCACCCACTCCATCCATCCTTACCTCAGGGAATATCCATGGCTGTTCTAGTCTCCTAGCCCCTGCCGCTTGTGAGGATGGAGACCATTTGTTGTTGAAATGACACTTACTGGACCTTAATCTTTTTTTTGAGGATGGAATTAGGTGCAAGAAGTGCAGCCAGATGAGAGGAGCACCATGGTGGAGGAGAGTTGGAGGAAATGATTAAAGATCAAAAGTCATGTTGCAACTGCTGTGTTGGGTTCCCATGTTGCTGCTTTTAAGAAAAAGCTACTCAAGAGCCCCAGCTCGAGGGACTGTGCAGCACACAAGGTGTGAAGACAACCTCCTGGGGTGTTCCTTCTGCAGAATAAAGCAACGATGACAATCTCACATGGACATTTCTGTGCACTACAAGGAAACTGGGAGGGCCAGGGTCCATCCCATGCCTTTCAGGACACAACTTGCATCTCAGGAAAAGCTTCGTCTTGTTGCTTTTTTAGAAACTCAGAGTGCAGTTATGCCTCTCACCTAAGCCATGAGAAATTAATTCTCACTTCATACTGTTAGAGGTTATTTGTCATTTATATCCTCAGAGCCCCTAAGACCCACAAAGCATGGTTTTGAAGAACCACCTCCTGAAGAATCCCAGTGACATGGCCATGCAGCAATGGGTTGAGAGCTGCAACCTGTGCTTATGAGAATAATCAAGACGGGCATGCAATTATGTGAGCAAGAAGACTGCAGGTCTTCTCTGTAGAATATCTGCCTGATCCCTGCTGTTACCTGCTCAGGATCCCTGCTCATAAACAGATACAAAGCTGGGCCATGGCTACTCCTCGAGTGACTCCATTGACATGGGAAGTGGTACCAAAATGGCATTTTTTCCCTTTCTTTCATCCATAAAATTCTGGAGGGCAGTGCAGGCCGTTGCAAAACACTGCTTCTGCTCTCTAGTGTACATCCCAAAACAGGAGTTTGTCTTTATAGGAAGAAACATTATAAACATAGTAAACAGAAATGATAAGGGCAGTATTAAAGGCAGAAATGATAAGGGTGAAGAACAGCAGCCAGGTCACCGTAGCCAACCTCTCAAAAGAAAATACCTCTAGGCCAAAATCAAACCTGCGGTAAACAGAAGTCAAATCTTCCAGCACCAAGGGGATTAGCCCCCACTTGCACTACCTTTGACTTTGCTGCTTGATGTTTATATCACTAGAGACCAAAGAATATACTTGCCAGACAAGAATAGGAATCATTAAGTCTGTGGTCCAAAGTGAGGCGCTGAACCATCTCAAAGAGTGAAGCGTGGTCAAAGTTACAGGGATTGGAAGAGATAAATTCATCCATGCCATGCTTTTGAGCTCTATCTGCATCTGTTCATTTATACATATAGAGAAAGACACCATTTAGAGAGATGTAACACATTTTAGTTGACATATACAACAAAAAATATACTGTATGAAGCATGAAAGCTAAACATCGCCCCTTTCCTGCATTAACTTTTCCCTTCCCAAGCTACAAATTATATATATTCTTCACCTCCCATTGTCAACTTGCATCAGTGATGGGCTATCTTATTGCATTTAGGCAAAAGATTTTAGAATTAACATCTTGTCAACTGCTCATTATAGTGCATTTTTTTTTCTGTACTTAAAAACAGAACACAAACCCAGTAACTTATTCTGTATCTTACAATACACTATGAGTTAACAGAATTTTGGCTCACAGAAATAAATTAGTTCCTATTTAGTTAGTTACCGTTAATTATAATAGATTCTGCCATTCTAATAAAGTTATAGCTGTAGCATTTTCTCTAAATTTACTAGGTTTTCTAGGTATCAAACCAGTCACATTTTCTTTATCCAAATGCCAATGTTTGTCTCCCCACAGCAGTTTTTTTTATGGCAACTTTAAGTGCTACCTCAAAGAAATAAAAAGATGCTCTTTTAAGCATTGCTAACAAGTTAAATTGATATGTAATTTGTTATCACTCAGAAAGTAACCTGATAGTGTGCTGGAGCTGCCAGTCATCCTGACAGAGGGACACAATTTTCTCTGCTTGGATTATGAGCTGCCATTTTTTTTTTTTTGTGAATTAATAGCCTCAACGTATTCACACTTCTCTGCTTCGGATGACGTTTACAAGCACTAAGTCCTAGGGACTAATTAATTAATCTCAACATGGTTAACTAAAAATACACCAAATTCCCTGGTTGAAATGAAGCCGCCAATCTAGCCTGGGTGCGGCCAGCCGGGACCCTGCTGGGAGCCGGCTTTGTTCTACCAGCAACCAGGGAATTAAAAGACACCTTTCACTCGGTTTTGTCTGCGCTCAGCTTCCTACTATATGGGCTCTTGCCAAATCCTCCGCAGATAGAATAGGATTTAAATCCTTCCCCTGTTTATAACCTCCAAGGGGAGCTGGGTGGCCTTGAAACAATGTGGCTGAAAGGACACAAAAAATGCAGTTTTCCGCACTAGCGGTATATGGCAACTCTATTTGTTTTAAAACAAAATTGCTCTTTAGCAGGAGAAACAAAAATCTTCAATTAAAACAAAGAAAAAGAAAAAAAAAGATGCTTTAAATGATAGAAGATTATTCTTTTATATATATTTTACTGAACTATTTAACATGGATCTGTGAAGGGCTGGCAGGTCCTTCTAAACACCTCACTCATGCCTTTGCTCTCAGATATTCCTAATTATTGAAAGCAACCTCTACATTTTCTCTATAGTCTGTCATTAACTATTTACAAATCACACAAATAACATCACCCACCGGAAAGAAAACAGACAAATTAAAACACGCAACATTTCAATTAGCTGCTAGCGATACTTATTAATTCAGCCGTCGCTGGCAATTTTCCTCAGAAACAAATAGAAACAACCAAAAAAAAAAAAAGGACAATTTTTGGGGGGCTTCTCCGCAGCTTTGTGGGGGCTGCTCCCGGCTCGGAGCCCTGCTCATCCCAGTGGTGCTGCTGCCCCTTGTCTGCCTGTGAGGGCGACGCCGCTCGGGGATGGAGGAGCCGCGCGGTGGCCGTGCGCGAGGCCTGGCCCAGGGCCCGTCCCCGCCGCGCGTCACCTCGGCGGCTCACGTAGCCCGCGGGGCGGCCGCCCGCGCTCCGGCGGCGGCGCTGGCTTCTCGCCGGCGTGACACGTTCCTGCCCCGTCGTGCCCGTCCCTCCGGGCCAGGATCGATGCGAGCGAGCGCGCTAGCAAAGGTTGCCTCGGTGCCGCCTCGCGCTGCACTGCTAGCGCCCACAAAGCGCTCCAGCAGATATTACCAGGCTATTTTTAATAGACGGTTGCTCTGCCTGGTTCCTCGGCGTAGACTGCAAGCTGACAAATTGGCTGGAGGCCTTAATTTGCCAGCTTCACTCAGAGATTTTATTACTTTTCAATTAGGAGCCCTGAGATGCTGTCAATCCTCTTGCTCAGCGAACGAGGCTCTGGGAAGTGAGTAAATCAGCGGGAAGTTCACAGAGTCCCCTAGCCCTTTCGTTGGTGACCTTTTTTGAGCAGATGTGCTGGGAAGCCTGTTAGAAATGCAGACTGCTGACTCCAAAATAGCAAATTTCCCCCCTTGCCACTTCTCATTCCTTTACCACTTCTCATTCCCTTGCCAAGGTGGACACAGAGCAGATCCTCAGCGAGGCAGTGGAGGCTTCGCTGCCTGGGATGGAGCTGAGGATCTGTCTTGGGGTTTCAAGGTCTCTCCTTGCAAGGTGGTTGCACAGGCCGTTCTCAGCCAAGCGCTGAGGACTGACCCGGGGCTTCCCTTGGTGGCTGCCCATGTGTTTCCATGAGGTATGAAACACACAGGAGCTCTGCCTAGCCGGGGAGCTAAAATGCAGCTTTCTGACATGAGATGAGCAGCTGCAGTTGTCGACGCTGCAGCTCGTGCCCGTTGAAAGCACCCTCTGAAGCTTGGGCTGCGCATAACGTGCCCAGCCAAGGCGTAAGCGAGGTGTGATCTGAACCAGAGATGTCTCTGGGGATGATGACACGCACATGGATTTCGCTTAGAGGTAACACTCACCCTGGCCTAAGTGCTGGGAATGCTTGGGAATAGCTAGGAGAGCATTAAGGAAGTCAAACCTGCGCTACACTCACCTTCCCTTGACACCTCTGGTACGTGGCAAACACACCCTGCCACCTGCTCTTTGTTCCTGCACTTTGGTCTTTTCTAAAGGAGTCATTTAAAGACATTAAATTTAGAAATCAAAATTCTTTCGAAAGTAGTAATCTTCCTAGAAAACACAAAAAGACGAGGATAGATCTAAATATATTGTCTCTCCACTCCAGACAGCTGATCTGTGATTTAAAATAATGCTTGCATCTGCATATGAAATGACAGTTTTATATATAATCCATCCTCCTCCAAAATGGCTTGCACAGTTTGAATGAGATTTTAACGGAACTGCAAACCAAAAATGGCTAATATTCCCACCCAGACTCTACGACTAACTTGCAAATGCTTTAACTCTGCTGTTTCAGTCAGCTACGGTTGTTTTTTTGACCCTGCAATATTACTCTAGCTTAAAAAGAAAGGAAAACCCAAAGTTAGTTAGTTATCTAATGCTCCAGTAATTTCCAATCCCTTTGCAAGCTGCTGTGCCAAGCTAGCAGGAGCGTCTTTGTTTGGGGCCCAGACAAAACGATGCTGCAGGCCCAGAGAAGTCACCTTGGGTGTCTGGAGAAGCTGCACTCGGAGGCAGCTGAGAGGGGTTTGCTGGTGGTCTCCAAAGGGAGCCTGCAAGCAAAGGCAACCTGGGCAGTGCAGGTTTCCCGAGCCTTTATACTTGAAAACTAACCTGACCTTTTAAACTATATATAGATATATAAATTTTACAGTGCTGTTTTTCTTGAATATTGCTTTCATTTGTTTTTTTTGCTCATATTTCTCCAGTTTGCATTCTAGACTGACTGCCTTAGCGAGCCCTCTGTCAAACACCCATTTTGTGCAAGTGTTTGAAATCTGAGTCTCACAAATCTGTCAGTGTCAGGAATGCAAAGATTTCAACAACAACAACAACAACAATAATAATAATAATGAAAAACAAAGAATTGTCCCACCATTCTGTCCTAGGAGGGCTTCCTTGCCATTTATGCCAGTCATTTAACAGGGAAGAGACCAAATGGTCAAACAGTCCATTCTTGGATTTTTAAAAATGTATTTCACTGCCCTCTGCATTTCTTTTGCTATGGCAAAAAAATTGGTAGATTTTGCTCTGCGAATGGTAAAGTTAATAATGGGGGACAAGCTCCATAAAAGAATTCTTGTTATAAAAGGCTAGAGGTAGCCATTTTATCATAAGAATTTTTTACTCCGGATTAATTTCTTTTCATTAATGAGTGACTTTGTTTTAGTACCAAAGGCGACTGAACACTCAGTAAATCTTACAACACATTCGCTTGTTAAAAACAAAACAAAACAAAAATAAAAAAACCAAAAACTGTAAATTAAAAGGTGACTTTGTATCTTACTCATCTGGAAAATGTGTGCTTGTCATATCTGCTTGACATTACAAGAATGAAGATGTGGTTTGGACAGTAACAAACAATGACACTAGTCAACCTCATCAGGAGACATGAAATAAAGGAATGACAATGATTGATGGCAGCTATTCATTTACGGATATTTCTAGAAAAGTCTTTGCTGGCGTGGCCGGGCAAGTTTCGTGGCGGGCCGGCTCCGCGTGGGGAGCCCGTCCGTGGGCACCAGCCCTGTGTGCTAGGAGCAGCACCGAGCTCTCCTTGTGCTCCTGCGGATTAAACAGCGGGAAAATCCCACGCCGGGGCCGGCCAGGCCACGCTGTTGTTTGGGAATGAGCTGCTGGATGTGACTTCCCGCTTGCCACCGGTGCCAGCTCTGCGCCCCGCGTCCCACCTCTGCCCTGCCAAGAGCCTCCGCCTGCTCTCCAGCACCTCCTCCTTTTATTCTGCGTTAGGAGACAGCTTCACTTTTAATCTGCGTTTTATTCCTTTGTTTTATTGCTTTTCCCCTGCTGCAAGCATAAATCCTGCTTGATCTAAAGCTTTAGGAAACAATTAAGAATTTGCCTGTAAATCACCAGACACACTATGCACTGAATTGAGATCTAAGTTATCTAACGATCGGCTGTTAAATAAATAAGGATTTGGAGTGTGCACTTACATGTTTCCTCGTGTGACAAATTAAAAACACATTTTAGAAAGCAGCTATTTATAATACAAAACATCGTTTCACAGCATTTTTTTAGAACTATTTAAAAATATTTTGAATTGGATGACTGCGGAAACCTGTGAATTTATATTTCATAAGTTAGAGCCCCATGCTTCTTAAAGCACGTAGAAGTGATTTACAGCCTGTTTTTAAATTCATGCAAGTTATGTCAGAACTGAATTAACATTTTAATTCTGCATTCCTGCAATGAAGCATCTGCAAGTTGACAATACAGAAGACACAGCAGCGTTCTCATGATACCTCTATCTATCTAAAAATAATAAAGCGATTAAAGCACAAAACTATGAAAATAATCTAATAGGAAAGCAAAGCATTGTAATGCAAATATATGTAATGTTGCCAAACTCAAATTCATTCATTCATTCACTCTTTCTTTCTTTCTTTCAGCGAGGCAAAAATCTGTATTTCCATCAAATTAACTTTTTTGTTTTGTGGTAAGGTCTGATAAAAATCCTCTTTGGATATCCAAACATTTAGAAAGCAAAAAAGGAAAGAAAAAAGAAAGTGTCTGCTGAGAAGGAATTCTGCCTGCTACCCAGGGGTATATTTATACACACGCGCACATACTCACACACAGAAAACGGAAGAAAAAAGGAACAAAAGGAAAAAGAAGAAAAAGGAGTCTTGTTTGATGGCCAGGAGGGATGACACCGCCTGTTCCTTCTCATAATTGCATTCAGATACTCCGGATACATATTTGCCAGCTCTCGTGACCCACTGATGCTATGCTCTCCTAAGGAAAACAGGGGCTCGCCAGGTATTTGAGAAGCGAGCTTTTAACAGCAATACAGGATTTGGATATTTAAGACTGAGCAAAAACTTAGGGGAAAAAATCTCTCTTAATGCATAAGCTCATTCTTTTGCCTTTTCAAAGGAGGAACTCTAATAGGAAAAGGTAACAATTAAGGGGCAGAAATAACCACTCCCGTGGCTTATTCTTTACAAAGCAGTGCTTTGGCTGCTGTCTGAGACCAGAAAGACTTATTTTGGTGGTTTGTGATAATTTGGGGAAGAGCAGAAGCCCCTTGGTGAGCAATGGGTTTAGCTGGGAGTGCGGTCAGCCTTCCTGCGTGGTGCAAACACGGCGCAGAGCGGAGAGCTGCTGCAACGACCCCCTCTTAGGTTTAGGTGCGAGGGAGCTCTCGGGCCCTGGTGACTTGGGACTGCTCTTGAGGGACACAAGGGGACAGGGGCTTGGGGCTCCCCTGGAGTCCCTCACTGCCTGCCCTACCTTGCTAGGCTTTGAGGTGTCCACGGGTAGCCCCGCTGGAGCGCTACACCCAGCTAAGCTTCGCTTAACGGAGAGAAACGGTACTGCTGGAGTGCAAAACGAGCTGTTTTTCAGGCAGGAAGCAGTCAACGGGATGTAAATTCCATGAAACAAAAGGAGGTATTATTTACAGTTTTATTGTGATGTTAATTAATATTTACATCTCGGAATGGAAAATTGGAAATGTTAATGATTGGCTTTACTAAGAGGATCGGTTGATGCCAACGTGAAAGCCAGGGAGAGAAGGCAATTATGCAAACATCACATGCATCCTAATTTCAGTATGGAAACTTACATTTCAAGCCTAAATTCAGGAAAATAACATGGAAAATTTATACTACAAAATCTAAACATGAGAAAGATTTAAGAGAGAGAGAGAGAAAAAAAAAAGCACATTGCATACGTCAGATAATCTAGTCTGATTATCTGAGCTGTGCTAGCTACAGGGAAGCACTTACCCTTGAGTCCAGCTAGAAGTTAGCAGGGTAAGAAGGAACAAACCAGAATAACATAAAGACTAGCAACAAGGCTCAGGAAAGCAGACAGGAGCCCTAACCTAGCAGCTAAATATTTGGGTTCAAGCAAAGAATGAAAAAGAAACTTAAAAAGAACAAAACCAACCAAAAGAAAATGACACTTACAGCTGAAAATTTCTTATGAAGCTCAGTAAACCTAGCTGCTTATTATGGGGAACAAATCATTACAAATTCTCAAAGCAACCAACTCTTTGTATATGGCATGACCAACAGTCGTTAAATATAAACAGACATTAAGAAAATGAAATATAACCGCAAGCGATATGTAAAACAATTACCGACCAATCTTTCATGTTAAAAAGAAAAGTTAAAGAAAAATATGAATGTGGAGCATGTTTAGAAATTTTGTTTAATGTATCACTAACACAAAACGAACAAAGATTGGTACTGTCAGACAAGTGACCACTTTTATGAAGCTTAAATATTGCCAAAATGTGTAATATGTATTGGCAGCATTATTAACTATAATACTGTGCATGATTTCAACAGTAAACAAGAACAGTTTTGGTTTTTTTTTTTAATAATGCAAATATTGGAGAAAAGCATAGCTTTGCGTTAATGGATTTTTTTCTTTGAAATTGTAGCAAAATAAAAAAAAGCAAAACTTGTCACACTAACAGGTATTGTTCACCCACATAAAAGGGATTGTAGACTCATACAAAAATTAATGAATAGCAGGATCTATTTTTTCAGTACTTAAATTGCAAATAAAACATACACCACCCTTGCTTAGAGCTGTCTGTTTACTTCCAAGTCAAACGCTAATATCGAACTAGAGATGAAAATTTCAATATTGCATTAAGTTTCTATTTGCTAAGTCGAATTGGGTGGGAACCAAACGAATTCACTAGTACTCCCAAGTCTTCCCAACACCAAAATACATTTTTCTCAAGTTTCTGCTTAACCGACAGCTCCATAAACAGGAGTGGAGGGCTGGATTTTTTCTGCATGTGCATGCATGCGCATGTGCCATCTCTGACTGCTACAACATGAAAACTATCACAACAATTACTAGTCAAATTGCTGAGCTTTTACTTTTTTTTGCGAATCCGTCATTTACCATAGGTTCTAATAAGCACTAAACATACGCCAAGTATAAAGATAAATGTACAAGAATAAAATATCTCAAAAAAGTCCTTACCTTTTTGAAGGAAAAAAAGAAAGAAAAAAAACCATAAACCAAGAAAACAAAACAATAACACACCAAGACCCTTTTTTCAAAATGCAATACTTGATATGTCTGAATTTAAAGACTCAACGACTTGAGATATGTATTTTTATAATTAAGACTCCCGTTAAGCCATCATATGTGGCGTGCATGACTCACTTCTCTTCATTATTTAACTTCAGTGCCCAATGACTTTTGCAATGAATATTGCTACAAGTAAACATTAAAACACGGCAAGAAAACAAGCCTGCTGCTGAGATGAATGGGTGCTAGAGCGTGCTTCCCTCCTCCTCCTCCTCCTGGATGAGGGTCCTGTGCCCAAGGAGCTTTCAAGGGGCTCCAGATCCAAGGGAGGAGAAGGAAAGAAGACTGAGGACAAAACACTCAATTTGCCAAGCAAGGAAAATTCTCCAGGCCTGATGTATGAGGGATGGGAGAAGGCTGGAGGGGAAGGTGGTTCCCCAGCTTGAAGTTTTTATGCTGTGCTCATCTGTAGGGCCAAACTGGGCTGAGTAATAGGGCATCCTCCTGCACCAAGGACACAGCACACAGTCCTCTCAGAGATGCCACCAGCTGAGGGGCCCTTCAGCATCGCTTATTAGGGGAAGGAGCCACAACCTGCATCTCTCCTCCTCTCTCCCTTGTGACACAGGAGGTTTTAAATGGATGAAGGACTCATGCCTGCTATTTCCAAGAAGTTTTTAATTAAGCATTCTGGATTGAGATACACACAATCCCTGTGAGGGCATTCAGATCAGCATGAAGCCACCAGGTCTGAAGGCTGATCACACAGATCAAGTCTCTTACTTTTAGGAGGCCAACTCCTAACTCCCATTTTGTCTTTCCGAGTGGTGAGGACTTCACTGTTTTACACCCTTCACCCCTTAAAGTCAATGACCTGAATAGGACAGACAGGATGAGGAGATCACTGGAATGAAAACACTGACGTCGTGCTTGCCAAGCCACACCATGCTACTTTCTCATTCACATCACAAACACTGCAAGGCCAAAGGGAGCCCAAACTATGCAAACATGTAGATGATAAAAAAAGAAAAAGAAAAAAAAGTAAGTAGTGGTTTACTGCTCTAACGTCGCTTGCACAGATGTTCCTCTTGCATTGTGATATTAGATACCGATATGAAAACGCTAAACCAACGTAAGAGAAGCTCAAATGACTTTTAAGAGCAAGCAGATGTTGCAAGGGGTATATTTTCCATGTTCCTTGTAACAAAATATTCCAAATGATAATGGTTTTACTGAGATTTTTAAATGTGTAGAACTTGATCTAATTGGAACTTTTGCTTGTCTTCCTTATGTTCTATTCCACTACTTACACCCGATTGAAATTCACATGAAATATTGTATGTTACATAATGAAGGGATCCCAGACATGCTGTCAAGTGGCTATTAAACAATGCTATGAAACAAAAATGAGCACTTTGTTCTCCCTTTCTGTATTTATGCTGACTCTCTAGAATCATTTAAATGATGAGTGAGAAGGATTTGTCTGGTTCATAATCAAATTACTTTTGCAAGACAAAGGAAATTGCTCTAAATTTCAAATTAAGCAAACTGGGTATAACTGCACAGGACATGCGGCACAGCTCCGACTCAAAAGATGATTGCTTTAAATTCACATCTAACTGGCCTGCAAAGCAACCTGTTAAAAATACCATATGTTTTCCTACAGTTGAATATTCAACAGGAGACCTCTTTTTGTGTGTGTATTTCATACTTGTGAGATTTGCACCTGTAGTTCTGAGCACGCGATACGTTTGATAGACAGCTAATGGCACTAATGAATTGCTCTGATTTGGGTCTGCAGTTTATTGTGTGGGGGTAAAATGGGCATCTGCAGAAAGGCGGCTGGGTCTCAGGCTTTCAGATCCAGGCTTTTCTCCATCAAGTATTGCACTTTAAAATACTCATTGACAATTTTCCCCAAGGAATTTTGTTTCTTGGGTTTGGTCGTGTTAAACACACAAGTTAACTGATTCTGGACCCACGGATGTAAAAAGCAGCTTAATGATAATGGAATAAATTTGTCTTGAAACATGTGTGCGAACACTGATTCACATCAGTGCAGAAAATCTTTCCATCAAAGACTTCTGCTCTCTAAGAGAACGTATTTACTTACAAAATTGAGAGATTGGGGCGTCTAGCTGGGGCACATTTCCTCCTTTAGCATTTAGCTTTTGCACTTGGGTAGGTGGCACAGGCTTGTGAGACTGCCCGGTGGCTCGGTACATGGCTTGGACCCACAGGATCCGGTCCTGTTCGTCGTCACTTGCAAAAATCACCGTGTCTCCTTCCTTCACCGCGTTGAAGAAGGCTCTGCCGCCCTCCAACCCTGGCAGGAGAGGAAAGCAAGCTGTAAACTGGGCAGGAATTTCACAGACTTTGAAGAAAACTGTGATGCCAAAGAGGTTTCTCCAGTGAAGCCCTGGCTGGTCCCGGCTCCTGGTTGAACTGAATCACCTCCCCACAGGGAAGTGAGTCTGTCAGGGCCTGGTAACATCCTGCCCCGTGATCACCAAAAAGCACCCAAAACACTCAGAGTTAAATGATTCCTCTCACCCGGGCTCAGATTGATTGGGTGTGGTTAAAAAAGAAGCATAAGGGTTTTAAGGGGACGTGTGTCCATGGTAGTGAGGGCACCAGTGCTCACAAAAGCTGCTTGGACCAAATGGCCCAGCCTGTTTGCACATAAAACTCCCTGTTACTGCAGCATCGTTGTGGCTGCCTTGACAAGGGCTTGATGGGACACTGCTTTCTTATCTCCCCTGGGGGCCACATGCTTCTTTCTATCTTTGCCCTGACTCCGTGTCCATCCTCTTGTCTCCCTGACATTGGTATAAACCTGGAATCAGGGTTGTGACAACAAAATCTACTCTTCGTCTCCCCTGGGGGATGCTATTATGCAGGGCAAGGTGAGGAACACCAACCTCAGTAGGTTGCCCTGCTGATACAGAAGGAAAGGTGGTGCCTCTCTGATTGCAAAAGGGTCTCAGCATACTCACATGCCAGGATGTTTTCTGCTCCTTCTACTCACATACACTTAGAGAAAATGCAGCAGGGGAAAAGGGTGTTCTCCTATATACTTCCTAAAATGCAGGAACTTGCTAACATTTTACTAAAGGAACATAAACCTGGAGGCACAGGTTAGGATTATTACTCAATTTGAGCATTCTGCCCACATTTGTACTTCATTAGGATTTAAGTGTCTTATTCACTTAGGTGCCCCAGAAAAGACTAGTCTCTCCTCCTTAATGTGCAATTCTCAGCTCATTTCCTCAAATCTATTTATAGTAAAGTCATGCATAGCTAATGAGCAGTATAAACACAACCACACTTGTAACTGGTGTGGTTAATAACACTGATCCCAGTGCAGCTACAGGCAGAGAGCAGAGGATTCCAGCTGGGAAGCAGTGTTTAGCAGCAAGGACAGGAGCTGCAGCCGCGGGTCCCTACCTGGCTGCGGGTCAGTGTAGTCCACAGTGTAGCCGTCGAGCTGCAGCAGCTCTTGAGGTTCAGCTTTTTTCTCCCGGTAGCTGCACATAGCAAATGTGTATTGACTAACCTGAAGAAAACCACAAAGCTGAGATGGTACCAGGTGACCAGCAGAAGGCAAAGCAAAGTGCTTACAAATAGCGTATTTACGGCGACCAGGGAAGGGGGAATTTTAATTTTGGCTGTTGTTACCCACTTGAGACAGCCTAAACTTATAGCACGCTTTAGCCTCATACTCTCTTAACACAGCCCGCTGTGGCTGGAATCTAATCCTCGGCATCAATACGTACAGTGGCTTAATTTCCTCCGCGAGAGAAAGCTACACGCTTTAAAAAAAAACCCTCATTCACTCCCAGACAAGTGCAAGAGTGACACCCTGTCACAAACAATGTGAGCTAAATTGCTAGGTGCCAGTCATATTAAAGCAATCTTAAGATCCCACTGATCTCGGCAGTTGTTGTCAGCAGTGCTGTAAATGGCAGCTCTCACTCCTCTGAGGTACCATCTGCATGACACGCTACATTCAATGTCAAGCTCTTGACGGAAGGTTTTGGAGCCGCGGGGGCCCCGCCGGGCTCCCGGTCGCCCTCGGGAGGCCATCAGGCTGCATCAAGACCCAGCGCAGACCTCGCGTGTTGCGATGCCCATGGTCCGGGAGAAGCCTGCGCGCCGAGCAAAGGATTCTCCGTGCTTTAGGCTAGGAACTTACAGGGAAATTTACTGTCAAATGATTTCAAATGACTTTGTTAAGGTTGTGTCACATCCTGGACTCCTTACATAATTTTATTAGTGTGGACGTTTTCTTGACCTCTGGAGGAAACTTTGGCTTCGGAGGGATCTTTGAAACTCCTGGATGCCAGCGGATCAT
Source organism: Nothura maculosa (assembly GCA_032353885.1). Lineage (NCBI taxonomy): Eukaryota > Metazoa > Chordata > Aves > Tinamiformes > Tinamidae > Nothura > Nothura maculosa. The sequence goes on from JAUBOD010000446.1 coordinate 1,374,392, forward strand.
GTTCGTCATTTGGAGGGGAGTCAGGAAATATCCTCAAAGAAGGACTCCAGGCAGCCAAGGAGTTTGCCTCCAAACTAAGGACAAACCGTTAGAAGCACACACAGTGTGCATTTTGGTGGCATCTATTGCTAATAAAGTGTCATTTATTCCAAGCGGGAGACCCAGTTCCCTGGTTCGGCGTCTCGCCGGCGCTGCTTGGGATCTTGCTGCCCTCTACGGGCCTCCGCTAGCTGCCAGCCCGCACTCTGCCTGCGTGCAGCCTCACTCCAGGAACGACTCCAAGACCCACCTAAGAATAAACCCTATCATTAACACGCTTGTGGGAGGAAGACGAGGAGTGATGCTTTAGGCATCTTGCATCTTCCTCAAAACTCCGAGCACCGGCGCAAGATTGACAAGTAACAGCCCAATAGCGGGAGCAGCCCGGTGTCGTTACGGGCTCTGAACTTTGAATGCCTTCCACCTTCCCGGCAACACCAGAATTAAACGATTAACAAGAAGGAGCCTAAAAATAGCTACGTGCCCCACAGCACAATACTCCAGACAACTCCTGCAGGTTCCATTCACTTGTTCTTGCAGGATATTGCTGCCATCTCCTGGACAAAGTCCTGAATGAGCTTTATTTATGGAGAAGACACGATTTCATCACAACTACAAGGATTTGGGTTGTTCCTGCAAGACGCCTGTCCTTTAGGGGTGCCACAATAAATTTCACTTCTAAAATGAGTTGTCGCACTAAGCTAACTTTGATTAGATCTGAAGTTAATTCAGTAGTTTAGACTATCTTCTCAGACCCACAAAGGGAGGTGTACATTTAGGGTTCTTCATGCTCAAACATTTCACATATCTTTGGACCCAGAAAATATTCTTCATCCATATCAACAAGCCAGTGGTATCAACTCAATGGTAACACATGGAAACACACACTGGCATTTCAGAGTTTATATCTCTCCTCTTAAAGGTTTAAAAAAAAAAAGAAAAAAAATGATGCAGACAGACGACTTTGATGGAGACATCCTAGGACAGATGCAGAACGAGTGTCTTTTGCTCACATTCACATGGTTCCCCTGGAATAAGCTGCTCTGTGTCATTACGGGAAGAAATCCATAGGTCAGGTAACAGCGTGTCATGAGCCTACCTGGCATCATGTCCTGCTTACGCTCTGCTCATATAGCAGAAATCCCAAGCCCAAGGTCAGATGTAGGGAAGCTGGGCATGAGAACTGCACTTCCTTACTGAGCAGCACTCTAGGATCAGGGGGATATTGAACTTTCCCTCATGAGCCTCCAGAAAATACCCTGCTTTATAAAGCTTGCTTTCCATGGAAGCGGCCAGGCAAGTGAAATAGTTAATAGCAGAAATTCAGCTTACAGCCTGCTGAGTTCACACCAAGCCCATACTGATATGAGAGCAAGTGAGCAGATGGGATGGGCAAGATGAATGGCTTGAGTAATTGAAAAAAAATGTGGACACATAGAGGGAACTGAAGGAAGAATGAGGGGAAATCTTTGCCTAGAGAGGAATGAACTCTCAAAGCAACTGGGATTTCGTCCAGGGTCTAGATGAGGGACAGGAAAGGAGCATCTGAGGAAGCTGAACTGAGCGAAACCAAAAGAAGGGAAATAAGCCAAGGGCTGCCCTTGCTGAACCATTACAAAAAAATGAACACTATTTTCAGCTATAATTTGAGGCAGAAGAACAGAAGAAAAAGATAATGAGAAAAGAGAGAGAGGGAAAAAAAAAGAAACAAAGAAAATCGGGAAAGGGAAAACAGAGACAGCAGGAGACAAACGCCAGAGTTCACTATTCCTAGGCTGCTAAATGAGATCTGACTTTCTTGGCACTTGACCATATTCTGTCACCAGCTATATAATCCTCCTGATTAATACAAACAGTGAATAAGTATTAACCAGCACTGACTTCATCCTTGTTTTACCACCAAATACTTGTGTTCTGGCTAGCACTGCTTTTCCGAGAACCCTGTTCAAACCTGTTAATTGTCGTCCCTCACACTTCCAGCATCGCGCAACTCAGTCACTTGCCCAGTTCTCACTGTTGACATAACAACGCCCCGCTTGGGTTAAATTCTTAAATGGACTTTTCCTAGATTAACAGCACGCATTTTGTCCCAAGGGAGAGAAACTGTGCTAAGATACTGCCAGCTGTAATACAGCTTTCCACTTTGATGGGAGACTCTTGTCCTCTGGTTCCAGATGTACGTCGCCTCCCCAGCCCTTTACTGACACAAATGAGCAGAGGAGATGATCTAGCTTAAAGAAACAAATGTGAAAACAACGGTTTTCACATCTCGGCACATTCATTCATCCTTAAACAACTGGATGTAACAGCTGTTCTAACTTCCTCCTTTAACCAGGAGGTGTGTACGTGTTCTCCCAGGGCAGGCCTGCACGAAGGGAAGTCTCTGCAAGCAGGACTACATATTTGGGATCCACCTTAAGCAGGTCTAATGGGCTCTGATGTCTGTTTAACCAGCAGCTCCCAAACATTTTGCGTTAATCCTCAATGCTCAAGGTTTCTCAAGAATTACCACTAATGTCCAGTTCTCAGCAAAGGTCTAATTGAAGATGTGATTTAATATGATTATGGGGACCAGCTATGGGTCATTTACTGATTTGAGGACACACTGCAGTGTAGGATACTGCGATTTTGATGAATTGTTCTCAAGTCCTGGTGGTTATTTGGAGTTACTGAACACTTGCTACATTTCACTTTATTCAGAATCAGCTGAGTTTTGCTGAAAGCAGGAACTGTCACTGTTAGTCTAAATTATAATGAGTTCAGGGAGTCTGTCACTAGAACAATAGATCCAGGCGTAGACACTGCAACTGGTTTTAATCTGCAGAGAGTTGATCTGGTTCCAGTAACATGCTACAAACATCATCAGACACAATCAGCCAAAAATTGCTTCAAGCTACTCAACAGACATGTCATCCAGGTACCAAAGAGTGTTACTTCCCATATGCTGCCAAAGCACAGAAATGGGGTTATGACGAGAGAAAAACAGATTCAGTCTGAAATCTCAGTGTAATTAATTCACTTGCCCTTAAGAATCATTGTAAGAAATTTCCCCTCACAAAGCCAGCCAGCCCACCAAAACCAACAACGGTGTTATTTCCAGTACAGCACATTAGACCTTGCAAAGAATTAATACAAGCTCTGTCAGCTATGAAGGAAAAAATCCAGCTTTGCACGATCAAGGGTCTAATTGGCACACGGGCTGAAATTTGTATGCTGTGCTCAGCCAGCTGATACAGCGACTAGGGAGCCGCTCTGAACATCTGTGCTGAATGCACAGTTCTTCCCTCAGCCAGTCGCAGAGAACTTTTGCCCTCAATTCTTTCCTTGCTTTTGCTTCCCGCTGCCACTGGTGTTACTGGTGCCTTTACGGAGCATTTTCCTCGCTTGTGATGCCGCGGACCATTTCCATCCAAGCTCAGGGCCATATTCTGCCATCGCTTTCACACTGCATATCTCAGGATTTAAAATTAGGCAAGTAACGAGTCTCTGCCATGTAATTTACATCTAATCAGTATTCTGCTCTTCTGCTGCTCATCTCAAAGGGTGTCTACGGGAAGGGTGGGCAGCGAGGACTGCGATTCATTCAAAAGAGAAAGCGATCCCCCTCAGCACACGGATGCACGTTGGAGGAGCAAGCAAACACACCAGGCCTGCAGCTGTGCCACGCTGCAAACCTCCACCCAAGGGCTCAGTAAAGACCACATGGGAGTGAATGCACTGCAGGGATGAGGCCCAGCTACAGAAATGGCACAAAAGAGCCGCTCTCACCCACTACACCCAAACAAATCATCTCCTCTCTTGCAGAGCCTTCACAGCTACACAGACACAGAAGGTGCGAGGGATTATTCTGCCCAAATTACAAGCGAGTTATTGCTCCTTTCCCCTTCTCTCTGGGGCTTAGAGAAGCCAACTAGCAATGGAAATGTGCCCTGTAGAGCTCCCTTTTTGTGTACTTACGCAAAGCCTCTTTTCATAGCAGCGAGGCACCACTGACACAAAGGAGCCAAGCTGCCATCAACACCTTCCTCCACGGTGCCGCCTATGCCATTTGGCACCTTTGTGCCTTGTTTAGATGGATAGGAGGGGTTTGAGTATTTATTACCATGAATTACTTAACCTCTGGTACCAGAGTGGTACCGTTAAAGAGCACTGAAAGAAATGAGGCCTCCATCTGCAGATGGGACAGGGTGGGAGAAGGCACAGGACCTTGAGGAGGTTACTGGAAATGAAGGCAGACAGAGTTATAACTGAAAATATAACATATAAGAGACTAGGGACCAGAAAGGAAACATATTTAGTTATTCAGCCAAACTTACAACCATGCTTTTTTTTAGCAGGGCTCAGACTGAGCAGACCACTAAATCCCAAATGGACAGCATGCTTAAGGTGCCCTGTCTCGCCTCTGCCACAGGCAGAAAGCCTGGCGTGGATGACCAAGCTCCTGAACATGTGCTGCTCCTTGTCCCTTCTTTATGTAACCAAGCCAGCTCCACTTTCTGCCTGTTATTCCCTGCCTGCAGTTCAGCAGAGTTCAGAGATTTTGGACATCAACACCTTCGCTTCCAATCCCTGTTCGTATCAGCACCCATCCTTTGCATTGCATGAAAAGCAAATGACAAACATACGGACAGGCAAAGTATTTTTATTCCATCTTTATTGCCTGCTGACATGTTCAATATGCTCAAACTACATCTGAGGGACTGCATAGAGAGTGTTTCTTGTTTATATTTGATGTACAGCAGAACACTTTACATTGCACCAAATGTTGAGCAAACGGTAATGTAAGAGAGGAGCTGCAGTGGCAGCTGGAATTTCTGAGGTGGTCTATGGAGACTCTCTGGGGGCAAAACTCTGCTTATCTTATTCAAATGAACTGTTTTTCCGGCCAGATTTTGCTCTTATCTGCAAGCTGAAGAATAAAGATCTAGCAATATGAGAAAAGATGGTCTAACTCTGAGACCTTCAGTTCCAAGGCAAGAATACTTAGCAATTGAAAACTGAAGATGTAACTGCAACTACGTAGAAAAGCCCAGAAGAAAACCTGGAGAGAGACAGAAAAATTAAAATCCCAGGGTCCAAAGCTACAAATCCAGGTATAACAGAATATTAATATGTTTCTTTATGGAAGAATCTATTTTAGGAAAGAAAAAAAATTTCTGACACGCAAGACCTCTTTCAGAAGGTCCCTACTTTGAAGGAGTCCTGTCCATAAGGTAAAAAAAGAAAAAAAAAAGATGCAATAGGAGTGAATCTGTCCTAAGGGAAAAGCAACACTAATTGCTTTACAAATGATCATATACTGCCACAGCACTATCAAGTTAGACACCAAGCATAATACACCAAATGTATGGAGAAAAGTTATTGCTCATTTCCCATGTATAGATCTGTATCTTCTGCCCAAGAACAGGATCGTCACACAAGAGCACTGAGAGGCTTTTCTTTAACTGTGGTCTTTGTTGGCCCTTAAAATGTGACCTGGCATGAGATTCATCTCCAGAGGTCAAGCCCTGTAGGATGCTTGGGTTCCCAGCGAGGTGCAGAGCACTCCTACCTCACCCTGGGACCTTGTTGGTCCCTGCAGGGTAGATGCATTTCCAAAGCAGATGCTCTGGGAATGGATGAGATAGAACTTAAACCCATCACTTCTACCTAAATCTAAACACACTGTTTGGGCAGGTCCAGGCACCTCCTCTTGCTGCCTGTCCTGCCCTCTCATTTGTGGCTGTTTTGACTTCTTTGGAAAAAATCCAAAATTATCACTTAAACTGTCCCTACTGATTGCACCTGGTTACTGGACAAGGTACCAAGCCTGGTTTCTCCAAACAGGCTCCAACTTACACAGGTCATGTCATGCAAATCACAAATCCCTTGTACCACTCCAGGATGGATTTTCTTGCCTGTTACATTAGTGCTACAGAGGCTGGCATTTACAAGCAGGGAATGCAATTCAAGCCTCCTCCCAAGACAGTGGAACTTAAGACTAAAAATTTTCTACTTGTTTCTTTAAAATATTTAGCAATTATCAAACAGGCAGGTCTACTGAAAACAGGAGAGCAGAAAGTGAAAAAAGAAGGGAAAGAAAAGACAGACACTGAAAAAAGGACCAATGAGAACTGCAAAGATGAGAGAGAGTGATGAATGTGAAGGGATGATAAACATCAGTGAAAGTTCTGTAGATTTCAATAGACACAATATTTAATCCAGAGGCAACAAGGGAGCATTTTCACTGAAGTACCTGCAGTCAACATGGACTGAGCTTTCCCCTTGTCTCATGAATTCCTCACTAAAATCCATTCTCCGTTTCACCAAGCATTCATCTGCCTCAGGAATCTCATGGCTAGAGGTTTGTTATCATTATATCTTTGAAAAAATGTACAGTATTTTAGAAAAAGTGGTCATCTAACCAACACCCTACATGGATCCACAGCTCAGCATCAATTATGCAGCACTGAAAACGGTTAGTACAAACAGTTAAATCAACCAACTTTATGATTTATGATCAGCTTCTGGTTAAATTGGTTACCTGCACCAGGACAAAGAAGCGTTTCTTCCATCTCTTCCAAACATTTTTACCAATGGCCCATAAATACCTAGGAGAAAAGAACAGGTAAATTCAGTACACAAATGATTATATATTTTTCCACTGCTTTTTTAATTTAACTTATTTTTTAACTTAAGTTTTTAAACTTGACTAGAAAATGAAGGTAATGCACAAGCAGAAATAACAATACAAGTCTCTTAACCAGGCAGCACTACTGAAAATATTTATTTCTAGCCTAACAGAGAAACTTGTAAAGAACTGACACAAAAAGTTCCCACTCCTAATGTTACATGGCATTATTTCTCTCTTCCTTTACTTGCCTTTTACTATTTGCACAGAAATTAAATGCCTTTCAGTACTACTGAATAGTTCCTAAATGATCAGATGGGTGAAGAATACATTTACAACAGGAGAACTAAGGGAAAGAAACCCCAAGTGTTGCTTTAAGCCTTCACAAAACCATCTGGCTGAGAGGAGCTGACAAACAGTGAGCTACTTAATACATAAAAAACAGTTCAGGGGATCCCAATATACATTGGCCTGACTAAATCAGGTCACTGTGTCAAGCAGTTTAAGATAAATTCCTAGAAAACTCTTGCCTACAGATATTCAGGCAAAAGGAATACTTTCTAGGGGTGAGTGAATCCACTGCTTCCTACAAATGAAGAAGAAATTTTTAAAGTTAATATCAAAATTAGCAATTAATCTCTGTAATGAAGCAGCTGCTGTGGCGCTGAAAAACTGTACAAATAGTACAAATATAGTTTAATACTGTCAAAATAGTAGGGAATTAATAATAAATACAGTGTTCAGCATTAATATGTTTATACATGCATCATTATAGTTATTTTCAATCTAGAAGAACACATAGAGAGATTTACTTTTTTTGTTTGTTTGTTATGCTGGTGGTTCTCTGTGCCAGGATAGAGCCAACATATGCACCTGCTCTTGCTGAATGCTTAATGCACACAACTCCATATAACATGCTCATATGGACAAGGAGTCCAAGAACATGGAAATTATTTGTCCTAGAGCCAGAGATTCTCCGAGTTTTGCTACTGAATCCAAAGGGGCCAAAACTTGATTTTATATTAGTCCTTCACATAAAAGAGTATCAGAGTTTGACACATAAGCCAATTAACGACAATAATCTTAAAAATTTATTCTGATTTACAGAATCTAGAATCAAAAAGTTCTCTTGATTGAATTAAAGATGCTGCATGTTATCTTTTAACTTCATCTTTAGATTCTATTTTAGATAATTTTCTATTAGCTCTAATGGATATCATATTATGATTTGGTATTACTCAGCATAGACCACTAGAAAGAAAGGGCAGTATGTTTATATTCCTTCATGAAGCAACCCTGATTCACTAGAAGGTCTAGATGGGGTGTTATGAATGAGCAAGATTGATCACAAAATAGCTCAGGGAACATTTTATACCCAGAATATACAAAGTTAGTTCTACTGATAATTTCACTGAAGCTAGAACTTCACAGCAGGTAGCTCAGGAAGGAAACAAAATACGCAAAATCCTCAGAGAGTTGATTGACTACATGTGTGCATATATATATATATATATATATATATATATATATATATATAAAATATGTGCAACTATATGTGAATGTGTATTATGGAAAAGATTTTGGCCAGATTCTGCTCTTGGTTTTGTATAGAAAATGAAATTTAATTTCAGAAAGGTCAATTACTCCAGTAACTGGTTCATAGCTACATGCAGGAGCACAACTGAGCAGAGCAGAACTTAATTTTCACAAAGTACATCACAGAGCAAGTGCCAATATAATCTGTCATGCACATTAATGGATTGGCCAAAGTCAATGAAATCAAGACATCAAGACAGCTGCGCTTACTGTAGCAAGTGAATGTTATAAACCATGTGATTTTAAGCAGCCTCTTGCAAATCAAATATTAATTGAAGAAAACATGACAAAAAGCAGGGCTGCTCAACTATGGCAGGTGAAAGGTTCACGGGCTTTTGGTGCCCGTGATCCCATGGTGGAAGAAGTAAACTTTGCATGTGACTAACGGCTCTGATTTCACTAGCAGGGAAGTCAGAAGAAGGAACTAAAAGAAAGATGAGTGATTCAATCTAATAACGATTAAAAATGACACTGTGAAAATAAAAAGTTACTTTTACAGCATTAAAAACACACTGGAAAAAGTTAATCAAAATCATGACTTTCCTAGAGAGCTGCTGCAATAAGTTTTTATCTTACCCACAGCTCTAAAGAATAAACAGAGGCAAAATCTTGCCAATGGCATTAGCTAGATTTGTAATGGCATTACTGGCAAAAAGCTGGTATAGCAATGTTTGCTTCCTGCAGCCTCTTCAAGACAGGAATAATTCCCTTTTTGCCTACTCAGGACACATTAAAGGGCAAAGAAATTACATAAGCTTGAATCTGAAAAATTCATTTCTGCCCTAAAATGTCACAGCTCGCTCTGTCCCTGCAAGGCAGGAGGACAGAATCCAGTGAGGAGGTTGGAGATCTCCCGAATTCTCTGACACGCGTATTTTGAGGGGGTGACTTCCTTTTTAACTTTCCAGTCCTAGTAACACTTTATTCACCTATTACAGGGAACTGTGTATTTCTGTGCAAATAATGATGATCACATTTCTTCATACTTAAGAGTTTATTTGAAGCAAAATGTGGTTTCTTTTGGTTCTAAGAAGTCAATATAGGAAAAAATAGAAAAACTTAGGAAATTATACCAAACTATCCATAAAGAATTATGCAGTTCATCATTATTTCCTTACAGAAAAAAAAACTAACAACTTCCTGAGGAATCCTTTTTAAAATTTAAACTGTTTGGCTGATACATATTAAAGAGACTATGCTAAGAGCATGTAAAGCGCATTATAAATGACTGAACTAATATAATTTCTATATTTACGCTTCTTTTGATCTTCTGTGAACTTAAGAGTCAGATTTTTTTCTTCCAGAATCTTCCAAAAATATTTTTTTCTAATGCACATTAAAAACAAAATCAATTCAGAAGAAGGCAAGTATTTACCCAGAGTGTTTCATGTTTTGAGGCTTATCCATTCGCACAGCCAGCTTGATCTTCAGATCTTGATCCGGGCAGTTTTTGGAAACAGTCATTTTGTGCCACTCTGACTGCTTTGGGCTATTGGGAGTAGGATGGAGAACAACCTGCAAGCAGCAAAAGCAATGTTAGAGAAGAGTTATTCACCAAATGTGCTTTAATGGGGAACAAAACCATGAGATGAACTACTTTCTTCCTTATAAATCTGCCTGAAAAATTCTGTTTACATGGCCAAGGTTAGCTTTTTTTTGGTGTTTTAATATACAGCCTGTTATTTTGAGATTAGTTTATATATTCTTTGGATGCTCAACCCACTCTGTCATTGTCGTGGAGTCGTGCAGAACTGAACTGCATTATCATTTCCCATCCTGCAATCATTTAAGAAAGGGCCACAGTAAAAGAATTTGCAGTGGTCTGGGTAAGCCAGTGATACTGGACTGATGTGAGTGACAGCAAACCAGCAACAAAATCCCACTGTGACTGCCTACAGCAAGGCTCACATTTCTATGTGAGCTGCACTGCTGTTGAAATTTTCCAAAAGTTTAATCTGATTCATCCATTGCTATGTGGCAGGTTGTCATGAAGCTGCTTGGATTTTTTGCTTACAGATAGGACTGGATGCAGCAGGTAACATTTTAGATCCCAAGAATTTGTCATCACTTTGTGAGTCTCTACAGATGTCCTCCTCTGTGCAACGTTTCTTGGCTTATCCTCCTAAAAATTAGGGAAATTTTCCCCTATTTTTAATAAATTCCCTAATTTTAATAAATTCTCTACTTTCCCTACAAGGTCTCCTTGCTTCTGGACCTACACATGCTTCTTGAAATGCACATAAAATACAGGCATTGTCCTACCACCATTGATAAAAGTTGTATCACATATTGCGATACGAGTCATTGCAGGACTCGCTACTCTTATTTCAGGCAGAGGGAAAATGAAGGAGCAGTCTCCAGCTGGGGCTATCAGTGCAACACCAATGATTTCAGTGGGGCAGTAGATTAATATCAACAGAAGTGCTTGATGAATCAAAGAAACTACCCTATTTCCTCCTGAGAATATCCACATTCATCCTTTTGGGTTGCTTAGTCCTGTGATTGTAGGACATTTACGCATATGTGTTGATAAAAGCAGAGAGGAGCTACAGCTCTGTTCAAAATATCAATCTCTCCCTCCTACGCCCATTCATCGCAACATGTCACTCTTAGAGGTGACTTTTCTGGATGAAAATTCCGTTAAGTCTCTGCTGTCCTGTACTAAGGTGAGTTTCCTCTACATCCATTAACCTTTATGAAAGCAAATTCTAGTATAAATGGCTCTCTTCACCCTCGTTATTTGCTCTGCTTCTATCACTCACTCCTTAGTCATTCCTAGTCTGTGCAGCTGTCAAATTCCAGCACAGCTTATGAGCTTGTATTTCACCATCTATAACTTTACTGCTGAGTCAAGAAGCTAGGGATTTTTCTACCAAAAAATTCTTGACTCTTTGATTAAAAAATGACTTAAAAACTATTTTAGCGTCTCCTGCAAAGCCTAAGGTTAACACCAGTTGAATTTCACTCTTCGTTCCGCACTGCTGTAATTCACAGCTCTTCCCCTCCTTGCTCTTGGTGGATGAAATCTTGGCACAGCTGAAGTCCATGGGAGTTCTGCCATTGGCTTCAATAGGGCCAGGATGTATTCCCATGGCTTCAGCTGCCTGTCCAGCAGGTTAGGGCTTGGGAGCTTTTTCCAATTCTTCTTTCAATAGAAGTGGTGAAATGAGGAGTGCCGGCCAGTTGCCAACTTAACACTTGCAATAGAAAGTGCACATTGTAAATGCCTGGCAGAGCACAAAGCTGCTTCTCAAAGGGCAGCTAAGCATGGGTGTTTTTGTGCTCAAAACTGCCCCTCGGAGACTTTGCTTCCCTCCTCTCTCTGTTCAGACAGGGCCGTGCCCATTTGAACCGCTAAATCGGGGGGCTTAACATGCTCCCAATTTCATTATTCCATTAAAAAAAGAAATCCTGATGCAGCCCGATCAGACACGCGTCATTGCGAGACTGCTCCAGGCGCACCGAGTGTCCCTTTGAAGTTCGGCTGGCTCGGAGCGCTCGTGGCCCTGGTCCAAAGGAAATCTCCGTCCTGCTCCCTGCACTTGCTGGTGCTGGCCCACATTCTTCAGATTTCAGAAGCTTAAAGTGGAGTGATGGCTTCCCGCTGGACTGGGAATTAAAATGCATCGGCAGGGCTGGCTCATCAGCATTTCAGGGCTACAGGGGTTGCTTTGGGGTCTGACATCTTTCTTAGAACAACACGCAAAGCTAATTGCTTTCCGAGACTAGCAAAGTCAGCACTGCTCAGCGCTGCCAGTGGAAACAAGACCTACAAAGCAAGTGGTTCTACATCAAGTGTAACCACTCAAGGGAAAAAAAAAAAAGAGAGCCCTGAACAGCATTGTGGATGACTTGGTGAAAAGCTCTGCTCAGCATGCTGCAGCGGATAAAAGGAGGAGACACAAGGTGTCGGGCTGTTTAAAGAATGTGGTTTGGAAAATAATCCCGAAAATATTATGATGCCGTGCAGCAAAGCAACTGCAGGCCTTCAGCTGGAGTGCTGCGGTCTGTTTGGTTCTCTTGAATAGAGAAAGAGGATATATAGAAAGGAAGGATGGAGTTCTGGATGAGGAAAGTCTGAAGAGGCCATCACTTTCTTTGAAGAGAAGAGCGAAGAGAGGAAAGGAGCATAACTTTGCTTTCCTTTCTCCCAAGTGCCAGAACAAGGGACGTTTCATGAACACGAGTTCACAGATATTTAAAGTGAATATTAATTTCATGAGACCAAATCCCCTGCAGAGCTTTCCACCATGAAGATATAAGCTAGATCGGCAACTTAATAGGATCTGAAAGAATATTTGGCACTTGTATGACTAGTAAGAATATAAAATTATTAAGGACAACCTGTTCTTTTATGGGATACAGATTCCTGTGTGCAGCCTTTGACCATAAGGGGCTAGCAAGAAATAGCCCAACAACAGATTATATAATTTCTTGGATGTGCCACAAGATCAGAGGGTTTTTTGGCCTTGGCTGTAGACAAAATACACAGCAAGTTGTGCTGTAGATTTGGCTGGATAAAACACAGCTTATGTCTGGAAATTATATAGCCCATGTTGAGCTGCTGCACAGGGATGTGCAAAGTCAGCATGTCAGATGCAGCCTCACTTTCTGTGAACTGATTTTTATTTGGCCTTCGCTATGCTATTCAGAAAAACAAACCTGCTGCTAATTCCCTTGCTGATTAAACAGTATTTGCTCTTTATTTTGGGTGTTCCCAATCTTTCTTCTATGCTTCCTAAAGCCTGCCATGACTTTGGAGCCAAACTGTGAGGTCCTTCACAACTTTCAGCTCCCTGCTACACATCCAATCTGAGGGGATGCCCCTTGGGCTTTTCCTCCTTGGACTGTAGCCTTTTTCAATAAGTGCTGCAGTTAGTGCTTTTGAACACTCAAGCCATGCACCAGCTCTACAGCAGATATGAGAGCAGTCTCTTGCCAAACCTAAATCTCTTTTTTTTGCTTCTGCATAATCCTCTTTTCTCCCTCAGCAAAGTCCATTTCCGTAAGCGACTTCTAAAGCTTTCCGGACTGCCAATATCACACACAAGATCCTCTGCCTTTGCTCAGGGTGGGCACAGCCAGCTGAAATGCTGCCATTAAAAACTAACCACAAAGCGTGCAAGATGCATTGCTTTCCAGCAGCGTAGAGCTCGCTTTCTTCCCTCCTGAAGCTTGGCAAAAAAAAAGCACAGTGCACTGCGCTCCAAAGGTATTTCCACACAGGACAGATTTCTCTAGAAAAGCAGGGCCAGAAGGAAACATCATTAAATTCAAAATCTCCTTACCCTCCCGAGCTCCTTGTCCTCCAGAGCCAGCACTCCGGTGCTCTCTGTGAACAGCTTCACCTTCACTGCTGGAAGCGCGTGCGTCGTCGTGAAGTCTCCTTGGGTGCCCCAGCTGTGGAGACAGGGACACAGACGTGTTCATCTCCATCAGCAGGACAGCAGCCCTATTGCTTGGGCATGCAATGGTTAACAGAAATACCGTGCCTGGCACACAATGAAGCAGCCAGGCTGTCAGTGAGAGGATTCATTATCTTCAAAAGGAAATGCGGGACAGATGTTTAGAAAAGTTAGGATGGTTCTTTGGGGAAAAAAGGAGTATTTGGGACCATCATGAAAACAAATTAAGGAGACCTTATTTATTTTGAAAGAACAGTAAACCTCCAGCAGCAACAGCCTTTACGGTTATAACAGCATTTGAGGTCTAGGACAGCTGCATCTCGGACACCTGTAACTGCTCAGGCAGCACCTCCAAACCCCTGGCTCCTTGTTTGGAGGCCTGGAGAGCAGATAGGAATCTTTGTTGTTGCTGTTTTTTGTTTTGTTTTGTTTTTTTAATTCACCGTGAGCTAGATTTCTGCTTCCATCCTAGACACACTGAAGTTCATGACACTTCTAACTTCATGTCAAGCGTTCAAACAAGCTTGAGGGACAATCACCAGAAAGGTGCTTTTTACAAACTCAGGAGAAACAGCATGTAGTGAGCAACACATCAGAGAGATGTGGCAATGTGTGATACAACACACCTCAGAGTCAGAGGAGAGGTTACCCATGTCCTGTTAACTCCTTATGAGTCATTCTGTTAGCAACTTTCTCATTTTACACAGTCCTCAACCTAGATGCTCTGCTAAAGAACGACAGCTCCCATTGAAAAGAGTGAGAAAAACAAGTGGTCCAAAGCACGTATACTCCTCAGATGTAAACACTAGGGTTTTTTTCTCACATTTTAGAAGTTATTGGGGAAAATAATTCAATCTTTCTTGTGCACAGGGGACAGGATTTGGTATTTCCTGGTCAAGCCTAGCCCAACAGAGCAGACCAGCTTGGTTTCCTTGCTGACTTTGCTTTCAAGTTTTCTCTCTTGGTGTCACTGTTCCACGCTTCATCTTTTATGTTGATGCATCAATCTGCCACCAGTGCCAGGGAGCAGAGGCTGGGCATAAATTATCTACAGTCTGACAGGGCCTGTCAGAAGCCCCCAAATTAAATCTTTTTCATGTGACATCCATCAGCTACCTAATAAATGTTTTACACGAGTGAACCTAGAAACAGCCTTAATTTCTAATTGCAGCTTCAGGACAGACTATGTTTTCTCTCTTTAAAAATTCCATTGTCACTAGGAGGGACAATGAGAATCTTGCTCCGGGGAAGAAGAAAAAAGTAAGAAAATAATCAACTTTGCACTGTGCATTTTGACAGCATCTGCTTTATAAAACTCATATCTCTGTTTACTATTAAAAAGCTCTTATTTGCTGAAGCATTCCCAGACCATATGTTATCAACAAATGTTACTAACCAAATACAAACAGTAATTTTCATTAGGTTTCCTTCACAAGAACAACATTAACCACAAAGAGAATAAACGTTTGAAATGAAAGTAAACACACACACAGCAAACTCCTGACAACACTGCAGGGCTTACACATTCATACCCCCAAAAGCCACAAAAAGATCCACCCCGGCAAAAAGAGACCCTCAGAAGTTGGGTTTTGTGCAGGTTGAAGCCTGCGATGATGTCACTAGTTGCCATAGCGATGCGCAACATAAGGCCATAACTCATGTCACCACAACACGATTAGTATTCAATCTACGTATGCGTTTATCTGTGCTGTGTATTAAATTCCTGCTCGTAAAATTAGCTCGGCAGCAGTTAGGCCGTAGATTCTTTCGAGGGAAGGACAACGCAAAGGTTTCACTTGAGCAATTAATAATTAAAGAAGTTATCAGTAAAGGGCTTATTTGTTGAAAATGTGCCTTGGGGCCCATTCGGGCCTGGTGAATTAGGCAGGCAGGTTTCATGCAGTAACGCATCTGTAAACCAGGACAAATAATGTCAGTGTGGCCAAGGGATACTCTTATATGTCACTGAAAAGAAGTAAGCAAGCAGAAAATCCTGGTGATATCTTCTTAATAAGGACCATGTTCATTGTCTGAATTGCACCTGAAACCCCTAGCCTAACATTTCTTATTGCCCTGTGTTCCTCAAAGTCTGAAGCTAGCTGAGAAATATTAAGCACAAGGACTTGGCTAAAATTATAGCCCCATTTATGGCATCTCTGCTGTCCCAGTCACTTCACTAGAATCCACCAGTGTCTCTAAGGTTTTGAGTTGGGCATCAAACCTAAGATGAGGAGCTTAACTCTTGCCACAAACAGCCAAGGGATAAAATACACAACGTGACAAATGCTGGCCCTTATTTTACCTTTCACAAGTAAAATAAGTAGATCAGCACTGCAGGTTTGGTGTGTAAGCTTTAGGAACAGAGATTCACCCAAAGGTATCACACTAAAGCACGGATTCTTTTTTTTTTTTTTAAATAAAATGTTAAACAACATAGGTCCAGGAAATGGATGGGATGATGAGGAAGAAAGCTTAGCCTGGTTATCCACTCTCTTCCCTTCATCTGTTATAATGTGTGATTAAAATCTTATTTGAGATGTCCATAAAGTTTGAGCAAAGTGGTGTAAGGATTCCTGTCCTGATGGGTATGTGCAAATCACACAAAACCAGAGAGCAGGATCCACGAGTCCAGCTGTTCTTCTCTATGATAGCCCACTTACATGGCCTAATCCAAGGTTTTCTCAGCTGTCCTTGAGAGAAACTGAGTTAATCATTTCTATTCACCTCGAGTAAGTTCCTCTAACGGAAACATTAGCACCAATGACCTCACAAGCAGTGAACATACATATTAATACCCGTCGAGGGCATTCAGTCCTTTCATTCACGGGCTGTCGTCTCCAGCAAGTCCCCTTAGCCTTTGCCTAAATTAAAACAGTGAGCCTTCTCCCAGCGTCGGGCTTGTAACTTCATCTAGCTGCAACACTGAAGCCTGTGATTTCTATAAATAATGAACAAGAGCAACTGAATTACGTTGCTGGGCCATGAATCAGCCCCGCTAACCAGCCCGGCCTGTCAGGAGGCTACGCAGGAGCGGCTGGAGAGTGATTTGCTTTACATGAGCTTGACATTTAAACATGATCTATGAACAGTTCTCCTGGGCTTCAAAACTGCTGGAGGACACCTTCTCTTGCTCTTGCTGATCTATTTATTGAAGAAAGTTGCTCGCTGCTCACTAGCTGGCAGAGGAGAAACGTGAAAATGTCAAAAAATCAAAGCAAAAAATTGTGTTAGAGGAGAGCTGCACTGCTCCCTCGATGGGTTAGCTCAGATTTGCATTACATATTGAACTACTTCCACATCAATTGCCCCGGGCTGCCCTCTCCTGCCCCTCTGTACATCTCTGGCCATGGAGATCCCTTCCGAAGGACACACCTCTCCCATAAAGATGATTTCATCTTTCCTGCTGGAGGAACATCATCTAACATCATCAAACTACATCAGTGTGTCTGCATATTCCATTTGCGGCTCGGGCTGCACAAAACGAGGTGGCTATGGAGGAAATTTCAGTAAGAGGGCAGTACGGGCAATTTATGTTGGGCCATAAATCACTCACAGCTGAAGCTCGAGCACTGGGAAAAACAAAGTTACAGAGCAAGCACTGCAAGAATGGAGTTACCCTTCCTTAATACAGGTGAGGGAGTAGGATATTATTTTTAGTTTTTTTAAAAGTATTTCTCATTTTTCCAGTAAGGAAGAAAGTGAGTCCCTCTGTTTAACAGTATGGTAGCAGGAGCATAGGAAAATCTTTTTATTATCTTCTTTAATGCTTTGCACATTGCAGTTATTTGAAAGCATTAAATATAGGTTGATAACCTAGACTATACTTACAGGTGATCTTCCTGAAATTCTCTTGTCCACACTGTGAGGAAGCAGTTTGTTATAATAAAGCGAGCATAGATTTACTCAATGAAGGAGGAAAACTTCACGCAAAGACGAAATTAATTACATTAAGATGAAAATGCCGATTTCATTCTTGAGAATGGCTACTTGCAAATCTCTAGGAGTGACACAAATCTTGCAACATCTCCCATGTCCTGACCCTCTCACCAGCAGCTGTTGGGCGAGCAGACAGCTTGCTCTGTGGGAAGCGTGTTAGTGAGGTGACAAACTGGCAGGGGATGTGACAGGAGGGACGTGGCTGGACACACGGCAGTGACAGCACTCAGACCTTCCACAGGTGGGTCACAGAGCACTAATAAAAACAAGCAGGACAGTCCAAAGCCTTCAGAATAAGATGTTTTTTTGCAACTCTCAAGGGCAATGGCAAGAGATAATAGGGTTTAGCTTTTGGAGGATTAAAAAAAACAATAACAAAGGCAAGAGAATTTAGGAATTCTTTAGGTATTGCAAGTAAAACAAACAGCTCCACAAACTTGTTCCAGATGTGCTGACAGTGCACCCCAGTGGAGCAGAGCTCCATGCACAGCTCACGTGCTGTGGGAGAACCCCTAAAAATGACTAGTTTGGGGATACTGGCACAAAGGGAAGTAGAGAATTAAGGATGGTCCATGCCATATTGCAGCAGGATTACAGAGCTCACTTTAGGGGAGGTGAATTCTTCTAAGAATCCCACCCTAAAATTGCCCCATTTTTCCTCTGCTAAGCAGAGGTGTCAGAGGTATCTGCTGTAAATATACAAATATATATATATATACTCCTTCTTGCTGATCAAACAGCCTTTTAGTTCCCTACCTGAAGAAGGAGCTGAGTGGAAGGGAGAGTCTCAGCACAATCAAATTTGAGCCCTTTTCAACTTTCCTACGTAGTCTTCTGAGTGATGATAAAACCTGATTCCAGTGATGCAGCTGCTGTGCAGGTGACAGCCG
>JAUBOD010000446.1:1489642-1513091 GCA_032353885.1 Nothura maculosa
CCGGACAAGATAAGGATGGAGCAAGGTGGAAATCAGTGAGTGCGAGGCATCACTTCCAGGCAATGGAAGGCAATGACTTCTCCATTGTTTCACTTAATGCAAACTCAATTTTTAAGTTTTTTTTTTAAAAAAAATACAGAAGCCAGGCAGGACTTAGCAGTTTTGTAACCTGCTCTAGGCAAAAGCTGAGCTGGAAAAGTCTACAAGAGAGCATAATTTACATATTTGACAGAAAAGCGTAAAAGGCTTGTAGCATGTAAAAATACATATAGTTTGAATGGCTCATGGAGATGAGCCCAGGTGCTTGGGCCCTCTGTCTCCAGTAGGGTCTGAGAGCTGGGATTTAATTGGAGCTACAGCAATATTAACCCAGAGCAACTCGAGGCAGGTAGTAGCTGGCAGGACTTTCTGTGTGTAATGGGGTTAAACCCATAACTCCAGAACACAAGCTTCTAGGCAGGCACATCAGCATGGGAATAACACTGTGCAGTCAAGAAGGCAATTTAAGTACTTGCATTTCAGTAGTTTAAGTGCTGATTAAACCTCCTTCTGTGACACCATGGCCCTGTAACCTGCTTAAGTAATAGAGGGAGTTGAGGAAAATATTCATGGGAAGTTATTTCAGAGTGCCCCCTGCTTTATAAATTGATTTCAGGGATTGTTTTAAGTAGTTAAGCGTCTCCAGTGGCTAAGCTGGAGACATTCTGCCATGTTAATGCCAGGATGGCATAAAAATAAGGCAAGGCAGTCACTTTTCCACAGTCAAAAGTCCATGAAATTTGAAAACTAACAGCAGGAAACACACAGTTTTGCTTCCCTTACCAAGCTGCTCCATGGCCATAGCCTGAAAGTATGTGGTCCTCATGAACCTTGCCTATCTTCTCATGCAGAATTTATTAAAAATACTTATTAGAACCACTATGCTGTTTCTTAGGGATGAACCGCATTGTGAGGCCAGGCTGAAGTCCAAAATGCTTCCATGGGCTCAGGCAGGAACAGCCTGTGTCAAGGATTTGGTGTGTATGGAGCGAAGGCACAAATATTTTCTAGTGGTCCTGCAGAATTATCAATCTTTTCAAAGTTGCTCCTTTCTTTTAGCAATTTGGGTAGAGAACAGGCTCCTTCTTTCTTGTGGAGCAAAGATGTTACATCTCCTCTTTGTTTATTGTGCTGCAAGGGAAAATATGAATTGGGAAAATAAACAGACAAAATGGATTTTGAACCCACATTTTTGGAGTGATTCAAAGCAATTGTAGCGCTTCAGATTTTCAAGAGTACTTTGGATTTCTGGGCTGATGCAGTTTAGGGCAATTTAAAATTAATGGAGTACTTAAAGTTTTTAAGAGCACTTCAATTTGCAAGTGATCAGAGTTCGGGGATGCAGAGAATAAAGCAATTTAAAATAACTGGAAATGCTTTTCAGGGTGTTTATCATAACTCTGGCACAATCAGCACCACATTCAGGGGCAGCCAGCGCTTGCACTGGATGTCCTATGTGCACAATGGCATTCTGCATCCCTCTGACAGTCAGCTGAGAACAACCTCTGAAGAAAAGAGTAATTCATATTTTTAAATACAAACACACATATATACATGGCTGAAAAGCCACATAAATTTGGAGTTTCAATTCTTTGTCAAAGGCTGGTTTCTATTTAGTGCAAAGGATGCAGGCCCAGCTGTAAAATACGGGAAAACATCACGGTCTGAGCTGTTAGCTGGAGCCTCCCAAGAAATCATCCTGTTTTCTCACAACAGCCTTCCCTTCCCCCATGCCACATTTGGGCTTTATTTCCATTTTTCTATCTTTCCCAAATGCTCTGCAATAGCACTACAGCAAAAATCACAATTTCTGCTTTACACGAGTATCTGTAGGCATACACATATACTGCATATACAAGCTGAAAAAAATCTGGTTCTGAATATAATAGCTTAACCTAGAAGAAAAAATTGCAATGATAAAATTTTACAAACCAAAGCAATCCAAAATCCTTTAAGGTTTCCCAGAAAAAAATATGCTTGCAAAGACATCTCTTCACGCTAGGAGGGAGGTAGGCAGGCACACTGCTAAGAAGGCACTTCCACAAATTACATGTAATGCAGCTCCTCTATGGACTGCCAGGGCTTTTCCTCACGTAGCTGTTGAAACTTGTGACTAAGAAATTATTCCTAAGTTGTTCCACTCATCTGCAATAAATCTCATCATTGTAAAAGAAAAGATGCCATCCTGAAATTACAGTTTTCTTGCTGATGTGCTTCAGGAGGTTACTCAGAAATTGTCATTTTTCATCTGAAAGCAGACATGTGAGTTCCCTTCTCAAAGCGTTGCTTAAAGTAAATGATGTGGAGAAGCAAGCTGACAGCAAAAAGGAAAATAGCATTTGCACATCTTGTACAGCAATCAGACAACACTAGGGCTAGAAGAAGCATCATAGAGGTCCGCTCAAAACACAAAAAAAAACAGTTACCAGGGCTTGAATGCCCAATCTGAGGAGAAAAGGGATGGTGGACAAGAAGTGTTATAAAGCTTCTCATCACTAGACAATGCAAACTAGTTCTTAAGAGAAAGAAAAGGCATAGGAAATCTAACAAACATTAAGCTACACTCCTTACATCTCTCCATGGGTCTAACGTGACACCCTACCTTTGAGGTGGGACCTAATTTACAGGAAGGCAATCACAGCTTCACAGCAGGACATGGGTCAGTCCAGCACAGGAGGGAGCTTCCCTCCCCAGGAGGTATCTAGAGACCTGCCAAAGACTTCCAAACACCTGGGTTAGACCCAGCCCCTCTTTAATACTCCGCATGAGACCCACATGCTAACATTTATGGAGAGCTGTATCTTCCAGTTCCTCAATATTGCACACAGCAACTAACAAAGAGGAGCTTTCCAAGGACAACTTGTATCTCCACTGCATACTCAGGAAGAGGCTTAAAGAGGGAGCTAAATTGCTAGAAGCTCACATAGCTAACAACAAAAAGTTCAATTTCAGATGCACTTTAAAGCTTATCCACAGCTGCTCTGCTTTAAATATTTCATTGTTTAGCCTAAGGAGTCCAGCATGAGACACATGTTTTTCCTTGGAGTGATTCCTATAATTTGGAGTCCTCACCTGCTCCAGATTTCATATCTGATAAGATACCATGAAGACCTGCAAGTCTGCTTGCTGTGATCAGTGCTCAAGTCAGCTTTGCTGCCAAGCGCTTGGATGGGCATAAGGAAGAACATCAGCCCTTTTCCTTAAAGCCTCTACTGGTTAAGAGCAAAAGTGACAGTGGCATCTTGCAAACTCCCACAAAAAAAAGGAAGGCAAGGGTTGCCTAATCTCTTATTGACTGCAACCTCCTGGTTCCTCCCTTCCTAATTTGCACATTTGTCAAGCCCTCTAAAATCAATCACTAGTTGCAAACATCTGGGTAGCATCAGGTGTCAATGTTGAATGTGTGCCTTGAATCTGGAACTGTGTCATTGGGCCTCTTTATTTCCCATGCCCTTAGGAGGGAGCTTGAAATCCCGAGGTGCTGGTTTTGCTGGCCACTGCATTGTAGTTTTCTATCCTTGAGCCCTGATTTATGGAAACTCCAGTACTTGGCCCAAAAATGGGATATGCAAAGGATATTAATTACAGTTCGGGGTACTTAAACTCTACATACCTAAATTTAAGAACAGAGGGGGAAAAAAAGTGCCTGAGATGCAGATGGGCACTTTGTGGGGTTTTGCAAATCATTCAGATTTCCAGTTCTGTGCAAGAAAGGACAGTCCAAATCACTGCTTTGTAGTGGAGTTGTTAAAATTAAGTAGCTTTCAGCTTTAAAGAACGCTATGGAAAGCCTCTATAGGATAAACAATGCAATTATGTCTGGGAAAGGCAATCACATCTACTGCAGAATAATTTACAAGAACATTAACTCAATAGGCAAATCATAATTAATTAAGAAGCTTAATGTGTTGACTTTTTAATGTGTAATTAAACCTCTATTTATATTATATACAGGTAAGAGTCAGGGAAGGCAGGATGCATTTAAAGAGGTTTTCCTATTTAAGAAAAAAATAAAAAAATAAAAACACACAAAATACTTCCCAGAGGGATGTGAGAAGAAAGCTTGAATTATGGAAAGAGGGAAAGGGAATGCAGCTTCCACATCAGCACCAGATGCTGTGTGGTGCCCTGTGCTCCTGTGCACACAGATGCACAGATGTTCACACTAATGTGTCCCCCCTAAACATACACACCATGAGGAGCAGCTTATTGAAAGCTTGTGAAGGAAAGACATTTTCACCAGGTGTAATTTCCTAATTTCAGGGTATTTTCTTTCGTTTTTACCCTGTGGGACTCAGATTCATAAAGCCAGGTCACTATTCCAAAGCATCGCTTTTCATCTTCAGGGATAAAAGCACAGCATGGGTAGTAGGCAGAGATGGTGAGTCCTTTTTTTTTTTTCAAAGAGCAGGATTTTACATCTATTAATGAAGTGCAACATTAAAGCGGGTAAAAGGTAGGAAGAAAGAGCTAAGATCGAGAAGCAAAAAGTAAAAAAAAAAAAAAGAAATGGTTTGGGGAAGGACATTAAGGAGCTACTTTCCAGCATGCTTGCTTTCCTTGGCAAGGCCTGGTGTCACATCTTAATTTTAAGCTAAGCCAATACTCCTCAAGAGAGATCAGGAATGCAGACCCCAGCAATCCCGAGGGATATTCCCACAGGAAATCTGGAGCCAGCTCTGGTTCACCAGCCCCACTGGATTCAGCCGTGGCTGCTGGTGGGACACCTCCCACAGCCACCTGAGCTGCTTCTCTGCTCCAGGTCTCTCCCTCTTCAGTGCTGCAGGCAGAACAGGCAGTGTGATACATAACAAGTGGTGATACATGTGTCAGTATAGCAGGATTTCTTTGGGAATTATTTCTTCACTTTCCCAAGGACAGTATTGCCTGGGACTTTTAACTATAAATCAGAGGTCTTCTTTATAAATACATGTTTTTTTGTCATCTGTGAGAGGCACTGATCGAAATTCCCTTTTTGCAACTCTGAGGTGCTTCTCCCATCTCTCAGGTTGCCCGTGTGCTCAGCATGGGTAAAGACGACAGCAGCACAAATGCTTCCCAGAAAGCCATAAAGCACAGAGAACCTTCTACAAATTCAGCCCGAGTCTTTCCCTTCAGGAGCCTTGCTGGATTTCCTCTGGTGCTCATCGGTGCCAGTGATTCACAGCCATACAAATAAAACCAAGCATAAAATGGAAGAATGAGAATAGCTTTATCATCACTCCCACCAAGATATTTTTCAGAGAATGAGTAAGTCTTCATCTATTAAACTACGTGTGTTTTATGAGTTCTAGCAGGAATGTATTAGACTGACAAGGATCTCAGAGGTATTTGTCTTTTTTTAATACTCAGGCTGCTATTGTAATGAGAGCTGTGGAGCCAGGCGGGCCAGAAAGCATCGTGCTTCATCTGCTTAGGAAATTAGCTGCTCTACGTGGGGCGCATTCAGATGAGCAGTGCTGGACCTGGCCTGGGGACCACAGTGTGCACAGGGCGAGAAGCAGGTCCATGGACATGCAGGGATAGACAATGGGGAGCTCACCAAGAGGAAAAGGCCAAATAGACCCTCGGGATAAAGAAATCCACCCCAAAAAAAGAAGAGAAAATTCGGGATGTTCCAGGAAACATGGTTTTGCTGTCTTGAAACATGAAATGCTGTTAACTATTTCCATCAAAATCATCTAAATAAAAGACTTGGGAGAGCCAAAATGAAGGTCTGAGGGAGATTTTGTTCTCTGTTTTCTATGGAATTTCACCTAATCGATGACTCCTGAAGAGTATATGCAAGATTTAAAATGGTATTTTTCACTGCTGGCCAAAGTGCTTAGCAGCTTGTTTTCTTCACTTCTGAGAGATATCCTTCATGCATATGAATTCTTGGTGTTTGAATAAAGCTGGTGAGAATAAATGAAGTTAATTATCAAGCCGAATGAACTGGAACAAAGATGATTAATTAAATGAACCCAGAAACCTTGAGGAGAGAAAGAAACCTCGAAAATGTACAAAGATGGCCAGATTCGTGAGCAGTGGCACAAAGGTTTGGAAGTCCCTCACAACAGTGATCTTGAAAAGTGAAGAAAGAAGCAATGTTTTTGCTCAGCCAAGCCTACAGGGAATAAAAGTTATTGAGCTGGAAAGACAACCTGTGCTGATCCAACAGGATCATCCATTTTGAAAGAAAACATTCAACAACCTCTGCCAATATTTTGTGATGAGCAGACAGCTAATGAAGATCTCCAGTCAACGAAGACACCAATTCCACACACAAGCTGTCTCACTTGCCACTTCACTCACTCTTGCAGTACATACTAGGACCGTTAAGAATGATTTCTCTTTTTTTCCCCCTTGAGATACTAAATTATAGAAATCTGTAAAATCATTTAATCATTTCTTAAATAACTGCTGGTTATTTATAACCTATAAATTCACCTTAACTGTTAAGTCTCCTGGGAAATGCTGCTTGCCACAGCATTCACAGCAAAGTGTACAAGAGAGGATAATCCCATCATCATCCCCCAGTGCCTGTGCCCAGTAGTGACCTCTTGCAGAGAGATGATTTCTGCTGCATGCAGAAAAGCAAAAGTCTGGTGTTCTTCCCTATAGCCAGGAGCAGATTATGTTGCTGTCACACACCACATTTTTCCCTGTTGACTGCAGTCGCATCACAAAATTTCCCCTTATTTTCCAAAAGCAATTCCGCTAATTACTCGTGTGGAGTGAGAACTGGAGACCTTTACAATTTTTAGTGCTTCTTTCTAGCTGGCGAATTGGTTACGGGTTCAGCTCCATTGAAATCCCCAGCCAAAGACAGCCAAATTACTTTCACAGCACTAAAAACAGAAAACAAAAAGTCCTTGTTAATTTAACTAGGTCTTTTCTTGTGCTTCAGAGATTTTGTTAGCAGAGGTGCTAATATTATCTTCTTGTGCTGCTTAAAATCCAACACATTTCTCACTGTGTTTTCAAACACAACACTTGGTTTTATTTTTAAATATTGATGAGGCCTGCAAGCATCTCTTAAAAATCTTTTATGCAGAGGGCATTTCTGGTTATAACTTTAAGGGACATTTCAAGCACTGTCTCTGTATTTCTCTCCTGGGAGAATATAGGCAAGCACTTTTCTTAATTAGCAAATGCTTATATAACTTGCCTAAATATAAAATTAGAATTTATTTTCAGACTGCTGACCCACTAGGACTCTCTGTGTTGCACTGAGCTCTGGCAGAGTTGCAGCTGTGAAAATCCTGCTAAAATTACTGTGGCAGAAATTAACCGCTTTATTTTTTGAGTGTTTATGTACACAACAAAAGCAGAGGGTCGCACCAAGCCCATAGCACAGGGCAAATGCAGGAGCAGGATGGAGTTGGCCTGCTCATTGGAATACCCTGCTCTTAGTTCTGCTGTAGGTCCGTGCAACAAGCCCAGGTCCAGCTCTGGGCCCTGAACTTCCCACATGTCCCATCCAGACTGGTCTCAAGCTGCAGCTCTCCAAACTAAATCAACCAGAGTTCAAGCTTCCTTTGAAATAATTCTCTGCCCCGTGAGATATGTGAACAGTCAATTTAACTTCATGTCCCGGTCTAAGAAATCAAATGGAAGAAACTTAATTCAGTATAATATTATATATCATATACACAGCGTTATATTAATTTGTCTTGTAACCTCAAATATCGAATAAAAATAATACAGGATCACTCGTCCAACAGCCTTAAGGAAGAAAGCAAATATTTTCCATGGCAAAGTTAACTGATAGCCCTACATATTCTTGTGTATTTCGATTATGGAAATGATACAAAGCTGATATTGTGAAGATCTGGGTCATCTAATCATGGGCTTCTCCAGTTGCCCCTTTGCAGCATGGAGCTGGGGTTGTGGGAGACGTGGATCACTTGTTTACTTACACTGTGTGGGGAATTTATTCGTCAATGTTTTTAAATCATAGTTCTTAAAATATGTATGGAAGCATTTGAACCCTCTGTGAAACACAAGAGTCATGGAAGTCCATAAGCTTCTTAATGAGTTTATCCATGCTGGGGATGTGCTAGACTATTATGTGAATAGTGGAGGTTTTGCTTGCTTTAGTCATAAAAACAAGCAAAACAGGACATTTTCCCTGGATGGTAGCTGCCTGAGGACCTCATGTTCTGACTTAAAGTTTTTAAGCTATTTTTTGACCTAAGACAACATTCACTGAGGAAAAACGTAAAAAGGGAAACCCACTGAAGCGCCCAGTGACTTCTCCCCCAAGGTAACACTGTGACGGCCGCAGCCAAGCACAAAAGCCAACTCCTGACATCGGATAACAAAGATGGGAAAAGGAGGATAAACAGCAGAGCTTAATTCTGTCAGTCTCTTCATAAAGAAATTTAATGCAGGTTTAATATGTTTTGCTTGACCTAGCTTTCAATAAGTTTGAGTGACACTGTCAAGTTCATTTATAGTGGTGAAGACCGGAAAATCATTATGGTTGAAAGTTATCAAACATCTTCTTTGTAATTTAAAAATAGGGAGCTATTTCATCCCTTCCTTTTCCAAGCAGAACTTTCCTTGACATTGATGGATTGTAATAAGGACTCAGTATTTATCAGAATATCTCCCTGTCAACTTTTCCTTTAGGACCATTATGAATGCACATATCTCTGAATTTTTAGCAAACACAGACAAGCAATAAGGAATTATCTTTATGGTGTTGCCTTGATATTTTACAGCAGGATAGATCAAACAAAACAAGCTTTCCACATTAGCGAACACTTAAACCTGAAAGATGCTTTTATGGAGTTATTAACACCCACCTTGGAAAATTGCCTTCCTATTTCTCTTTTCTCATGCTTTCCTACTTCTTGTACATATTTTGCAAATAAGAAAAAATAACTCCAGCTTCAAGGAAGACTGACACTTAAGTGTGATATAGGCCTGATGAACTTATGACTTATTTTGTTGTTCAATTTAGCTCAAGCCAAAAGCCAGAGCAGAGCAATTAACCTGTACTTCACATTGAAGAATTACATGCTGGTATTGCTTTTCATAGGGAGAACTAACGAACCCCTGAAATAAAAAGCTAGATGTGGAAGTGTCCAGCTCAGAACTGGATGAATACTTCCAGAAGACTTTAAATAGAGGAAAGCTATGTGTAAGTTTGGGGCTTTGCAGATAAAAAGATAAGATAATGTATTGGATATTTCTGTTTTCCAATGTGTTTTCCATTGTCCTCACTCTTCTCGGTGCCCTGGGCAGTACTGTGACCAGTGGCAAGGCCTGGGGTGTTCACATGCTACTTGAGATGAGCCTGATATGCTCAGAAACTGCTCTGAAAAATCAGGCTCAGATGTGATCGCAATGTGGATTAAGACTGAGCTCCAAAAGGTAGTTGCAGAACAAACCTCCCGTTCAGCTGGCTCTGTTCCCAGCTGCAGTGTGGTGGCCGCTAAGTGCCACCGTGCCGGCATCCAGAGCCCATTTAGCTGAGCTGCCCGGGCTCTGCGGCAGCTCGGGCTGAAACAGCAGCGAGCACAAGAGCCAGCAATCCATTACGGACCACTAATTGATCAGCAATCCGGATGGGACGTGCTGCAGCTCAGACCCTCACGGGTGGGAATGCACCCTGCTCTGCATAAGAAACCTCCGAGTGGGCACATTGCCTGGCTGCACTTCCATCTCCAAAGTGGTGAAACTCTGCAACGGGCAGTCCACTTCACACTGCCCCTCGCCTGGTCCTGCCACAGGTGCTGATATACTAGAATTCGGAGCCCACAGAGCAAACACAACAGCATCAATAGCCATTACCATGCTAATAAGCACAGCAGTAACAATAAATATCAATCCAGAGCAGTACCTACCAAATGATAGAATCCCAAAGATATTGAGTAACCTAATGCACAACTAATAGCTTCTGGTGGTAATAAAATTGTAACCTTCTAAAGCTCAGTGTGCTGGCCCCTCAGAGACCGTGGGGCTGCTGAAGCCACCAACTGAATTACCCTAGTCTCAATCACGTCCCTGTTGTGTACACTGTGGCAGGATCATTGAATTTATTAACCATACTCAACTCTCAGCATCTGTTATATTTCAAAGCTTTGATGTCCATCAAGACATTTCATGCTGGGGAATACCAGAGTTACAGAAAAAAAGCCATAAATCCCTGACTAAAGAAGGTGAGAATGTACTCTTGTATCTATCTATTTTTTTCCAGTGGGATACTGTCTGAACCCAACAGAAAACCTAATTCCTGAGGATTAGTGGCTGCTCTTCATCAAAGCAGTATTGGGGAAGGCAGGAAAAATCTACCCACTGTTACAGTGAATACAACCCAAAGGATACGTGCAGCAATGGCGTCATCAAACTATAATTTAAACTCTGAAATGTTTGGTGTTTAATTTCCATTGAACAGCACGTCATTAACCTGGTAGCACAAATGAGAGAAATGTGGCCCTGAATGAAACATGCAGTGTGTGGAGGTGAGCCCAGGGCCCTGCAGGTAAATGTTCACGTATTTATTATATACATCCCAAGCCACCACATTTCCAGAGCCAGGTGGGAACAGGTAGCCCCTCTCTGTGGGGAATGGCTTCTGTCTGCAGTAATTTAGCAAGCTTTGTCACAGCTGTGCAAACAAACGAATATTACAGATGGAGCAAGAACATCAGCTCGATTCACAACCTTCCAGCTCCTAAACTGTTATGTTGCTATTAAATAGCTGAAATATGCTGGTTATCCCAAACACAAGCAAGGCCCTCAAAAAAAAATTAAAACAAGTACATGTAGGAACTATAGATTGCAATACCTAATTTCATTTTTATCAGTGATTTTCACTTACAATTTCAGTGTGTTGAGAATATTCAGGCATCTTGGTGCAAAAATGCTTTGTTGCTGATGATGGCTCTCTTGCCATAATATTGATATAGAACAAGATCTTCTTGCTAGGGTTACTCAAGCAGTGATGTATTAGGGTGCATTTTGACACATTCTCCCTTAAAGGCCAGGCTGCAAACAAATGAACAATTTTAAACCTACATAATGAACTCTCTGCTCTTTAAGAGCTCTACATTATTTAAGATCTTTCAGCCAGCTTAGGTTTGCAATTTTTTCCAAAGCATTTCCTTTCGGATACAATGGCGTCTAAAGATGGATGAAAAGGTTAAAATGCAAAACATTAATCTGCTGAGCAGATGGAAATTGCAGAGATGAAAAGTGTCACATTCCAGGTAATTCCTTCTTGGATTTATCAGTCACTCTGCCTCTTCCAAAGAAGCAATTTAAAGCACATTGTGGTGGTGTCAAGACAATGCATTAGCGTAGTGGCACGAATAAGGTACTTAGTGGCCTTTGCATGTGGCTGCAGATCCGTCAAGGATGAAGCACTTTCATATTACAAGGAATAGTGTAAAATTTCACCATAGTCCTCATCCATTCCCAAAGCATTTCTGACTCACCAATCCATAAGGTCAATTTGGAAAACATGCCCAGCAGCAACTCAGGGAAAACACGGAAGAAGTTAAAGAAAAAACAACAAAGTTTTTTTTTCAAGAAATCAATATGGACGTGAAGGGATTCCCATGGGGTTGAAGCTGCACGTGAGGAGATTAAGTCTGTGTGCCAGGCAGTATCTCACACTAAAACTCGAGCTCTTTACACGTTCTTTGCTGTAGCAAGGTTTTCATTTAATGCTAGTGTAGCTAAAGAAATGTAGATTCAGTGACACTGCAGCACATCATGAGTTTTCTCACTCGAGGAGACAAACAACACTATCTTCTCACCTTACTCACACAGCTCTGCTTGTAAAACTACAGTTAAGGCTGGTATTTCATCCCAGCCATTCCTTAGTCGGCCTAATCACACTGCCTTGTTTTGTTGTCAGGGCTTGTCAGTCACTTGCAAGGTGCATTGTAAAATGATAAATAATGGCAATAATTTTGGTAATTGAATGCAAGATTATTCTCCTGCTAATGAGGGATACTCGAATGGCTATCTTCTGATGGGAAAACAAGGGGAAAAAGATTAATTGCTGTATTTCCATCCCAAGCCTGGAGCAATGATTGATTAAACTGCAAGGAAGTCTAATTAATACACCAGGTTTCCGTGAACTCCCCAGTGACACGATGAAACACAGTTTTCTAGCTTTTGATGGAAAAAAAAAAAAGCAAAGCAAAGAGGCCTTCAGAACTGATGGTGCAGAGCAGAAAGGATGCAACTGACACCCAGGAACAAGGTTTTGCAAAAACGTCTGGCTGATTTTCAGGTTCCTCGAGCTCCTGGGCTGCTCCTCAGTTTGCTGCAAAGGTTAAGGAGCCACTGGCAGCGCTCACGGTCATCCTGCCACCACATGCAAGACCTTTCCGTGCCTGAGGTTGAACCCAACCTGTGTTGTTGGAGGTAATTCCAGCCAAGCTACTCAAATTTTTCTACAAATCCCATTCTAGGAATATAAGTATTATTGAGAGATACTTTTTGCAAACTCATTATTTTTCCTTCTCTTTCTGAGTAGCCAAACAACAAGCTGAGCAACCAAACAGTTAAAAGTGTTTCTGTGCATGCAGATTTGCAGTGACACCATTTTTTGGTGATATCAGAAAACAAGAAGATGAAAGAACATATTTGATGGTAATCCAACCATGCAAAAGCATTAATGGCCAGTCACTGTCTTCTTCACTGAGAGAGTCACCGTTCCAGACCAGAATAGGATCCCAATTCTGGTACAATGTCCAGTCAGAAAGTTTTTGTTATGCATGTATGAATTTCCCTTCCATGTAGCAGACCTGGACTTTATTTATGTGTCTATTTATTCTTAAAGGCAATCTATCCTAAGCGTATGGACTATCTGTTTGACTTGTAGGCTAATAGGATAGTAAGTCATTATTTTGGATGAGAAATAGCTTACAGGGAGAGTGAGGAAGTGGTGATAACATAATTTTCTTAAAGGTCATCTTATATCTTTAAATATATGCCAGAGACTTACTAACAGCAAAAGGACTTGTTTGCACTGTGGCAAACAAGTGGCAAGGGTGAGTTAATCACTGGATGATATTTTCAAGCTGGCTTTATTTTTCTTCTAATATTCTCATTAGCAGATTTATTTCTGATATCCATCAGGACGGCTACAGAGGCTTGTTCATGGTCTGATTCAAAGACTGTTCAGTGAATCAGTGAGAAGACTAATCGATTTCAAATAAGTTTGAGCCTGATTTTTAATTTTATTGACTCAGGTGGCAATTTGTTCCAATATTTCTTTTGCTTCGGCATCATGCTGTAAGGAATAGATCTACCCAGATCATTCCTGTAGTATCTGATGCCTTAATTGCAGCTTGCCTTGAGATATACGTGTCAAAAAGGTGATTTCTTTTTACAGTATTTTCTTAGTAGCATTTCTAGTTTGCTTTGGACATAGGAATGGGTTGCGTTCTTGGTCATACAAGCAGAGTCTTCCCTCGTGTGGGAAAAAGTGAATTGAGCCTCAGGAGTATTTTGATGGAGTGAGGCCTACAACACATTACATCAATGACTTTGGCCAATTTAACAGCCAAAGTTCTGCCGATTGCCACTGGGAGGTGATGAATTTGCCTTTTGAAGCCTCCCATTTTCCATCTACCTCCTTAATTACCGAAATCCATTTGACAAAGGACATGAAACGGCCTGGAGACTTC
The DNA here is from genome assembly GCA_032353885.1 of Nothura maculosa. Taxonomy (NCBI): domain Eukaryota; kingdom Metazoa; phylum Chordata; class Aves; order Tinamiformes; family Tinamidae; genus Nothura; species Nothura maculosa. The sequence goes on from JAUBOD010000446.1 coordinate 1,503,319, forward strand.
ACTCCATTTCCCAACTCGGAGCACAAGGCCGGCAGAGCCCGTTCTCTGAGCTCTGTACAGCCATGCGGCTGGGAAGGGTTTTTAGGAAGTTGGCAGGAGCATTTCCAGCTGTCACAGATGCAGCTTCTCCTTTCATGTGACACATCTGGGTTACGGTGAGATGTCCCCAAGCAGGCGGCTGGCTCGGGACTATCAAATCAGCGCCAGGCACCAAGGAGCGAAGGAAAACCAACACATAGGAAACAGAACCAAACTATTTATCAGCTAAAGAAAGCCAGGGCCCAAATTTCCTCCCTCAGGTTTCCGGGATGATGCTGAGCACATGGTCAGGGAAATGATCCCCATTGCCACCACCAGGCCCTCGCAGCAGGGATTTCACTGCAATCCAAAATTCTGCCCTCAAAACCAGCTCTGATCTCCCTGTGCCACCTGGCCATGATATTTCGGAGTACAGCAACTGCACTGGCAAAGCTTTCCTCCTGTTGGACCCAATGACCGCAATAAACCACAATGATTATTGCTCGCTGCCCAGAAACGTCATCTCCTAATGCCGCATTCCCTTTCCATATTCGTGTTCCTTTAATGCTTTAATCTTGTCGAGGAAAGAACAGGAATTACTTTTCATTTTAAATAGCCTCTGCTGGCAAGGGTATTAAAATGCAGACTGGGGAATGGCGAAGCGGACCAACGCAAAATAAAAATGGGAGTGCTGCTTCTCTTAGAGGCATTGAAAGCTGTCAAGAAAGGGAAAATCAAATAAAAAAATAATTTTGGAAGTGCTTATAACTGGTCACAGAAAGCAATATGTAGAAAATGAAAACATGTTAATTTCCAAAGACTTGGCTGTAAAGTCATCACGCTTTTTGATGTAGCAGAGCTTATAAAGGCATGGAAAGTGAATGACTCTTCAGCAGCCAAGGCCCAAGAAATGAAACTGCAGCCACGGGTTAGCAATTCTCTGTGCAGTTCCTGCAGCCTTCCCTCACAGTCTGGCAGAGCTGGTGCTATTTTTAACAGATTCTTGAAGAATTGCCACAAAAATGTCCTCTTTCTGCAACTGTTAGGAGCATTGTCATTAGATGACCTTGCAGACGGGTTCTGCAGGTGACAAATGACATCACCAGGATGAGGAACACGGTGGCTGGCTGCAAAGTGAAGGGAGAACAGGAGGCTCGGCCTCATCTCTGCCACCATTGTCATCAAGGGCAATTGTCTCTCCTGCAAAAATTAGGGGAATTCTCCTTGTCACTCCATGCTCTGCCCAGCGTATCAGCACCAATCATGCACACTCCAAAGGCAACACTCTCACTTGGCCAGGATCACTCAGAGAATGCAAAAAAATTCACAAGTCAGAGCCAAAGAAGCAGTTTCCATGCCCTAGGACATCATCTGTATGAATTTAATCATACTACCACTTTCCAGAGAGAGAAATATCCCTGGGCCTTGCGTTCTCCTGAAAAATATTGTAGCTTGGCTAGAAGCATATAGAAAGTTGAGAGTAAACAATTTCCCTTTATTTTCAGAGACTTTACAAAACAAGGGAGGCATTGATGATTCAAACTTCATGGTGATCGTTTCTGAGAGTGTGAATGATGATTCGACCCAGAATGATTATTATAAATCACAAAAGCTGCCCTTCATGAAAAGGTAATCAGAAATGGGTTTTAGGCAATGGGAAGGAGGCTATTGAGAAGGAATTGGACCAAATGGTTGGACCAAAAGAAAGATTATGGTTTTGTAAAGGGATAATAAAAGAATTAAAGCATAATAAAGACGCCAGCAGGCTCTTATGACAGCAGGGTATAGGGGGAATCAGACATGAGGAGCACCTTGCAATGCTCTTTTGCTGCAGTGAATTGCCCACATTGCTCAGAAGCTGTAGGTACCGTATTTGGGCTGGCTTGTTTTAATGCAAAGTGATCAGCCAAGTACTTTTTGCCGTATAAAATTACAGCCAAGATTAAAGTGCCTTTTAATGATGACTGCTCTGGTTTACAGCTTGGAGACAGCCAGGAGCCAGAGTCTGTGTCTGGGCTCCATGGAAGATTTTCTGGGGTGCAAGTAAAGCTTCAGGATTGAAAAATGCTTCAGGAATAAGACCTAAGCTACTTACGAATCCTGGTGGGCTCATGAGTCTGTGGCATCTCAGAATCATGAAGATTCATATTGTTGGGAGAAATTCCTTAGGATCTTTCTTTTTTCTCTCTAATCTTTCTTTTTGACTTTTTTTTCTCTAATCTCTCCAATACCAAGGCACCTAGGACAATTAGTGAAGGATCCAATTACAAAATGGGAAAAAAAGGGTGCAGATAGCAGGAATGAGAATGATCACAACTCTGCCTACCTTTCTTTGCAACTCTTTCTTCTCATTTTCTTTTGGCTCTCCTTAGCCAGAGCTAATTCTGATCCTCCCCTCCTACTGGGAAATGACAGAGCTATATAATGTTTATCTGCTTCCGTACTTTAATCAAGGGTATGAAAGATAATGGCTGAATTCCTATAGTGGCAGAAGAAAGGGCTTTGTAGATGACACTATTGTGTACACACATGCTGGTTCTCTATAAATACAGAAAGTCTGTAATTATCATTAGAAGGTTTGTTAAAATTGTAAAGTAGAGGAATGTCAGTTATCTATTAAAGAGAATCTCTCTCTTCCCTTACTATGCCTCCGAGGAAGCCAGCAAGAATAGAGTTGCTCTCTATTCTGAACAGTGTTCCATCCGTTGTTTTCCTTCCTCTCTTCCTCCCTTCCTTCCTCTTTCCCCTCATTTCCATTCCTGTCAGAGCCTGTAATGCTTTCAGTATGATAAACATACTGCTCTAGTTCCTCCATTCCTAGCTTGCAAAATAAGATCAGGCTCATTAAGTGCTAGCACTTTTATTTAACAGAAGAGTGTTGTTTCAATACCATTTTATTTCCTGTGTATACTCTAGTGACACAGCCTTGGCAGAGCACATACTCTGGAGTTAAAAGTCTGAGAAAGGGGTATGCTAGTCCAGATCTGGAAGCAAGGTCCAAGATAAGGGCAGTGAGAGTCTGGGTCTATGGATTCAGCATTCAGATTTATATCCTGGCTTTCTACAGGAGACCACATTCTGAAGCACATATTGGCATATATTTGTGCAAAATCTGCTTGCAAACTTTGGGTCAAAAGCTGGAAATGGTTAATAGCAAAGGCAGTCAAGGCAGTCAGACTCTCTTGGTTATTAATTCAGATTACTGAAAGAAGTAAATCTCAATTTTAATAATTTAAAAATTTCTGCTTGTATAATCAGCATCTCTTAGCGCTGCTAGGATAATGAAGATTTCCACTTTATAAATATAAGTGTCAAAACATTTGGACAAATTAAAAGATTTTTCCCTCTATTTTTGAGCTAAAGAATTCAGCAAAACCAGTCTTTTCCCATGATGAAGACATACTATTTCCTGGGAATATATGCTTAACCAAAACACAAACCTAATGCTCAGTTCTAACTAATCTGACGCTTGACCAAACCCTAATGCTCAGCTATAATGCTAATCTGATTTCAATTTCAACCAAGATCTCTCCTGCACTTGCCAGCAGGGAATCTACTAAGAAAAAGGTTTTCTCACTGGATATCCTGACCCAAGAGTGATAATGTGAATAAATAAATGTAATTTTCTGAACATTGTTGGTGCATAAAGAAATGCTCGTTCTGATATAGAAACAACAGCTGACTCATGCCCCGCAGAGTTGAGTAATGGGATCAGGAACGGAAGGTTTGGAGCAACAGAAGTTATTCTGATGCAGGAAATTCTCTCTTCATCATCCAGAACGAGGACAATGAGAAAACATCCTCAAATCCAAGCCATTATTCAAAAATGTTGTTTATTCTGCTCTGCATCAGCCTCTGCTCCGCTTTGTGGAACTGAGACGAGGCACTACAAGACTTTAAAAAATGTGCAGTCTAAAGTAGTCTCCTCTGCAAGGCAGTATTAAACCATAGAGGTTAAGGAAATGCCTTTTATCTTGCTTTTTCTCTGAGCTAGGAGCACACAAGCCATTATTGCGGCTCTGAAGCCGTAGCTTAACATGCAGCATGTTGAGGTTCTGAGTACAGCGGGAACAGCACACACAAATTCACCCTGTAATTAAATCAAATATATATTTGAAGCGTCTTAAGTTTAAAGACCTTGATTTATGAGCCTGCAATCAATCTGGGGAAAACCTGCTCTGTTCAGTGGGACTTGCATCCTCTATTAGTATTTGCTCTTTAGGCTTTGAGATGTGGGATGTCCCTGAGGCTGTGCCGCTGGAGCCATGCAGGATCCTGGTGGATAGAAGGGCTCATCAGAATCACTGCAGCCCAGGATCCCTGCAGGGAGAGCAGCTGCACCCAGCTCAAAGCGGGCTCTGAGCGCCCTGCTCAAAGTGCAGCAGAATCAGCTGCAAAATGAGCTTGAGATGCGAAAGGCAGCACTGCGATACACACATTCATTCATGCTGAAAGTCCTAGCCTGATGCCGGGGCCTCTGTTGAGGAGCTAAAATTTATTCACCGGTTGATGAAATTATTCTGTGAACTCATGGCATGGAGCAGTTGTCACACTGCTTGCTTTTCTACCCTTGCTGAGGTGGCTGGGAGAGGCTGAAGCCCCACTTGCAGATTTTCAGATCGATAGCATCTCATATCGGTGGGCTCAACTGCATGTGCTCTTTGAATTCTTTTTTTCCTTTGGTATGAAATCACTTGTTTATCTTCAGGATTACTCAGGAAATGCGACATAATCCCAAGATGTTGTGCCTCAGGAATAAGGTGAGAAAAGATAAAGTTCAGAGAAGCATCAGTAATGCAAAGATTCCTATGTGTGTACATATGTGGGATCTTCTCTTGACATATTGCATTACTGATTTGTATAATAAAAGTGTTGGGCTTATTTTTTAATAAACCATGCCCTTAAGATTATGTGATTATACCAGAGTTAAATAGATATAATGCTCTCTCTGAAGGATATTAAGCATTGCAGAGGTGAATTTCACTTGGATATTGTTATGCATTTCATTTAATCTGAATCTCTGCTGCCCAAGGCCAGAAACATTTAAATAGGTCGGGGATAAGTGCCCTTATCATATTGCATTTAGACATCCCCGATACACAAGAGCACTTGTTTCACTTTGATCACTGACTTGTCTTGATGTGCACTTCAATAATTTTTTTGAATTATCCCATCACATTATCCTGTAATCTACCCCCCTTTAAAAAGGCTTCTTGCAAGAGACAGCAGAATGACTTGGCAAGGCCTGCACTTCTCAAACTCCATTCCTCTGTCCATTTTTTACCCTGAGTGGGATGAGGTTTCAATGGAACAAGGAAAGCAATGGTCCCCTCTACCATAATTGCAAGCAAGAAGCATTTCTTAATAACTCAGGGCATGAAGCTCCAAAGCAGTCACCTAAAAATGAACTGGCAGTTGCCTGGAGTTGCTCCTCTCTGGGGCAAACAGCGCCGGTGGGTACTCACCCACATCCCATTTAACTCAGCCAAGAAACTTTCACTGACAGCAGTGGGAATTAGGTTGGCCACAAACGGCTGTAATGTGCTTCTAACATACGGTTCTAAAACTTAATTTTAGAAGAAACCTGTCTTTATTTACTTAAACAGCTGCTCACTTCTCTAAGCTTTTCAAGCTTCTCGTATTCCGTTGCCAACACAAGGCACCTTTGGACTTAGACTATTAACCAGTGAGGGAGGAATCTCAAAATCATTCCGAGTTTGGCGGGAAAATGGGTAAAAATGATTTCCGAGAAAGTCTGGATGCTCTGGGCCCTGAGCCAAGCTGCGACACTTCCAGTAGAGAAGGAATTTTGACCTGGGCCAGCTCTTCAGTTGCGACCTGCTACCTATCAAAATACAAAGACTGGGGCAAAGTCATACATAAAACCTTGCTTACATAGCAAGGTTTATATATTTAATATTTTTAAGATGACATATATAATTATATATTTAAAATGAAGAAGATGCACTTACCTCCTATTTATCCTCATTCTTTAAACATCATCTTTTTGGACTGCAAGCAAATAGGGGGTAGGGAGTCTATTGCCAACATTTTTGCAGGCACAAAAATGGTTTATGGAGGGTGACACTCCCAATACTGTGTGACAGTGAAAAGACTCCTGCCAGGAACATGTCAAATCTGCATTACTTGTCTCATTGAGCATCTGTGGACACATGAATTTTTAACCTATTTTAAATTGAGTTGCAAGACCAGGGCTATTTTACAGCAAATAACCTAAAAGTGACTGGCTGCTCTCTATGGTGTGCAGTAGATATTGCTTGATCAATAGTCCCCGAGATGCTGTTGGGGCAGAGCCGGAGCACAGCTGACCTTTCCTTCAATAACTTGGGGAATGACTCAGCTGACATCATATTCCCAGGGACATAGTGCCCAGTGCAGCTTTGACTAGCAAAATGCAGAAATATAAGGCAGCAAAATGACTGATTGCCATAATGGGCTGTTTTGTTAATGGGTAATACAGTGACTGATGGGGCAGGGGCTGTGTCAAACCTGCAGTGGTCGGTGTCCTGGGCTCAAGCAATTGCTGCCCTGGATTAATGCTGGTGCCAGGAAGCAAAAGATTGAATTCAAGTGGGCTTCAGCGGCAACTTCGCCTACAAGGCCTGAATTTTTCCTTGTCTCCTTGCAAATCTTGTCCTTCCTAAGATTTTCCTTGGCAAACAGCATGTGTCTGTCTTCTAAATGATCTTTTCAGCTCTGGTAATTTATTGCAAATTTAAACCAACAATTTTTGAAACAATTTTGTTTAATAATGCTCTGGATATGTTGGAAGCAAAGGCATTAACTACAGCAAACATTCTCTTGCGTGCTCTGATTTAAGGAAAGTGGAGTATGAGATGCAAATGCTACCTGTCCAGCTTCACAAATAAATGGAATTGCCTAGAAATTGTCTACAAGGGTCCTTCTCCCATGAATGAAAGCACCTGCCTTTTGTCTCAAGACACAAATGTCACCTTAGGAAGAAAAGGGGTTTCTTCCAGTTATATACAGTACTTAAAGAGTTCCCTACTCCTCCTTCTCTAAATCATCATAAATTAAAGGTGATTTCTCCTTGCCCTCTGCCACTGTTTTCCTGCCATATCATGATGCAAAGAACACGACAGCTGCAAGGTTGGATTGAAATAACATTTTTCATGAAATAGTAAGGTTTTTATTGACTGTCTAGCTAATATTCTTCTAAAACTTTAGGCTTCTCTGAACCCAGCTAACATATTTAGGTAGCAGGATGTATGTCTCTGGTTTGATTTCTCCATGAAGGAATACATAGCTCATAGTAGCCTACTGTCCTTTTGCTCAACTGTTCAAAATAGAACTGCCAATAGTGCTTTTCTGGGAAGAATGTGGTGCTGCTAAGCCATTATTCAGCATAAAAAGAAAAGACATGCCAAAGAACACATTTTGTTTATCACAACCACCCTACACAAAATCCACTAAATCAACAATTGAGCACATCTCTGTTTTTTGTCGGTGTTGCTGTTGTGCATCTTCCTGAGGGAATCAATACTTTCCCAAAATCAAAAAAAGAAAAAAAGAAAAAAAAGAAAGTCCTTCTACACCAGCTCCTGCATCAAGCTCTGCAGAAACATCACCAACATCACCACCAACGTATGTGCATAATGTGAGAGCGTCAACCTCAGTTTTTGGGCTATCTGTGCCCTTGACTACTCAAATCCCTCTGAAATCAGAGCCATTTAAGCATCCAAGTATTTGCCATTATATATCTTGCCATCAAGACAGAGTCAGTCTTGGATCAGGCTCCTAGTTTATTTCTGTACCACAGGCTTGAAAAGAAGTAGGCAAAACTCTTGGAGCAATTCCTCTCTTCCTCCCCGTCTTCCCCGCATCCTGTTTGATGTGGCACATTTGCAAGCTAATTGACTCACTTCACAGACTGTTGGGGATGTGTTTTCCTTCCCCTATTGAAATTTTATATAATATATTTGAAAAATGAAGTATAATCCTTTACAACACTTACTCAGTACCGCTGTTCATGGGGCACACGTGTAACTCTTGCTGTGCCGCTAGGAGTTTGCCAAGAGACCAGTGATTAGCAAAAGATTAGTTATAACCCCATCAAAATTACTTCAGTGTTTCACAGACACAGAGGAAGGAGGGTCCACAATACAGGTGTTCATCATCTATGTCACAAGACAGAGGATTAAAAGCCTTTATAAATATTGTCATTGACTCATTTAATATCACTAGGACGTTAAAGACCAGCCCATTTCTTTGCTCAAAAAAAGAAAACCTTGCTATTCTAATCCCTGTTCTTGAGCACCTCTTTTGGATCTTACTGTAGTCAAAAGAGTCCCAAAAGACAGGCCTTTTCTCAGGAAATCTCACCTTATGGTGGTCCCTGTTCCCCACCACGTGCCAGGAAGGCACTTCTGAGAGAAAGGCTAACCATTGCTGTAAGCTTTCTGTACTGAAGGCAGCAGTTAAAGCAAAAATTGTTTAATGTTTAATATTTTGTAGCTGTCTAGAGAGTTTTTGATGAATCATTGAAAAGTGAAGATCTTCTGATCAGTCCAAATAAAACCAGGCTGCAGTTCGTTCTGGTTGGACACAAACGTGGCAACGTCACACACATATTGGTGCAGTGACTTAGCTGTCCTTGCCAAGGGCTCTGTGACTTCTGCAGAAGATGTACAGTTGGTACGGTAATACACAGGCTCACAAACCCATTTAAATCACCCTACTCCCAAACCCAGAGCTAGTGATCTGAGGATTCTTCAAATAGATTGACTTTAAGTGAGCTAATTCCTCATGTAAGGAGCTTTCTGCTATGCACTGCAGTTCTGTCAAACCCTTTAGCAGTCATTTTACATTGTTTTCTTTTGATAGAGTCAATTATTTTTTTCTGTCCTTTGCTCTTCTTTGAAATAGAGCCATTTCTGCTATTTTCTTTCCTTTCAGGTATGGAACTGTATTGCCTTTACTCTGTCACTTTTAATATAATAGTCTCAGGCCACTTTAGGAAAAGACAGTCTGCATTTCATGTTCTGAATTTATTTTAATTGCTTGCAAGTTTCTGCATAGATTTTCTCTGTAAATAATCAGCTCTGATATTAACTTTGTACCTGAACTTTAGCTTTACTGGAGAGTCCTGTTTAGCTTAGTTTTATTCCCACAGCAATATCTGCAGTGTCTTCCTTACCAGTTTGTGGATACTGGGCCACCAGGGAATGATCAGCTGGAATTTTTCTTAGAGGAAAGAAAGAGTTTTGCATTTGATTTTTGTGTGGTCACCAGAATAGGTGAGGAATGAGGTAATCAGGATGTCATCGGGATGGGACTCCAGGCCTTGATCCCAAGGAGGATATATACGACTTTGCAATGACAGAAGCTGCTGACTTAAAATTAAAAGATGCTTTGTATGTATTAACAAGTTTATGGAAGTGAATGTCTTCAATCAAGAAGGAGGTAAATAACTTTATCCACAGAAAATTTGCTTTCCAGTTTTAAAACCTAACACTCAAGCGACTTCAGTAAGAGACTGCCAGGTTCACAGGTACATTTGAACATCTCATCTCAATACGGCATTAGAAGCAGGTAACAAAAGCATTTCCTAACTTTGCTTTTCCCTGTCTTATAAACCCCTGAGACAGATACCAGAGGAAAGGACAGCAATTCAGCACAGAAAGATGAGATAAAACTTTCCCACTACAACTAGGGAGAAGTCTGAGACAAGCTTGGTCTTGTTAGCTCGGCCTGCCAAGCAACGAGTTTTATTC
>JAUBOD010000446.1:1538392-1551373 GCA_032353885.1 Nothura maculosa
GGAGAAACAGCAAGGTTTGGTGCCTTCCCTTTGGCTTTCCAATCTTGCTATACATTGAGCTGATCTGAAATTTCTTCATCTTTCTGTGACCAATGGGCATTTCAAGCACGTTGTGGAGAAGTGTTTGCAGGCAACAAAGACAGCCCATCAACAGAGCAGGAGTTGCTGATGGGAATGCTCACAGAAGCTTTAGAGAAACAGGATTTTCATACATATATATATATAAAATATAATTAAGTTAGAAGTATTAATATTGACCTCTTTTGTTGAGCACTTTCAATCCCCATGAGTTCTTCTGATGGAAAGCATTACAGAGGAGGCTGAGATTGGTTCTTTTCAAGTCTTTCCCTACAGACACCCCTAGCTGGATGTGCTGTCCCCAAAGCATATTCAGAGACCTAAGGCCCATCCAATTACCAGCCGTACAGCTACCATCCCCTAGAATAACGTTGTTAAGAACGTTTACCTTTCAAAATAGCTTAATTGCCATACCAGACGGGAAAAAATGGTGCCAAGAAAATCTGTATGGATACAAAAATATCTAAGAAAATCCCTTGCTTCTACAGCAATTTCAAATAGAGAAATAGAAAAGAGAAAGATGGTTAAGGCTTTCCTTATGAAGAGGAGCACTGGTGAGGAGGTTAGTAGGAAAGAGCACATCCAGTAGCATCATGCAATGCATTTACAGGGTAGATGCAAATATACAATGTCATCATAGCTGTGCTTCGTGGAGACTTCCCTCTCAAGCCCAACAGTTTAAGGGAGCTGAGAGGATCCCCTCAGTTTTAGCCCAAAACTGCCGAGCCTGGGCCAGGGTGCAAGCAGGAACGAGCAAAACAAAGCAGCCCTCTCCACTGCAGATAGAGATTAGTCTTAAGAGTGCTGGAACCATCCAGGGCTGTATGGGGGGGATGTTCTGTAACAACAGAAGGGACATCACTCCTTCCAGCCTGCACTATGCATTTTCTATTCCCTTTTCTACTGTTTTCTTTATCCTTGGTTTCTCCCTTCAGTTCAGTTGCAATCCTTGCATCTTCCTCTTTTTATTTTGCTCTTTTCAACTTCTCCCAATCATCTTGGCCCAGCAGTCTCACTCATGATCAGTCAATTTCTCTCATCTCAGTCCTCAACCAGCCCTTGAGGAACTCTCCCTTTAAGATAACTTTAGCCTGATACTATACTGAAAACATGCTCATATGTCTTTTTTATTATTTTTTTAATTGCCTCCTAGTTTTCATGTGATTCTTTTTTTTAATCGATCATAACTAGTGATTTTCCTTTGAGACAGCACAGCAAGTGATTTGCTCATGTCCAAGCCTGTCAAACCTGCCATACTCCTCTTTGTTCACAAATCAGCTAACATGATGACTGACAAAAATGACAGCCTCAATAATACCTCTTTTTTTTCCCCTGTTCCTCAGAGATTTCAGTGCAATTCACAGCTGAGCAGTTCAAGGTGATAAATTTGGGTGAAAGAAGTTAGAAGTGGTTTTCTGCAAGTAGTAGTGATCTCAGAAGGGAACAAAAAGTTTATATTTAGCCCCATTCTCTAGCCCAAGAGTGCTCATGCTCTGGGGCCTTCCTGCCTCGTTTTGCTCATTGGCTGGTAATCAGCTGTGTTCCCCATAGCTGAAGACGGTTCTGATGTTATAAAAAGATCTATATGTTTAAGCTCATATTCAGAACTGCTGCTATTTAGCACCACTCCTTTTCCTGCCAGCATAAGGCATGTTTGCACAATTTAAGGGAGTTTCTTTACAGACAGCAAACTATTAAGATTGCAGCGTCGGCCTGGTTGGGTGGCGTGTTCCAAGAGTGAGAACAAACAGGGAGTTTCAAGGCCTCAACCAGACCAGGAACGTTGCAGAACATCAACGTTCAGGGGCACGAATTCAGCCACCAAGGGGACAATTTCAGATACTGAAGGTGAGGAAGCTGCAGCACCTCCGAGGGTGACCAGAGCAGAGTGGGAGCAACATTCCCCAAAAATGCATCTTTCTTGGGTCTCCTAAGCTACAAATCCTGGGGTTGCACTGCTCTGCTACCCTTGCTTTTGCTTCAATAGGTCTAGCAAGCATAAGGCCTGCACAAAGAGATACATCAGCAAAGTTAGGAAAACAAGATCCCTTGGGTTCTTTGAGGAGGTCAGCTCCAGGTGTGCACATTTTGGGAGGCCCTGTGACCCATCCAAGGGACCTAGATGTTGGAAGCAGCCCTTCATCACCCACTGCATCAGTGATAGCACTGCCTTTCTTTGGGCAAAGCAAAGGGGTTTGGGAAGCACTTTTGCATGCAACTAGAAATTAACATGAGAAGAAACAAAAAATATACAGCAAGAATCAGAAAGAAATCAAAAACTTGGAATACAGTGAGGAATTCAAAGGAGAAGAGGTGGATGAAGCCTTGCACTGAAAAACTGCCTGTCCCTGCCCTTCTTTGCCTCCCTGGCACCCCAGCGTGGGCAAACAGCAAAAAAAAGCTCTTGCAAAAGGAGACATTCGGCCCCATCAAGTGGCTCCTCCGTGAATTGCAGACAAGCAAAACTGCACTTTAGGAACAATTTTAAATATATTTATGCATTTCATTTAACTAAGCCTATGGCACTGAAAAAATCAAAGAATTACGAGTGTCACACTTTTTTGCAAGCAAAAAGCATGCTGGCCATTTCTAACAGCACAGATTTAAATGCATGGCTTGCTAAGGATGGAGCTCAGAAATGCTTATTTTCTTCGCAACATTAAATTCAATTAATTTAAAAAGGACTAAATTGGCTTGTCTGAGTAGCACTATTCATGACAACTGTTTCTGCACCAGAAGTGTAAGTGCTGCTGTCAGGCTTGTAAGACTCTAGTATAATATATGTGCAATTATTTAGTGCAATGCCCAGAAATTTGGCTAAGATCAGAGTACGTGGCTGTGCCTCGCACACTGGCGCTTGCAGCATAAGGGGGTTATGAATGATACAGTTTTTGTAAAACAACATACCATGCATGGTGGTTTTAGCTCCAGCTGAGGATGCAAATCTCTTTTTTCACCAGACCTCATGGCTGCTGTCGGATGTCCATCCCAACACAACCCAGAGAGGTCACTGATCTTCTCCTGAACGTGCATGAGTCCTGCAGTGGTGGGACACCAAAGTCCTGTTTTTTCTGCTGCAAAAAGAGAAGAAATATCCCACTCTTCCTGTTCCTGAGGGTAGGAGCCCACTCAGAGCTGCAGCTTGGATGAAGGAAACCATCATCTGAGGAGCTTAACTTTCCACAGACCAAGTCTGCCACATCTGCCCCTTCACAAACCAAAACCACCATAGGTTTTAGTGGCACTTCCCTCGTTGCAAGGACTTCTGTCTTCCAAGAGAAGGGATACTCTGGTTCTTAGTGATGCTATTTAACATGATGCAATTTAACATATTGAAAAGAAGAATGACATCATGAGAGGTGTTTAGGCTGAGCCAGGCTGAGGCTATTTGTGATTAATACCAGTACAATCAAAATCTTGCCATCAGTTAGGTGCTTTCCTTGTCAAGCACCTGTGAAGAGCTCTGAAAGCAATTCTGTGATTGAATCTGTTAATTATTTTCTCTCCTCCTCACCTTCTGTTATGTTCATTTAAGGAAATACCAATCTAAAAACTGCTTCTTCTATGCAAATGAATACAAACACCTAAAGAAAAGATTAGATGATTTGCTTGCATCTCAGCATCAGGTGTTGTCTAAGGAAGAAAACACAGCTTGGCTAGCAAAAGTAAAAGCCTCACCTTTGTTGAATTTTGACAGTGAGGATCCTGGAGTTTCTGGATTCAGGACACAGCTTTAATGATGGGGGAATCCACCAAACGTGGCCACGATTCAAGTTGATCAGCAGTTTCAGGACACCTTAGCCCAGCAGTTGGCTCCTCTCGCTCAGAGAGGAGAAGGCAGGAAGAACAACATTCCTCCCAGCGAAATTCAATATAATCCCCCCAAAATTGTTAGAAGGTCACAGAAGAGTAACTCAGCATGCAGCTGATAGTGAGATAATAGTGTTACTGGCAGGCAGCCCATGCACACTCACAGATATCTTGCTAAGCAAGGCCATTTTCCCCCCTTCACACTAGAAGCAGCCCTCTTGCTGTGACCTGAGGTTTGGGGTTTAATTTTTACAAGAGGATTTCTGTCTCTCTCAAGGTTGCCCAGTTGGATCCTGGAAGGAGAAAGCTAATAGATGGTTGGCATCATTGCCAGGCCACTCAGTAGCCACATATCTGAATCATTAGCCAAAAACACTCAATCAGCATGGGCACCAACACCACCAACACTCAGCACCTGCGTCTCTCTTGCAGCACCCATGGATGGTCCATCCTCCAGATGGGGGAAGGAGATGCTCTCCTGGTGTGCTGGAGCAGACACTGTGTGCACAAGCTGTGTTGTGTCAGATTATCAGCCATCATCAAGGGCCCTCACACCTGAGGTCAGCTCTTAAACAAGTAACCACCTCCCTTCAGAAACCAAAATGCTGTGTTTTGAGTTAAGACAGGAGAAAATATGCAACTGTTTCTCTGCTCTGACATACTCCCTGTTATTCTTTACATTCCCAAGGATCTCAGACAAGACCTCTGATCTACTGTAATAAATAGAGCATGAAAATCAGGTTTGGGCTTCAATTTTATCCATGACGTTAGTTCTGCCTTCTCTCTTTTCTCCTGCAGGGTAACGGCCTAATGAAAAAGGCAAAAGTCACTGCTAATAATCTGGGTATTATTTTTTGCCTCCTTTCCTTCAAACCTGAGAGGTGGATTTCAGCAAGAATGAATTTATAGTTCAGTGCTCTCCTGCACTTATGTTATTTAAGGCTGCTGGCTAAATCATGAAGACATTGGCAACTTCTAACCTCAAGGGCTTCCCAGTTCCCAAATCCAGCAAGGTTCTGCCTAACTCTGAATTTCTCACTTTCTCCTACAGAGAAATGGGCTGATAAAAACAACAGTAAAACGGATTAATCTTTTCTATCAAGAAGTTGTATCTGCTCGAAGTGGAAGGATTGTATGGGAACATTGGTTACTATTCACAAGTTTTCCACCCTGGCAGAGCCAAGATTTGAAAGTCTGTCTTCTCTGTTCAAATAGATAGCCCTGGGTGTTAAGCCTGCATCTCCCTTCCCTGTGCCTAGAAGAGGGGATGGAAAGGCCAGCAGTGGCTGCAAGAGCTTTCAGGCAATCAAGGCAAAGCATAAAACATGTCTGGGGTGCTTCCAGGTCTCACAGGGGACAACCAGTGGCTCTGTGATGAGCCAAGTGCATCTACACTCTTCAGAAGCAAACATGGGGCTGTCCAAAGCCACAAGCAGTCTGACGGACTTATTTTGCTGCATATTTTGCTGTATTTGCTCATCAAAAGCAAAGCAGAGCATCTTGCTCTTCAAAGGATCTGGCAGCAAGTGTGGGTGGGAACAAAGTGGCAGTGTCTGGTTAGGTTATCAACCATCTCTCTGCAATGAGGCTGGTGGTGCCACTCCAGGCACCACTTGACCGAATGTGCCACGCTGACCAGGACACCATCACAGGGTCAAGCAGACATGGGGGCAGCAAGGTGGAAGGCAAAAGTCTTCCTCTTCCTTCCACAGAGCACTGAAAAAAAGGTAAGGACTGAATTTTAGTTTGATTTAGACTCAATTGTTGTCTCTGGTTTAGCTGACTAATGGAATTCAACCTGGTTGGATTCCTGTTGAGAGGTCATTCATCCTGGGAGATGCTTCCCAGGTTGCCCATGGTTCTGGTGGTGCCCACCTCAAGCTTGTGCCATACCCAGTGAGCAGGATGGCACCCCATGGACTGAAGTATCACCCCATAAAAGCAAGGGGTAAAGTGGATCCAGACCAACCTGAAGCTCCCCCAGCAGTTGGGAGCTGCTGCAAAAAAGCAAAACAGATAGAGAAACATTTCTTAACATGCTTCTAACATGATTCTATATGCAAAAGCAGGCAATGTCA
Organism: Nothura maculosa; assembly: GCA_032353885.1. Classification (NCBI taxonomy): domain Eukaryota; kingdom Metazoa; phylum Chordata; class Aves; order Tinamiformes; family Tinamidae; genus Nothura; species Nothura maculosa. The sequence goes on from JAUBOD010000446.1 coordinate 1,544,359, forward strand.
CACCTTCTCAGAGGGATTACTTGTAGAGATTAGACCTCCTTTCATTCAGCAGGTGAGAATTAATGGCATTAATTAAATAATATTGGTAAATTAAGAGTCCTGACTTGCCACAGCTCCACTCACTGCACTCATCTACAGAAAAAATTACTCCCTAGCAGCAGTCCCTTTGCATCATGAAAGTCTCTTATCACCCTCATAATAAGCGTTACATATAGATATATAATAGATGCAACATCTTGCAGGATCAGGACTGTGTGATTGCATGGTCTGTTTGCTGGGTGCAGTCCTATAAATGGTGCTCACAGCTCCATTTCACAGGGATCCTGCCCATGGCTGGCGCTGCTGACATCTGCAAGGCTTTGAGGACCAGCCCCAGTTGACTGCATGGAAAAACAATGCTATGGAGATTAACCAGGCTTGTCAGGCACATCCTGGCAGGTAGCAAGTACAGAGCAACACTTGTGCATAACATAATCCAGCAGTTTAAGAGCATTCAAAAAGATTTTCCATATTCTAAGGCCTTGGAAGCACATGAGGAGTCACAAGAGGAGTTCAGAGATGCTGAAGCTGCAAGACCAGAGCGGTTAGCTCAATATCCTTGCTCATCTGAAGTCATTTAACATGCTGCACATTTAGACTGTCAAAGCAAGGGCTGCCATACAGTGGAAACCAGGAGGAAGAAAATAAAAACATGAAAACTAAAAAAAAAAATTAAAAATAAAAAATAATAAAAAAAAACCCCACAGCTTTTGCCCTGCAGGTTACTTGGATTTGGGGCCATGAAATCAGTGGTCCTGGGACAGTTAAGACAAAAGGTTGAACCCAGAGCAGGGCTAAGCAACAGTCCCAGCCACCACAGCACAGAGGGGCTGGGCTTGAGTTTCTCACAGCCCCAGGGCCAAGATGCCCAAAGGGCCCTGAGCTCTGCAGCTGCAGAGAAGGTCCCTGCGGCTGCTCCTGCCTGGCCCTGCACAACGCCTGGAAATCCTCTGCTCTCCAGCTTTCCTGTCCGGGTTGATCCGAGCAGGAAATGTATAGCTGGAGTGCGATCGACATCATGAATCATCTTTCCTGAAATGTATCCTTTCACTGTGATTAAACAGCTATTCTGTAAGACATGAACTTCACTTAAGACTACATGGTTTATTTGGGTTTGGGAATACAGATGCAGTCCTGTTCAAACTGTCATGCCCGCGAGCCAATGACAGAATATAAAAATAGCTTATGCTGTCAGCATGGCTTTTTCTTATTTGTATTCTGAGTATCATCACTTTGGCAGGCACAGGAAGCTCTTCTTGTTTGCATTTTATTTTGCCTGCAGAAAATTTACAGTTCAAATGACTTCTCTATGCTTCATCAGACTAATCGGATGACAAATTGCTTGAGCTACAGAGAAGAGACCTCAGACAACAGAAAATTGTAATGGAAGTAAAAATTAAATACATGGTTTTGGGAGGAGAAAAGATTTTGCTTTGTTGCAGTCTCCATTTTCATGTTTTCCCTCTGCGTTAGTGCAGAGATTTGAGAGAAGGGAAGCAGATTATTTAATCTGATTATGAGGCTCTGCAGGCAGGGCGCTGTCGCTTTCTTTGGTGACACAAAACCTTAAAGACGCCTTCCTCTCTTAACCAGAGGAAGCAGCTCCATTCTCCAGCCAGCACTTCCTCCTTCCACTGCAGCAGCCTAGCAAAGCATCGAGAGGGAGGTTTATTTTGTGCTCATCTTCCTTATTGTTTTTGATGGCTTTCTGCTACCCAGAAAGAGTAGTATAACAAATACCCAAACATTTGTCTGCTTTTCAGAAGCAGAATGGAGAGGCAGGATGGGATTTTTTTTCCTTCCTTGTCATGCTGCCTGACCTTGCCTGGAGTGACAGAGGGCAAAAAAAATACAGATACATTAGTTTTCAGTAAGAGCCTTAACACAGGCTAAACATCATTTTTTGAGCTCTCAGCTGCCCTTAATTGTAAGCTTGCTCTTAAATTTCTATCAAATGGTTTTGTGCAAGCACTCTCTTATGGTCTGTTATTCATTTTTCATGCAGAACTGTGGCACCATCTTCTGGATGACTCCTCAGACAATAAAAAATAACCTGCCTAAAGAAAAGATGTTTCTTTATCACCCCTAACACTGAGAACAGCTTGAATATTCATCGACTGTGCGCTCCTGATTACAGCAGGTTTTAAATCATTTAATTATACCATCCCTTTTGCAAACACCAAGAACTACAGTCAAACTCCTGATTGATGAATATTGTTGCAAGAGAATACAGATTTTGCTTTTTAAAAGATGCTTCCACCCACAGACTTGTGGCAAGGAGCATCCCACATATTCAACACAAGGCTACAGTTCTCCCTAGTAGGAAGTTACAAGCACAGACCACTCTGCAGTGGAAGAGATGTGAATTCTTGTGCCTCATTGTTGCTCATGTAAAGTTCTCCTGAAGCTCCTGAAAAAATCAATTTTGCTCATATAGGGGAGCTTATGGGTTGTATTGCAGGTATTAGTTGCATTTCAGCTATCTAGCTATTGCTTTCTAATGGTATTTTGATCTCTTTATGATTAAGACTAAAACATAGGTCTTTGGGTCTTGCACACTTGAAAAGATGAAGGTGGGTTGCAGCTCCCCATGTCTCCCTCCTCAGACACCCCATGCTGGAGCCTTCACTGAAGTCTCCTGTGAACCCACTGTGCCAGGTGTCACATCCATGCTGCATCAAGGACATACTCAACTATTCATGGCCTGCAAGTTGGCACAAGGAGCTCTTCTTGGGTCTGACATCTCCCGTTAGTCCCATATTAGTCCTACCTCCTAACTCCCATGTACAAAGGTATCAGTCCATGTAAGAGATCTTTTTCCAATGCACTTGAAGTCATGCTCCATGCATGGCTACAAGTGGATAACTCCCCATCTCAGCAGGACCCCATGTCATGAAGCCAGAGAGCCCACTACATTTGCTATGTTCCCTGGAGTCCTTTGATAACTCTTTAGCATGGCCCATGATGTCTGCAATCGTGACATTTATTTTTGCTAGATGATAATTGAGTTGTTCACATACTCATACCCTGGTTTGCAAAATGACTTGTCAGGAAAGCCATGTCTGCCTACCTGCATATGTGGGTGCACTGCAGCAAAACTCAGCAAGGAAAACTGCCCCATTATCTCTGGATCATCAGCACCAACCACACAGAACCACCTCCTGCTTCAGGAATTCATGTATAATGGCAGCTTTTGTTCTGTTTCAGACAGAAAGACAACAACAACAATTAATACAAGGCTAAAGCATACAGTATTTTTCAATTTGTAGAATCTCTAATCCCACTGTGCCCAGAAACAGAACCAAAAGGGATGCTCCTTTGACAAACAAGTTTTGCTCTTCAGAGCTTCCAAAGAATACAGGTCCACATTGACTACAGAGGTACTATGGATATAGAAATGACATGCAAACATATTCGCAATGTCTAAGTCTTGATGATATCTAGTCAAGTTTGAATAGCCTTTTCTTTTGCCCAAAGTATATGATAGTATTTGACTGTACAGATACTTACAAGAAGTTTGTATCTGTGCAAAAATCAAGACTCTTTACAAATAAACTTATTTGTGCCAGAAGTTCCTGCAGAAGCATCTTTTCCATCTCAGCAGCTACACAGTTACATATAGCAAACAAGTGCAGAAAATCAAAACCCAGGTCTGCTAAACATCTAGCACCTCCTTGAGTTTCTTGACAAAGTGCAGCATTCTTGTTCTATATTTCTACACTCTTAGCCTAGGACCAATGCTGCAAGTTACTGCTCCAACACAAGTAGTGTCTCACCGCTGCTTCACTCAGAGTTAAAGAGCTAGCTTGGAATCTCACTCCCCTGCAGAACACAATGTTTTGCTTTTTTTTAAAAAAAGATAATTTTCCATATATTGCGACTGCTATTTCTTGCTAGTAATACCTGGATTAAAAAGAGAACAAACTAGAGAAGAGAGAAAGAGCCAAACTTTCCAGCATGGCCTCTCCTCCAACTTGGGAAAGAGCACCCAACTTCATAAAGGGGTTGCTGCAACTGTAGGGCCTGTTCGGCAGGAGAAAAACCACAGTGTGATGCTGCAGTTAGGTCGTAGCCCATAGCAGAGCTAGCTTTGGTAGTCAAATTATTCTTAGCCACAATATCTATGTTTGTCTCAGACAGGAAGGTGAGATTTTGCATGCTGACAAACACAGTTTTATCAGTCTTGCAATACTGGAGGATTTTCATAGACTTGCAGCAGTGCTCTGAACAAATTCAGGCTTTTGTTGGATGCAACTAAAGCCAGCACTGATCTCTGCATCTCTGGAAATATTGCCAACTTCACTTTCGCAAATCATGTTTCAAGGTGCCTGATCTATGTGTTTGAACATGATTCAATGTAGATCCTGGAAAATAAGATAGAAAAGGAACAAAACATCCCAAGTCCTCCCTCCAAAGCTAAGAGCCAAAGCCCAGTAAAATCCTGCACAAAGGTGCACACAGTCACAGCCTGCCACACAGGAGCCATCCGCAGCCACGTAGAACGACATCTGGCCTGCAATAATCCGGCTGTGCATGCAAGGGTTTCAATGTGGATCTCTGTGGACTTGCTCCAGATTTAGCATCACACAGGATCAGAGCAAGGCTGCATCCTTAGAGGTACCAAACCAAAACAGCGTATGCTTCAGCATGGCAGGAACATGTAGAAGGGGTCACATGTAGCAGATAAACAGACCGGCCTGAAGATCCCCTGAGGCACCATGGAGTGTGACGGAGTTGGCTGCCCTGCCTTTAATGGATGGGGCCGGGAAAGGACTTTGTTGGTTAAATAAACCATCCCCATCCTGGGGCAGAAATTTGGTTGGTTCCAACTTCTGACACATATCCCAGCCCTCCGGCAGTGACAAGCCCTGGAAATAGCCTGCAGGAATGAGGATGAGTTAATTGCTCCATCCCAGCACTCAGTTTAAAACTAGCTGTTTGAAAATCACTTCAGGAGCTCCCATCATTGCTCAATGTCTTCCTTCCCCAATTCCTTCAATGCCAGCTGAAAATTGGACTCTTCATTTGCCTTTTTTCTTGCTTATTTTGCCATCCCAAACTCATTTAGAGTTTTGAAATTCGAGGGGAAAAATCCACCCTTCTGCCCTGCTGGGTATCACCACGCTGCAGAGAAAAGCGGATAATTATTCTGTGTTGCCAGGCACGTCAAGGCAGTATGATGTCAATGTAGAGGAAGCCTGACTAAAAATACCCGCCATGACAAATTGTAGCATTTCAAAAAACAAATTAATATTTATAAAATATTTAGGCTTTTCTGATTTTCACTTTGAACATCACATTTTTTATTTTTTTACAAGCTCAGATTAACATGTAAATATGCATATAATCACACAATTATTTGCAAAAATTATTCCTGTCACCACAGAATACTGTTTCTACTGCCAGGTTGGAGGAAAGGGGTCTGGTTCTTATTCAAGCCGAAGCCTCCATGCTGTGCAGGCAAATTACTCTTACTTTTAGGCCCCTTTTCTTTTACCAGAGAGGTGTGTGTGTGTGTGTAGCCTTTTGTGCAAATGAGGGTTGGGAATGAACTGTTGGTTGGCAAAATGGGATTACACTTCATCTAGATTACAAAAGATTTTAAAAGTAGCTAAAATACTGGAAAAGTAACACACAAAAGTACAAATTCTATGATCTCTACTATTAAACTCTAGTTCTACAATGTTTATAGATCATCAGTATTCCCAAATCATGCCTTCTTGTATGATCCATATGCTTTATAAGACAGACAAGCCAATAGATTTCCTCATAATTAACTTAGTTGCTCTAAAAGAATTAGAGGAAAGACAATTTAACACCCCAAATCCTGCTACATTAATATCAACTCTGAGCAGCACAGAGCAAGATTTGCACAACATATCCTGTCCAAGAGCTGAAAAAATGTTCCTAAGAATTTACTTATGTGCATACTATTTTCATTAATGGTCAGAGTTGTGTCAAAGAAATAATGTCCCTTAACTACACAAAGGACATTCTATTTTTGTTCAGTCAGTGACTTGATTGCTTTCTTCTTTTAGTGGCATGGTTGTCCATGGCAATAGAGATTTTGTTTTAAAACAAAACAAGCTGTTCTTGTTTTTCACATCAAAGGAAATGAACATGTTTTGAAATCTCTTTTTTTTCCAAAAGCATTTTAATTGCCTGAACTGTATCTTTCTAAATGAATCCAATTATTTAAATCGATTGAACATTTCATGCAGATACTGTAAAGACGCTGTTCTGCTCTTGGGGATCCCCTTACTTTTAAAACAATAAATTCTGATAAGAAGGTTTTAATACCAACCTTTTCACATCATTTGCAATGATTTCTTTTTATGTTGCTGAGGAGAAGCAACCCCTTTGAACTTAGGGCTCCTTGGAATTTATGTGGTGAATAGTAAATGTGGGAGATCAGCTTTTCAGGTACCTGTGCTAGAATCAGGAGAAGGGGAAGGCTGATCAACAGAGCCTCTTGGTTTATTTATCCAGCATTATAACCTAGCTCAAGTACCACTTAGACAACAGCCTGGGCAAACCAGTTTTTGGTATGGGCTTCTTTACTGTGTAAGAGGCATGCACTGAAACCCCAGGGCATGTTCTCATGATATGGACAGCACCAAAGTTTGCTTGCTGAAACACCATTTCTTCCCTGAAGTTCCCACATGTTAATACCAGACTACCGTGCCTGGTACTAGCCCATGTGGCCAAGGACTTCTGAACTTATCGCTCCAAGTCAGTAACTTGGAAACAACTTTTCCTTGCAAAAGGAAGCAAGTCTGAGACTTGAGCCTTCAGCAGTGTTTGCTCAGGACATTTAGAAAACAGTGCTGTTCCCTCTCATTCATTATCAGTTTGCCAGAATAAGAAGCTAAGCTCTTTGGGATATTTGGGATATTGCTAAGCCATGCAATATCCCAAATTGTGGTAATACACATTGCTCCATCTCTATTGGAAATACTGCTCCTGGGAGGGTCTA
>JAUBOD010000446.1:1562135-1579388 GCA_032353885.1 Nothura maculosa
AAAGCAGCCTTCTCTCCCATTTGCTGCGTGTGTACTCTCATCCATATGCTGCTTGTGTCACCTCCTAACACCTCCCACTTGAATCCCGGCTCGCAGCTGCAAAGAAGCAGAGCTCATGGTCCTGGTTTGGGATCCCTTGGGATAGGTGGGATCAAACTCCTCAGTAAGCATGATGGCCTTCCTTTGGGAGATGGAGAGAGGGAGATGCTCTGCTCCTAGGAGGAGCCTGGAGATGCCATCGGGAAGTCCAGCTTTGGACTTGCGCTGTCGGCTTTAAGGTGCTTTGGGTAGAGCCACAGAGAAAGCAACTTGTTATTCCCTAATTTTAGCAGCAGGGCTGTAGAGCCAAGTGTATATTCTTGGGAATTCTTGGGATTTACAAGTGGGAAGCTATGAATCCATCGCAGAAGCCATCCATAGGTGTGCAAATTCCAGCTTCTGGCACCAGTTACAGGTTGCACATCCCTGAAGAGCAGGGACACTGTCCAGTCTTTTTTGGTCTTTTATTTTGATGATCACTCAACATGCACAGAGAAGATGCTGAAATAGCACTCACTCTTCTGAATATTCATGAAACTGTAATATGCTTTTATTTATGGCTCTTATGTGCTTTGTAATCTTATTTTCAGCAAAGTAATTGGCTTTAGAACCAGTTAAGAGAGAACAGTGGCTCAGGCACAGGAAAGGTTTAGGAAAATGAACAAACTAGTAACAATTAGGCAACACAATTATGTTTCCAGAAAATTGAGACTTCTGCCCTGGTAATAGTGTGTCCTTGGAGTATTTATGTCCAAGTTCTGTGTTTGGAAAGTTGCACACCACTATACAAGCTGGGTCTGTGGTGTTTCCAGTGTTGAGTCACTCCTGCTTCTTGGCAAGTGTTGAGGTTGGGGTAAGCTCTTTAAAAGCCATTTTTGTCCTTGCTCCTCTTGATTCCCATGGGTGTTTTACTTGAGATCTTTGCATGAAAAGATGGTGTGTTTCCAATAAGCTGCTGTGGCACTACAGTCATTTGCAAACAGTTGCAATGTCATGGGCACTATTGCAACTCCTCTTGAGAAATGGCTATCCTGTACCTGTCCCTGACAGGAACAAACAAGGAAGGGAGAAGGAAAAAATATATATATTTGTCTCCATGTGTCTGCCTGGATTAATTTCAATTGTGTGGCTCTCTGGATGCCTTTAGAAGGAAGTTTGTTGATTGTCTTGAGTGTGCTGCACAGCGCCTGTGCCTGCCTAGAGACCTTCAGAAGGAAATGAGCTGAAAACTAGGGCACATAGACACATGTATCTACAGTGTGACATGTATATGAAGCACTGGGTACATACCTGCAAAAATCCTTGTGCAAATAGGGAGGATTTCTATGGTTAGGCTGAGAATTTCAAGGACTTTTGCTCTTTCCTCGCAGCCAGTGGCCACAAGCAACATTTCTCCAGTCCAGTGCAAAGCCCCACGACACTTGTTGGGTTTCCCGGGAGCTGCAGGATCCCTGTAATGCGTTTTCCCATAATGTGAGCTGAAGAGAAGAGATGCAGAAACTCTACCCTTGGCCAGGGTGATCACGTTGGTGATGACGTGCAGGTGGTGGTTTAAAATACTCCCTGCCCCGGGCAGGAGCTGATGGTCGCCTGCCTTGTCCCTTTCTAGGCTGGCTTGGACACAATGCAGGGACCCTTTGGATGCAAAATCATATGGATAGCTCTGTTAGTGCTGCTTGTATCGGGACAGAAGCAAGTCTTACAGATTGCAGGACGCGTTTTATGGATGTGTTTACAGAAATGCGTCGTATCCATCTCTTGTTCTTGTTGCTGACAGGGTTGTGTCGCTGCTGATTTGCTGTTATGTTGCCATGTATCCATCTGGGAGGGGTTTACAGCTGTGGTTTTAGTCTACCAGTGGTGTGGCAGTCTAAAAAAACCCAGTTGGGCTTTGCTTGATAGGATGATTTGGATGCAGACATTAGGATATCTAGGGAACTCCAGTGTGTCTAAAGGGTTGATTTAATTCTTTGTGCAAAAAAATTCCATCCCAGGCCTTGCATGCCTGCTGATAATCACTGCACATAGGCATCTTTTTGGGATGTGCCAAAGATTTCCAAAGCAATCCAGTGCATTTGGACAACAAATCTCCGTTCATCTCTAATGGAAATTAGACAACTGAGTTGCCAGAGCAGTTTCAGAAGTTGTATGTGTGTCTGTCTGTCTTCTAGTGTGTACGTGAGCCAAGCTAACCCTCTTGCCTGGCTTCCTTGCCTTCATGTGATCATGTTTTGTGAGCCAGGAAGAAGAGCAGGCTCTTACTGGTCTGGCGAGAGTCGAGCTTGCTTGGATTGGAAGGGCTAGCACCCCTTGCCTGGTGAACAGATGGATTTTTGTAAGGCGAAGGGAATCTGAATCTTGAAAGACTGGTAATAACTCTTGTCTTTTTGTCCTAATGCTGATTGCTCATCTGGCCGTGGAGCACTTTTGTTGGATTATATTTGCATGCATATGAATGGACATAAGAAGCTGAATGCTTCCAAATGTGCCCTAGAAAAGCCTAGATATCTTTAGATGATGAAAACAAAAAACAACAAAAAGGTAACTCTTGTGTAAGACATTTGTGATCATCAGTTTGCTCTCCATAGACTTGAAATGTTGTAAAGCATTTGAACCTCTCCATTACATTTGCTTGTGCTTGCTTGGGTTTGGCTGCTCAGAAGGTAGGTGCCTGCTCTGATGAGCACAGCACGTCCTGACATGGCTCGTGTGGGGATGGAGTGGGATAATCTTGCTGGATTAGTCTCCCATATGGATACCTGGCTGTCTGATCTTCTCTCTCATATTGCAAGAAAAGCCTTAACAGAAATATATTTACTGACTGCTGCAGCGTATGCAACAATAATATCCAATGTTGTGATCTGTGTTCAGCCTGGCTTGGTGTGTAGGATAGGAAAACATAATTAAAATGTGTTATTATTTTTTGTTTATGTGTTCCTTGGGATCTAGGTATCTAAGTCTTTTTGAAAACTATACCCTGGTTACCGCCTCAAAGATTGTACATTTGAAGAGTAAGGTCAACAAAATGTAGCAGTTTATCAATAAATGTAAATCCATGTCTATGATATTTTAGTATTAGCAAAATACTTATTAGGTTGGTAACCGTTTTCCATTAGCTATCAACTGGATGATTTCTCATAGGCACCCTAGCATAATGCATGCAAAATACAGCCCAGATCTGAACAGACCAAAATTGCCACTGCAAAACCGTGGTAAGTGACCCCGGAGAGATGTCAGAAAGGCCACGGGGAGACTCATTGGCAGATCTAGGAGTGAACTAGTTTGTTCTGAACTGCTTTGGCTGGTGACATTTCCCTTTCAATATCCTCAGTGGCTGAAGAAACAAAACCAAAGTGCTGCTCATTTTGCAGGAGCCCGGGGTGCTCTGTGGAGTGAGTCCCGTGAAGCTCGTTGGGTTTAAATGGTGCACAGGATCTTGTACTGGTGGCAACTCTGTTGGACAAGTTCTTCTTACTGTAAAAAATGGACAGCTGGACATTGCCATTAGAAGATAGTCTCTTTTTTGCAAGCTGATAGGAAAGATCCCATAAGGTGTTAGAGTCGTCTTGAAGACAGATATAAAAGTATATATTTGTTGTTTGAAAGTATTTGCTTCTGCGTTTATGTTTTGTTGGGAACTGATAATGGTCCTAAACTTGGCCTGTTTGAGAACTGTTAAACTGGTTCAAATGCTGGCGAGGAGGAGTTTATTGTTTGCTAATGCTTCTTGAATGTCTGGAAGTTCAGCCAACTGAGCGGCATGAGTTTAGCTGTGTTACACCTTGCATGTTGCTATGTGTTTTGTTTGGAGAAAAAGCAAAAAAGTTATTTCAAGGTGCATGCAAATCTTCACTTAAATGGGAGCTGAAAGCTGATCAGAAAGTGATCTAATTGTCCATTTCTCATGCTCTTACTGTAGAAAAGCAAACAACTTTGGTGAAGAAGTGAACTGGGAGACTGGTGAAAGAGGGACAAACGCACGTTGCTTTTTTGTCCTGCCAAGGTCTATGGAAACAGCTTCTAGAGCTCTTTTACCACCCAGTCAGAGAAGATCCACATTTATGAATGTTGTACTTTGAATCTTAAATGCATCATGCCCAGCAAACAGCATTTCTTCCAGCACCTAACTTTTGGAGCGCTGAGAAACAGAGGTAGTCGAATAATCTGCAGTAGAGCCTTCCCACGGTGCAGATAAAAGGCATCTTTTGTCTGAAGTGTGCGTGTGTTTGCACATAGGCTCACGTTGTAATTGTAAAAGAATTCATTTTAAAAGATTGGTTAACAATTCCTTTAAATCAGGATGCTTCTCAGGCAGGTTGAGCCCGGAGATGAGCGGTACTGGATATGAAAGAATTATGTAAGATTGCCACATGTGACCAAGAAGCTGTGCTGCAGAGAGCAGCAGGTTTGGGGGATTTATATGCTGCTTCTGTAGAAATTCCTGAATGAAAGTGGTGAAATCTGCTTCTGCAGAGCCACGCTCCTGATGGCAGAATCAGCTGGCGCTCTGAGGACGTGGCTGTTCTGAGCATTAGGAATACAAGATGGGGAGAGATGCTCATTAATGCTAAATTTGATTATCTATGCAAACCAGATTTCTCTGAAAGGAAGGATAAAAATGATCTAACTTCCAAACTAGCAAGAAGATGTGTGGTGATAGAGTTCTGTGCCGTTAGACATGCACAGTTAGAGCCTTCTTGTCAATTTTTGAGGGAGATGTTTCAGTCGTCACTCGTGTAAACCAGCATCTGCATAATTTGAGCCCTAGGTTACAGCCCTGCATGTTGACATCTCCACATTCAGATGATGCAGTTGGGGGAGGATGGGAAGTGCTCGTGATGAAATGCTTTCAAACTGTGGAACCAGCAGTCCCTGAGTTAGCTGGTGTTTACTGCGTGTGATCCCGAAGGGCTCGGGAGTCCTGAACAGTGACTGAAACCTGCCCTTTGCTGTGGAGAGGAGGAGCCTCCTGGTCAAGCAAGTAGAAAGCAAAAGGGAAGTGCTGTGCTCTCCATCACACCTCTGCAAGGGCAGCTTCCCCCTCCGGCATAGGATAGAGATGGTTGAGTATTATTTGATCCTGGGGTGCAGTGCAGAAGACATCTCTTGGCCATCTGTCTGTCTGCAGCTGGCTAGAAGGATCTCAAGAGCTTTTATTCCCAGAGGGATCTGCAAAGTGCTCTAAAGAACAGGGAGGGAAAAGGGACATGCAGTGTGGAGGTGCTGCCTTTAAGGTGTTTGCTCCAAGTGGCATATGTACTGCAAAGCGTGACACAGTTGCTAAGGTGACAGCTTGCTTTCTTTTTGGCAAAGGCAAAAAATACTGAATACAGACAAACTGTGAGCTTTTGCTCTGATTTACACAGATTTATCTTCTAGTCTTTGTAGAAACTTTGTGTTTGCATGTTCAGGATACTTCATGTCTCAGCTTAGAAAGCTAATATTGCTCCCTGTTCTTAAGGAAATGCTTAAATCACATAAAATCATGTTCCTTTTTTTTCCACGTAGTGTAATTATGATATGAATTATGGCATTAAATTGGTTTGGTAGTAGAACTCAGCCAACTAAGAAAGAATTTTCCAAGAACCTTTTATATAAACAAACAGTATTAAATGTTGCCTCATTAGCAGCCTGTGCGCACCCGTGCATGTGTGTCCCTGAGCAGGGGTGACATTTCTGTGTATTCAGCTAGCAAAAACCGTGGGGCAGGAAGATTTCAGTGGCTTCTTGCAAATTTGCAGAAGATGGGAGATGTATAGTCCCAGGCCCACTGTTAGAAATAAATCTGACTTGATGGTCTCACAGAGCTCCTAGCCTGTCAACTTGATCTTCATTCCATGAGAAGTACTGGAGTCTGCTGCAAAGAACCTGGCTGAATATTCACTTAGAAGTACATAAAAAGCTGAAGTACTGGAGGTGAAATTCTGCCCAGAAGATCTGTCAAAGAGAAGCGCAGTGTCTAACATCCTCAAGAGTTTCCTCAAGTACATCGCAAGGTGATCTGTAGTTGCAGTTCTTTGGTAGCTATTTGGATTTCAAAAGGAAACAAAAAAAAAAAGATGACATTATTGAATCTGTCCTCAGAAACTTCACTTCTCCTGATCTTAATGCTTTTCTCTGCTCCAAAATTTTTTGGGTAATGTAAATTTGAAGCATCTTTGACTTAAAATAGTAGGACTGAGCTCAAAATCTTTTGGCACGTGCATATTGAGCGTTTCCTGCACCACTACTGAAGAAGCAAAATCTTCCTGGCCAGAGGAGCCTAGAGGACAAATGCTGCCTTTCCAGGGAATTCCTCTGGCAGAGACGGCGCAGCTATTGGGATGCCTTGGGGAAGGGGATTTGGAGGCAGTGACGGTCGCTTGAAGGTGACAAGCCCCGCGCTTGGCTCACTGCGAGTTGGGGACTCCCAGCGCTGTCCTGCTGTGTGTCACTTGTCCCTGTTTGCCACATCCATCCCATGGAAGGGTCAATCCGAGGGGAGCGGGCAAGGTCACAGCTCCCCGCTTGGGAATGCGCGAGGGACTTGCAGCTCTGCGTGTACCGCCTGCGCAGCCCAACGGGATTCAGTTTGATCCCGGAGATTGGCTAGTTATCGCAGCAGGCACATGTTGTTTTACACTGGAATCGAGCAGCTTTTCCAGGCGCTTTTTTTTTTTTTCCCCCCTTCCTTAAGGGACCAAGCTTCAAAACCTTTCCCTCAAACCAAAGCAAATGCGGGATTCCCCCTGCTGCCAAATCCTGCAGCTGATAAATCCAGCAGAGCTCTCCCAGTTGCCACCGACAAGGGCTGCGAGCTTGCTGGAGTGGAATTAGGTCCCGGGTTGCTAGAGCATGCCTGCCAAAAAAAATGAAACAATGGATGCCTTCCTGTTTAATTTTAACATTTTTAATTAAATTATTTGCTGCCGCATTCCTTTGATCTCAGTGAGCTGATAGACACTGTGTCTTTTGTCGTGCTGTAGCAAATATTCCCCTTTAATCTCGCGCACTGACGCAGGGATGTGGTGGAGTATGAATCAAAGCGCAAAAGATGCGTGCTGTCAAGGACTGAAAGCACCACGAGCTGGTGACCGGAGACATGTGGACAGAGGGATTATTCATGAACATTTCAGTGCCATCTCTCTAGAGCTGCTTTTTGAACATATTCTATTCCTTTTTTTCCCCCTTTAAATTCACTTTTGTGCACAACACAGTGAAAAAAGTTTCATTAGCAGAATTACCATTGAAAGATTGCAGGCCTGGCGCTGAGCTTGGTTCATGGGATCATTTTCAAGCTGGACGATTAATAACATTTGATTCCCTCCATCAGAGAGCAGAAGCAGCTCTGGCCGGCTCTGCCTGGGCACGGGGCACCTGTATTGATTGTTCCCAGCCAACTGCACAGTTTGAGAGGGTTTGGCAGGCTGCTTTTTCCCTCTATACAGAAATGCAAAATGTGCGTCCCAGGCATTGAGTGGTGCCAAACAGTTCCCCTGCAGCTGATTGTGAATGTGCCGAGAAGCCTTCAAATGCAGACACGGTTACACACAGTCTCCTCTGCTCTGCTGGTGATGGTCCTTTGATGACAGGTAAGCAAGCTAGAAGCATGGGAAGAAAGGCACTAAAGTGAGCTTTCTCTTATACATATATTATTATTCCTTCAAATATTTTTTTATCTGGATGTGCTCTGGAAACATTGTCATTCCAATGAAATAGTGGATGAGAAAATATTTTGACAGAAACCACAACAATTTTTGCGGGAAATGGTAGTCTGGACACATTCTCCTCTCTGTGTGCTTGTTTGCATTGTACTTCATGGTTATATTTTGTGCCTGGCACCTTTTTGTTGGATCAGGTGGGGAGTTTTCCAGCAATGGCACAGCCAGGATAACGCTGGCAAGACTGGCCTCCCTGCCCTGCAGCTTGTGGCCGTCGGCTCCGCAGCAAAGGTGCCTGTTCCAACCCAAAACTGCAGCCCATGCAGATTGCCACGGTCTGGGAAGGCGGCATGGGTTGGATTTCCAGCAGGCCAACATATGCAGGGGAAGCTTGGCTTGCCACGGAGCAGAAAAGTGGGAAGCGAGGAGAGATTTGGCTCTCATGGCTGAGCCAACCCGGCTCGCCTTGCTCCAGAGTGAAGCACAGAAGCTCTTCTGCAGGCAGTGGATCCATCTCAAAAGCTTGGCCATGTGTTGCACATGTCCTCTGCTTGCAGCACCTATTTTTATTTATTTATTTTTCTCTTCTCTTGGCAATAGCTCAGTCATCCCTAAAAATAGTTCTGTCTCCTTGTTTCTGTGCTCAATAGCACCGGCCACCTGTGGAGGTGGTGCTGGTTGCTCATGCTGCTGAAAAGGCTCTAGGGCAGCTCATAGGTCCTTTTCTGCACCAAAAAAGTAGCGACTCAGCAATGATGCAGCCTATGCCATGGGACAGACGGTTCTCAGCTCTTTGCAGCTTACAATAAGAGCTGTGTGTTTCTGAGCAGCCTGGAGGCCGGGCTCAGGCCGCCCGCGCGTTGCTCTTACGCCCGCGCAGAGATTGCTGCACAAGTGCCATCCAGCCTGGCTTGAATGTTAGCATGGAAGTGCTTGGCTTAAAAGAGTTTTTCTGGGGAATTTTACACTCCACCCTGTGACGCGCTTTGGGATGCGTTCAGCTTTCTCTGCTGAATAGGGCTCCAGATGATGGCAATAAATTATCATAAATTAGAATAGATTGCACTCTTCAGCATCTCTACATCTGTCATTATGTTTCTTTAACAGTTCAGTTTAACATTTATACACACTCTGACAGCAGCTACTGGTGTGTATGCTATAAATATTGGCTAGGAGAAGACATTAATGGCGTTTAGGTAAACGTTTGATGCTGCTGCGATTCCATCCCATATGGCAGAACGTGACAAAACCAGATCCAAAGCGCCACGTATAGCGCCGTTGTGTTTGCTCTATGCCAGCCTGGATTTTAATTCTATATCTTGCACAGTTCTGGGCTATTGCAATGAAAATGGGGTATTTCCCTTTCATTTGAAGAGCTGGAAATGTTTTTCTATGGACTGAATGGGTTTCTACAAAAATGGTTCCCTCTGGTGCAACTCCTCTCCGTTTTCCTCAAGTTGAAGAGTTTTGTCATTGCTTTGACTGCTTGCATTTTTCTTCTGCCTCCAACTCCAACTTTCCTCTGCATTCTGACTCCTGTGGAAAGAAGCGTGTTCACAAAACCACTAGCAAAATCGTGCCCCCAGAAGCAAAATCTTGTCTCTGATTATTTTTCTTTGGACAGCTCGTTGTGCCTGTCTGAGCTTGCGGCTTGCATTTATATCTGTTCAGTGACGCTGTAAAGGAACTAAATTGCCTTTAAAGGAAGGCAGTGCTTACATTTGCCTGATGCTAAAGAGACTTAGCCCAGCCAACGTGATTTCTTGGCGAGCCTTGCTCTGGTAAAGAAGCATTCAGCCCTTTCCAAGCTGAAGGAGAAGCTGAACTCCAGGTAGCAGCCTCAAAACACTTCATTTTTGGGCATATTACTTTTTCTGGGCCTTTGGGCTCTTTGGGGCAGGCAGTGAGATTTGTCCTTTCCTTTGTGGACCTTCTTGCCTGCTGGATAACAGCACAGTCCATGGTAGGCACAGGTTTCTCTGTGATGCCCTCATAGGAGCTTGATGAATTTGAGAAAATATTTTTTTCTTCTTTTGGATTAACCTGCCAAGCTTTAGTTTCTCATGTGACTGATGTTCCTAAATCTTGATGCTGCTTCTCCTGGGCTGGTTCCTCATCCCAGTAGCAAACCTGTTCCTAGTCCCTCCTCCCCTACCTGTACCTGGCTTAAAGGCCACTTGGGCTAGGAGGGGAGGGAGGTCACACTTCTTGCACTGCAATCGTCACTGAATCTCAGAGTTTAAAAATATCACAAGTGAAAAACATGAACGTGAGTCATACAGAAAACAGCCTTCGTTCCCAAGGGAATACAATATCCTAGAAAAACATCCTTCAGACATTTTGGACATTGCTACTGCTGAGGAGGAGAATACATCTGAAGTGTTTATTCATAAATATTGGTCCTCTGTTGTCAGACCTCTAGTACAGGGGGTGTCTACTAAATGCTAATAGAGAATACCCTACCTAAAGCAGTCACAAGGGTCTGATTGACCTTTAAACAGGAGAGAAAAAGCAGAGAAGGCTCCAGCTTGGGTCAAGATGCTTCGGTGATGGCTGCCAGTGATACCTACCTGGCTTGCAGAGAGCTTGGTCCTTGCTTTGGACTTGAGTGCTAATCTGTGTCTAACATGCCTGGTGTTACACTACATCTTCCAGCTGCTGGTGCTGAGGGGGCTTCTGTGTCTTGTGTGTCCCTGGGCAGTGGGCTCAGCATGTGGTGCTGATCTTTCGTTTCAGTCGTTGTCTCCTATGTCCCTCAGCAGCTTGGAAACTGCTTGGAGGTTAAAATCAGTGTGTATTTTGGAGCAAGCATGCACTAAAATGCACGTGCATTTTCCTGTGTCTTTAAGAGATTAATATTTTAAAAGCTATACAAAGCTGCTGAGAATTACTTAAATCTGTAACATGAAGCAGAGATCAGAGAATTCTTAAGAACTGTTGAATGAATCAAAACACACGAGCAGGCATTCTTCAGTTTTGGTGACTGACAGGCTTTTTGGAGAAGTTTTTACACCCTGGATGTCTCTATTCCTCCTCTTCAGGCTGCTGCAGCTTGGCTCTGTGTGTGTGTGTGTGTGTGTGTGTGTGTGTGTGTGTGTGTGTGTGTGTGTGTGTGTGTGTGTGTGTGTACATAGATCCAGGTGGGCACAGTGCAGACCCTCATCCCTTCACCCCCAAATGTGTATTTTTGGGAACGTAAGGGGCTCCACAAAGACTCCTCTCAGGGATTTATTTTCCCTCTGTGAATGCAGTGCAACCAGAGAGCCCTTCGTGGATAACATCACACTTGCTTTCCGGAAATCTGCTTGTGCTGCAGAGAATAGAGATGTTGAGTTCTCTTCCATGATAAGTAATTGTAGACACTTCCAGTAGTATCTTCCAAGAGTGTTAAATTTAGAGACTTGAACTAGAAGCAACATCTGCATAATACCTTGCAGGAAAGTGCTACTGCAGGGGCTCTGCAAGGTGAATTACAGATATTATAGTGTTGAAAATACCGTACTGTTGTCTTTCCAACCATTAGGGAAAGAGATCAACCTCTCTACAGTCCAGCTTGATAGCAGGCTGCTATGGGACCCTCGCAATGGGAGACTTGGCCCTGCCAGATGGATCTCATTTGTGTTGCTGTTAAGAGTTGCGATAGGCAGCAAACTGAGTGGAGCCTGAGGCAGCACTTTGGCGTCTGAAGTTGGTGCCTGATGAATTCCCGAGATAAGTAAAGCGAGAATCTGCCTTTGCTTTTCCCTTTGAGCAAGCACACAGGGGCTAGGTGGCCCGTGTTTGAAGAGCCGATGTGAAATGAGCTTTCAAATATTTCCTTGAAGTTCTCTTAATTCTTTCATTATAATGGTAAGAAACAAAGCAGAAGAATCAATACGCCTAATTATGACATCTAAATGCAAGAGAAATTAAGCAGTGAACTCTCCCTTCTCTGGGGAGAATTAATCTTCCCATGCTCTATTTCAAATGTCTTCCAGAAAAATGAAAGGCTTATCACCTAGGAAACACGCGGCCCTAATCGCCCAGGTCTGCACTTGGATTTTCCAGTGATGAGGGGATTCGTACTTAGCAGGTCTTCCGAAGCACCAAATGAGATTGTTTTCGCTTGTGCTTAAATGTTCTAGGAGGAGTTTTGTAGCAGGATGAGTGACAAACATGAGGGATGCGTGGGCAACACGTAACCCAGCGAGGCCTCCTTGGCTCCAGCCGACCTGGGGGACCTGCTGGCACCAGGCAGGGCCATATGGAGGGAATGGCTTTGTTCCTGGAAGCAGCCCTGTCACTGGGACATCAGTGTCCCACTGATGTGAGTACTTCCCCATTGAGCTCTTGCTTTTATGCCCACACTGTTCAATACTCGCCTCTGTGGTAACTGTAGGAGACTTGGGGAAGACGCCATTTTGCTGTGCCCTGGGTGGGAATATGTTGTGTCCTGATGGGATGATCTGATCCTGATGGGATGTTGATTCTTCATCCTTGAAGAATCAGTTACTGAACTGATCGATCAGTACAATCAGTATCTTGAATTAGTTACTGAAATGAAAAGGCAAAAGTGTGTCCTGCGTTTTAGATTTAACATGTTCCAACTCCAGCTCTTCATTGTTGGCTTGCACCAAGCCAACAACTCTCTTAATGTTTTCTGTTGACTAAAATAAGTCAACTGTAAAAGAGATGTAGGATGGTTTCAAGTTGAAAGTTAAGTGTGTAAATATATTGCTATATAAAATGTGTTTATTTTAAACAACAACAACAGAAAAGGTCCAATTTCCTTCAGATTTTGCAGTTTGTCCTCCTGGAGAAAATCCAGGTCTGTAGCTGCTAAAATGTACGTCTCCAAAATATTGCCCCATTCTTGCATGTGTGTATCATGCCAGCAAGAGAAGCGTTAGGTTTATTCTTTGCTTGAAAAACCCTCTGTGTGAAGGAGACTCTGTAACTATAAGATGAAGTCCAGATTTAAAAAAAGGCCATTTCTTTGCATAACATTGGGGAAATCAGCCTTCCAGTTCACAAACCGAACTGACAGCTCGCTGTAGGGAAATACTTCATTCCATCAATTATTTTGCATTTTTGGATTGCATTACTCGTGGCAGTTTATTAATTAGTTTGCATTTTGCACTACATCTTAAAAGCACAAGGTCTTGGTTTATTATGTATCACCCACCACCTTTCTCCATTCCCAAATTAGTCTTTGTGTCCTGGTCGGGGCCCCTCTTTCTTGCCTGTCGAGTTGATTAGCTGTGGTGATTCTGGCCGGAGGGCATGGGATGGGCTCCTGATGCACCACCTGATTATGTGGTCATGGAAACTCCCCGGAGGTAAGACCTCTCTTATCAAAATAAATTGAGATTTTCTGCAAACTAATGGTTGGTGAAGCTTGTACTAATGCTAGATCCTGCTGGATGATGCACTATGGAAGCCAATTAGCCTTTGCTGTGATAAGCTAGGCTTTGATAAAGCTTTGCCAGCCATTCTCATTGCAAGAAACCTGTATTACTCATTGAAGATGCAAATGCATTTGCAGTGTGTAATTATAAAATTTTCTAAAGGACTGACCTATTTTAAACAGGGCTTTTGTTTCACTGCTCTTCCTTCACTGCGCTTCCCAACCCGACTGCGCAGTCTAATTCAGCAAACGTAATTGGCTGGTTTTAGGAGTTAAAAAATGCTGTTGTTAAGCGTTTTATGCTTTGAGTGTGGAATATAATGAAGAGACCATGGTGGGTCCGTAAGCTGTGTCCCATGCTGTGAGCCCTGCCCTCTGCAACAAGTTTTTGGAAGCAGGGAAGCAGCGATGCTGTGATCCACCATTTCAGCCAATTTAAGAGCGATCGCATCCTGATAATGCTGAGAATGAATTATTTTCCTCTAGCCGAAGGCAGAGATGACTTTTATCCTGCTGAGTGTGCAGCTCATTCCACTTGACAGGAATTCAGTTATTGATCCACTTAGCTCCCAACCTGTTCATAGAGTGAGCAGAGATGAAACCATGTAATTAAAATTGATTATAGTGGTATCATGTCTCTGATCCTTGATGCTTGGGCTTTGGATTTGATGGCTGGCCTTCCAGATCTGAGAATGGATTGCACAGAGCACCCAGGAGTTAGGATATTTTCACACTCCTTAGGAATACATTTTCTGTGGTATTTCTCTAAGTACCACCCTGTTGTATCTGCCTAAGTATCCTGTTTCTTACCTGCTTTTGCTGCTAGTAGTCACTTAACCTTATAGATTGTGCATGCTTCTCTATCTATACACATCTCACATATTTATAACATTTTCTTTTTTCCTTGAAGATTGTTTAGGAAATAGAAATTTTGTTTTGTATCTAATTCCCAGCCATTGCCCTTAAGTTTAATATAGGAGGTGTATTCATCTGGCTCTAGAAATGCTTATTTTTGATGCCTTTAATGTATTGCATGTCTAGTGCTCAAGAAGTCAGGTTCCCTATTCAGAGCCATGTACTCTGGTACACAGATAACAGTCCAGGATGGCCTATTTAGCAGTTTCTGACAGAAGACTTCTGCATGTTCTCAAATGGGAGCAAAGGGAACATAGATGAAGGTAGGCAGGGCAATACCCCTACCTGCACATACAATGTGTATGTCCCGTATCCTATTGCGTGGTTGCACAGCTGTGCCCATAAGCACCATCTCGCACCCCTTTGCACCACATCTGCATTGCTACCATCTTTATTTCCATGAAATCCCATCTGTGGTAGTCACTTTGCAAAGGAAGGCCCTGGGACTGATGTTTAAGTGTGAATGTCCGAGTTATAATTGTAATTCTGTAGCATTTGATAGTAAGCAGAATGAAAAAAATAATCCTAGGAGTTTTAGTTCTTTCCCACCCTATCAATAGCAGCTACAAACTCGAGCAAATGCTGTAGAAAGCATGGAGGCAAAGCATCCTCTCACGGAAAGAACACAAGTGCCTTTTTCATCTCAGAAAATTAGCAGAAAGGATTCAAATCTCAGCCAAGTGCAGCTTCTGATCCACAAGCTGATAAAATCTGCATATTAGCCACGAGTTATTTTTCCAGATTTTTAATTCATTCTCTTTTCTTAATTAAAGATGTTGCCATTCTCTTTCAGTCCTCTTGGTCTGTTATGTTCCATAACTAGTAAGTTTGGGGTTAAAAAAAAAAAAAAAAAGTCCCCAGCACCATTGTTAGGGTTTAGATCTGGCAGATTTTGAGCTGTTTATGCCTCAGAGCCAACGGAGATGCTAAGCCCTTTTTTTATCAGGAGTAAATCTAAGAAAGAATATAATCTTTTATTGAGGCCAAATTCTGCAAAAGTGGGAATTTTCCCAGAGGGAATGTGTTATTTTATGACAAAGAAAGTATTAAAAAGAATTACTGTAATGAAGCACTTCGTTGCATGGATTCTCTGTGCAGCATCCCAGCACATCTGATGTTTTCACACTGGATTTTTGTTTTAATCAGAAGTAGAACTGCACATTTAATGCCGGTATTGGAAGCATGTGGCCAATTCTGAATCTTTTCTGTAATGGATGTAGGCCTGCTTGGGTCTTGCTCCACTCTGCCTTAATTGCTCTATGGATTAATGGAGTGTCACATGGCTTTCAAGTGGTTTTAGGTGCCACCATGTTTTCCAAGTTATTACAGCAGCTTTTAACAGGGAAGAGAGAACATTACTTGACTCATTCAAAAGCTCAGGGAAACATTCAGTTACCCAGAGAGATGGTCCCTTTTGGTCTAACAGTGTTGTCAAAGGACGAGCTTTTCTGACAGAAATAGCAACTACTGACAGTACAGGCATTGCTACTTAAGGTGATTCTAAGATATAAGAATATTGTGGCTAAAAGACTTAGTTTTTCAATATTACAGTGACTGAGAAAACGTCTTGCTCTGAGCTTCAATCACATGTGATATTTTCTGTATTTGCTTGCAGTGTAGTAGTTCCACTCTAAGTCATTCAGACTGTGTCTGAACCAACGTTATCACCTTTGGGAAAGCAGTGATGCTTTCAGTGCTATCCGTCGAGGGGCAGAGTTGCTGGCCCAAGCAGGACGACAAAAATCTTGTAGTATTCATGGTGCAATTAATACTCATGCAATTTGGTGCTGCCTGGTTTTGGGTGGTGTATTTTGTTTGGATTTTACTGTGTTTTATATCCTCATATATTTTGTATCCTCTCTTTACAAGTAGAGGCTGTTTGGCCCTATTTGGCCCTATAACACAGGGCAAGTGGTCACCAAACCACACTTGCACAAAACATTTGCAGACTGTGCTAGTGAGCCACAAACAGGAGATACCTCCAGAAAGGATGAGTTTGGTACTAGCAGCACGTAATTCCAGTTTGATTAATTTGCTAGCAGAAAGCTTATGCCTTATTATTGTCCGTCTATACTTGGCATTTTGCTATTCATTTTAGTTCCTTGCACTCTGTCCTTTCACCTTGGTTTTCTGCATGCTGCCATGAGGTCTATGAGCATTCGCCCATGTCTTGTGGTAAAGATTGCAGTGGTTGAAACAAGATTTCTAGAAAGGATTAATATAGTGTTCACATGGTATTGATGACCTGTTTTGAGGTCATTGATATTAAATGTTATTGCTTAATTTGTAACAGAGAAACTTAAAGATTCTCCAGCCCATACTGACCAATGCAGGAATTGAAATGAATCTACCCATTTGGATATGACAATGAAAACTTTAGCCCCTATAAAATACCGAAATGCTATTAAAGCAGTCTATTTGTTACAGTTTTATGTGCATGAATGCATAATACATAAGGGAACCTCTGTCGTTTTGATGGCAGTGATTTATCCCAGAGCTGTTTATTTCACAAGGTCTTTCCAAAGCTTTTCTAGACCATTTTATTTTCTTTCAGTATCTGCTCTGACATGTTTTGCGTTTTGGAGTAATTGTCCTATACTAGATGAAACACTAACCTGTCATCATTTTTTTTCTTTCATGTGGTAAACTCTGGGAAGTTAAATGATGAATTAATGGTAGAACAGCAGGAATGTGTGATTATTAACCTTTATGTCACTGCTTTGCATAGAAAATGGCCTTTGTTCATTTTCTGCTAGGGGAAACATATTGATTTGCCCGTACAAGATTTTACCTTCCTATGCCATGTCATTAATAAACATAGTGTTTCATAATAGCTGTATCATCCTGTCTCTCTCTATTTTTGGCCCGAGCTTCACATTGATTTTGTTTGTCATTAGATTGAACAGATTACAATGTTCTACCCTGTTATAACACTGCTTTTGGGTGCAAGTTGTGACTTTTGTGTAGTAGGTGGAGATGGCGGATCTGGTGAATTCCTTATTCCAAGAGACTAGGATACTTTCTGCTGAAAGTAACACATCTCCTGGCTGAAGGAGGACGTGGGGAAAAACAATTGCAAAGAAAGTTTTCAGAAGAAGGAGCATCTGGTGTAGGAGCTTGCCTAAAGAAGCAGACTACAATAACACCTTGGTGTATCCAAGGCAAAATCCTGGTGGAAATCTGTGATTTGGTGATCACAGCCTTCACGTGGGGAAGGCCCAAGGACTCTGTGTGGGGCTGTTCTGTTCTCCACAGGATTTGTATGGACATCTC
>JAUBOD010000446.1:1614634-1626668 GCA_032353885.1 Nothura maculosa
CTCCTGAACACAGAATTAGAGGATGTGTTTTCACCACCTCCAAACCTGCTTTAGAGAAGGAGCTGGGCCCTCAAGACATCTGATATATCATACCATGGATCCTTGTCTACCCTGAAGTGGAGCATGTGCTCAGTGGGAAATTATAGTTTTTTCTCAAAGTGCTAAGTAGTTTATTTGATCTTTATAACATCCTAATCCTCTTCTACAACCAAGACTATTTATTATTATACTGGACCATTTTTATCAGTAAATACCGTTTTTATCAGTGAAGTTAGACTGCAAGACCCACCTCACAGAGCTGTAGGAAGGGAGGCAGCCAAGGCTGGGAGCTCGCAGAGGGAATAGCACCATGGCACGAGCAGGGCTGGGGCTTTAATCACTGCTCAGGAAGACACTGCTATCCTCAGAGACATGCAGCCTTGTTAAAGACGTATCAAACGCCTTTTGATTTATCTAAGATTTATCCATTGTGAAGGGGGAAAGCAATACGCATGCACAGTGCAGCCGGGATGAGCGCTAAGTGGAGATTTATAGGCAAGGAATAAATAGGAACATAGGGAAACGCTTTCTCTCTTTCCATAAACTTTTCAATTTTGGAAAGGCCACATTCAATAAAATTATCTCTCAGACGGAGGTTTTATTGAATCTGGCCCATAAAGCTCCCATTATGAGGTTTACAACTGCCATTTACACAAATCCTGCTGTAATAAAATACAGTGGTGTTTACAGCATTCTTGCAACTGCCACAGAATTACGGCACGCACAAAACGGCGAGTAAATCTCGGCTTAATGCAGCAAGCACTCAACCAACAACATAAAGCAATGAAACTTAAAAAAAAATGCGTGCAGAGCTAGGATGGTGAAGGTTACTTGGGCAAGAGAAAAATCATCTGCTACTTTGCCAGGAAACACCAGGGAAATAGCAGAAGTTTATAATGTCATTCTTCTCTCCTGCGATGCAGAATGTAAATATGCTTCCGTGCAGGTGAGATGTGGGCTGTGCAATTGCAGCCGTTAGCAGCTCCTGGAGCCAAACTGGGCTGGCCAAGCCCTTGCTGGGGTTGGGAATGAAGGTCTCCAGCTGCCTCTCCTGTCCCTTTCCCTTGTTCTGGAGGTGCTGCCTGGGTTCTTGTGGGCACAGCTTCTGGTGGGGCTCAAAAGCAGTGACCGGTGTTGGTTGTTGTGGCTGGAGAGGAAGGAGGGATTGCTGAGGGTGAAGGCAGCTGAGAAGTCTCTGGGTCCGGGTGTGAAGCACAGGGGGTGAGTACAAGCTTGTTCTAAGCTGCCTGAGATGCTGAGGTTTCAGCTGTCTGAGTCTGCTCTCAAAGGAGAAGGGGAAAAGGTGCAAATTTGGGTATGTCTCATTTCTGTGTTGTCTTTCTGCAACTGTGTTGATGAAGGTGTTCAAGTCCTTGTGTAACAGTGGCCATTTGGGCTTAGGGGCATGAGCTTATCCTCACAACCATTACTTCATCGGGAGAGATAGGTCTGCAAATCATTTTCTTCCTCAGCCCATGTCCCTGTTGAGCACTGAGGCTGGTGGGCGAAGGAAAAGGTGGTCTCTGGTTTGTGGCATTGCGCCCTTCAGTGCCTGCCTTATTTATTGCAATGTATTAATCTTTGTGAGTCCCTGTGCCTCTGCAAAAGGCTTGCATTTGCCACACCATTAATTAGGACAGAAAGCAGGTCAGTGCCAATCTCCCCTGTTCTCCTTAATACGTTGTTTTCTGACAGTGCCTCACAAATGAAATTGGGATGATTAATTCCAATTTTTGGTGCTGTTGCCCGTGTAAGGGCAGAACAGCTCCTTGTATTTGCAAATGAAATGATTAAGTCTCATTTAGGATGAAGGCCCACTGTTCAAATTATGGCAGAAATACTTATGTCAGGGCAAATATTTAACAAGCTAATTTATAGCAAACCTCATTTTTCCTGGTACCTGCTCATTCCGCCAGCAAGGCTGGCATAAGGAAGTGATTTATCTCGTATTTTCTTATCTTTCCGTATCACTGGGTGCCTCAGCACCTTTGCAAATCAATCCCCAAGTGAAATGTGCTGGTTGTGCTGGAATTGTGTGGGGTGTGGGTAGCTGGGGACTGATGTGGGACATGCTGTGTGGAGATGGATGCAGCGTTACAAGTTCTGCCTGCCAGGAAAGCCCATCTGGGAGACCAAGGGCTTTATTTTTAGCATGTTTGCTAGAAGGAGAGGAGTGATGGACTCGGGCTTCTGGCACAGCGGGCTCTACAGAACCGATAATGAGCAGCAAAGTGAAGGTCTGAGACCAGCTGCCAGAGGAATTGATGTTCAGGCCCATTCCCTGGCAATTGCTGCTTGTGCCTGATGCAAGGCTGAGCTGCTTGGCCCTTCCTGGAGCTGCGGTTCAGCTCTGCTCTTCTGTGCATCTTCCACTCACCTTCCATGCAGCCCTGTGCTCCATCACACCTTGCAGCCAGCCCTGTCCCAAATGCCCGTAGATTGTCCCCAGATTGGGCAACCTGCAAGGAAATGATGCATGTGCAAAGTCTGAGCAGGACACTGATGCTCCCTTTGTGCTGGAACTGGCAGAGCTCAGGGTAACTGTGTTCCTGTGGTGCCTGTGCAGCATCTGGATGTGTCTCCTTTTATCTGTCCATATCATTCACTTGCCTTTCCATTTACTGGCTACATTTTTTTCCCATTTCACCTTTCACTTCCTGGATTCACACCACTGTAGATTTTAGAGGAAATCTGTTAAAGCGGTGGTGATACTTCAGGTTCATAGCTATAAAAGATCAGAACAAGATCTGTCCTGCATAACTCTGTTCATGATGCATTTGAGAAAATATTTGTCCATGTGACACCTTCAAGATTTTCCTGCTTTAGCTGCTAAGGCAGGTGAAGCAGGTGGGACAGGCACCCTTTATGATGGGTTGCTGCAATAAAATAAATGTTTTGTTGGTTTTTTGACAGCTTTTTGCCATCTTTGCATTTGCAACATGCGGTGGGTACTCTGGAGCTCTGCGCGTCAGTGTGGACTGTGCCAACAAGTCGGAGAGTGACCTCAGCATCGACATCGCCTTCGCCTACCCTTTCAGGTAATGCCTGTTCTTCTGGGTGGTTCATTGGAGGGGCTGGTGTGAAGGTTGTCTGCAGCTGGGACTGCTGCTGCTTGCAGTGGGGCTGTTACTGAGCACCAATGTGGGACACCTGAGCTCTTCCCAATGATTTCCAGGAGCTGGGAATGTGGCAGGGAAGACTCCAGTTAGATCAGGCATGGAGAAGGAGCAAGGGAAACTGTAGAGGTTGGAAAAAGCAGTCAAGAAAACAAAAGATATTCTAGCCCATAAACGAATGGGCATGAAGTAGCCTTTATTGTGGTAGCTGTTAAGCTGGAAATGCAGAGACTTCTCCCAAATCATCCAAGTTGCGAGCACCTAGAAGAGACACTCTGCAAGATGTGGAAGTGAAAGAGAAAACAAATTTTAACCATAATCTTGAAGTGCTTTTGGAAATTCTGCTTGCTGCCTGTCTGCATTTCAGGTAAGTGAATGCTTTAAATGTCTGATCAATAGTGACTTCAGAAAATGTGTTTTTGTTGGTTAAGTATTCTTGAAAGCTATCATGTAAAGACATGCTAAATGTACCTGCTGTTAAGGATCCTGCTTCAGAAGAGCAAGGCTCCTGGTGTTTTGAAGTCCACTGTAGAAACCTCTATTTCATTTCTGTACAAGTGTTTGCTTTAAGGAATTGAGAAGATTAAGAAACAAGTGTATAATCCAGTCTCCAACTCAGTGTGCCAGGCCTCTGAAGTTGTGCTTCTCTGCAAAATCACATGCTGTTTTGTTTATGATTATTTTCTGCATAGATCAGACACAATAGTATTTACTATTTTAGTTTTAAAACACAGCATCTTTCTAAAAATGGAAACTAAATTTGATTCCTAGACTTGTTGCTGTTGGAATAATAAATACATGCCAAGCAAAGAGTCTTACTTTCTGCTATTACAAATGTTTCTTTTTTCTTAAATTTGCTCTTTTGCTGCTGCTTAGTATGCGTGAGATGGATTCTGAAAATTGAGTTATATGAATTTGTAATGTGATTCACTTCCAAATAGGTCATTTTTTTCCAGCATTCATTAGAGAATATGCCCTACAGTAAAGTGCTTTTAATTTGCATGATTATAAAATATGACTTTGTGTAAAAAGTTAATAAAACAGAGCAAAATAGTCAGCAAGTATCTCCTGGTGTTCTAATGGGCCATGTACACAATTTTTGGAAGAAAGTCACTGGATCTGCAGTTTCCTACAGTTTTGGTTATTAGGAAACTGGAAACATTGCTGAGTAATTAAAACATTCCATCAGGCTGGAAAGATAATGCAAAGCAGAAAAGATCCAGTTGGGACTGAAGCTGTAAATGGTCCTTAAACTGTTCCCGTTCAGCTTCCAGCTATGGATAGTGTGGGAAGTCAGTGCAGGCTCTTTCTCATACTGAAACAGCTGGCCACATGATGTAAACCTGCAAATGTGTAAATATATGTGATATAATGTGAATATATTTGCATCTGAGAAGGAGGATAACACTTAAGCAGCTGATTTTTGAGGCAGAAGCACAAAGATACTCTCTGCTCTTGTGCAGTTCAGAACTTTGTGTGAAAGCTTGGGAATTGGACTTGCGTAAGTGTCCAGAGCAGTGCAAACTGCAGCAAGTAGCAATGGTGCACCTTGGAAATCCAGTCCAGTTCTGCTATTGAACTCAGTTGCATTTAATTAAGTTTCGTCTAAATATTCCTATGACTTGCTGATGAGTTTTTTGTGGGGACCCCATGCTCCTTCTAGGACAGGGAAAGGAGTTGCTCTCAAAGGAACTGAGCTTTGAGGGGAAAGCTGATACCTCACAGAGGGTGATACCCTTGGGGAAGGCAGATGAGCTGTGAGCTCAGGCTCCCTATTCAAGACAATGACCATGAAATGCTTCCCTTTTTTTCTTTAATATGAACAGTGCTTCCCCACTGGGAAGAGGCAGAGATACAGTTTGAGAAGGTGGCTGAAGCGACTCAGCACAGTGGCAACACATCTGTTCCAAACCCTCTTTTATTCTTATGGCATCTTCCTTTCCTTGGGAGCTTTTCTGTGGTTGTCATAGGTTTATGCAGAGCAGCTTTCAGTGGGCTCTGCAGGACTCGGCCAACTTGCATCCTGCTGCCTGTGTGGGCTTTGCAGAGGTAGGATGAATCCCACCACAGTTGTTCTTGTGCATCCAGGTCTGAATAAGTCCATAGTCACCTGGCAACTTCTCTTCAAATGCTTGGAGTGTTTTGTTTATTGGCGGAGAGCTGGAGAAGGTGTGGGTGGCAGAAGACAGACTGCCAAACACCTGATGACATTGACTGCTGCCGTGGCTGCCAGCAGCGGTGGCACTGAAGCAGCTGGGATATGAGAGCTGCTTTTTGAGCTAAACCTTTCGGAGTGATTTTAAATGATTGAAAACTGCAGCTGTGCTAGCAGCTGCTCTTGTCCCCATTGCTTTGAGCATGAGGATACTTGTTTCCCCCTAGAAGTACAACCTAACTAGACCTTGACCAGCAATATTGGGTAAGTAACTGTGAGGTTCAACAGGATAGCTCAGGCAGGCAAGAGGACTTTGGTGCTTTGGCAGTGAGACTGAAATTATTTAGAAGCCCAAACCTACCATTGAATTTAAACCTACTGTCTCCCTCCTGTAACAGGAATTGAAATGGATGCTCTTTTCCATCTGCAGCTGTGTTGTTTTACATGACCTACTTGATCTTGAGGCTGTTCTTGATTTTTCACCTAAACTTTTCCCTTAACTTTTGCCTGCTTTCGCTGCTGATTGAAGTAGGCTCCGCATAGCAGAAGTGCTCTGGCAGTGCGGTGCTGTATAGACAAGGAGGGCACAGCCGAGCGGAAATATCTAATATCATAACCCACTGCTCTGTGGCTGCCTCATTTCTGCAAATCCCTGTTCCTGGCCAAGGGAGAAATGACTCTATCAAATCCCGTGACAGTAGCTTGGTGCTGTGCACAGCCCGGATGGGTGAGTACTGGCAGCTGAGAATTGCAGCATCTCTTCTGTGAGTGCAAAAAGCCTGACCGGGGAAGCAGAATGGGCTTCGCCGTGTCCCTCTGCTCCCACTGGTGACAGCAGCTCTGCCTTGCTCCAGGCAACTGGGGCTCACAAGGCTTTGCAAGGATTAAAATATCTTCTAATGGGAAGGAGCCACTATTTTGAGAGCAAGGAGAAAGGCAAGGCAGGAAAGGGGTGTAATGAAGTACATGAACTCTGTTTTTTTTCAGTTAAAAAGAGCATTTCAGAGGTGACTGTTACCTTTTCTGGTGGTCTTCATTCTCCAAGCTACTTGCACATTGGCTTAGAGCACATGATCATGTCTTAAATGTGACGAGTCTCACTTAAGTCAGTGATTGAGGTAGGGGTGTGTGTGCGTGTGTGCGTGTGTGTGTGTGTGTATATATATATATATATATATAAAATGGGTGATGGGAGAGTTAAGTGGTATTTTCTCGCAGGGCAGAGAACTTGATTGCCTGGTGGTACTAATACATCTATGTTCTTTGCATCACAGCAGTGAGCAAAATGAATACTGATTTTTCTTGCTTTATTTAACATCACAATTAGTAGCTTTCCAGTGCGCTAGTAAAGCTGTCTTTTGAAGTAAGCCTAGTGTCTGAAGGAAAAGGCACAGAAATTGTATTTGATGGGAGCTTTTCATTCACCAACTATTGCATCTGAATAAAGACGTTCCTGTTGAGCACCCTTTAAAGAGTGTGCCTCATCTACATGCATTGGCTAGGCTATTCTTTCATTTGAAATATGACAGCCAAAGCTAAATTACCTCCTTATGAGCTACAGATGATAATCAAGAGGAAAGTAGATAGCTTGCTATGCTTCACAACAACCCTTCTTTGGAAAAAAGTCTCCGTTATATTAGCACATTTCTGTGTCCAAATGTACCAGCCTTCATTTTGTTGTTGCTTTTTAACTTGCTTTTAATAAATCTTGTTTCAGAATTCAGTAGAAAATATAATTTTGTCAAAAAGTTCAAATAGCCATTGTGGTTGGGAGAACTATTGGGTGGTCACCTGCTCTGCAAGCTTGTAGGTGTGTAGGACACTTCCACAATTACCTTGATGTTGGACATGTTGTTTTTAGTATTGTTTTAAAACCAGATCTGTCCCCCTACGTACCTCGATGGACACTATACCACTGCAGAAATTACCAAAAAGTTGATGTAGAGTCATGTCAGAGACATTGCATTGGACATGGAGCATCTATGCAGATGATGTACAGGGCAAATGAAGACATAAATGGCAACTCTTGCTCATGGGATGTATTTGGAGAAGACATTCCTGGCTTCCTGGCAGCTCGGGCATTTTGGTCACTTATGGTTTTACAAACAATTAGCTCATAAAAGCTGTGTTACTTAAACCTCATTCTGTGCCAAACTCTACCTCCTCCGGCCCTGCAGGTCTGGGGTTAACATCTGAACTGGCAGGGAAACATGTTCAATAATGGATCAGAGAAGCTAGAGATTTTAAGCAATATTCTTATATAAACTGGCACTTTAGGACAGGCACTAAGGGCTGGGTCACAGCTTTAATCATCTTCTTCCACAACAGAGTTTCAAACCGTGATCTCAGTGGTTCCTTTAATGCCTAATTTTGGCCTTTGGAGAATAGTTTTGCCTAACAAGGACTTCTAGCTTTTAACTGCTGTTAGTGGAAACTGGAAATGATGTGAGTGAAGAGCCTAACGTTGCATCCTGCTGTGCAAAGTTAGGGAGATGAATCCTTCAGGACACAGAAACCTCTAATTGTGACACTTTCATGCAAGTCTCTTCATATTTAATGTGACCTAATGATGCAGAGAAGACCAAAGGCTTAAGATGTGTCTTTTAACTAGGAAACACAGGCATTAACTTTTTTATTTGTGACTCATACATTCCAGTAATTTATAGGGCTGGCCGGAAAGCTAAGGCTTTTTTATTTCCCCTAAATCCTTTCCCTGCTTCCCTCCCACCCCCTGCCTTCTCCCACTGTAAACTTGGTAAAGACTTTATTCCATAATGGCATAAAAGTGAGAACTTTCTAAATTACTTAGACTGCAGCCCTGACCCCTGAATTTCTTGGTGTGGAAGGTGTTGGAGGCCTTGGTCAAGTCCCTGTGCTGAAACAAGTCCATAAGAGACTTGAATATTAAGCTTATGTAGCCCGTCCGAGTGCTGTAATCGATGAACTATTGACTTTGTTAAAGTTGCTGCTCTTACCTTCCCTCTTGGGCCTGGGAAAAGGTGATTCAGGTCTGCCCAACAAATGTGTTTTTCAGCTTTGGATGAACAGGATTTTTAATGGAAAAATATTTCACTTTTTTGTAGCCAGCTGTAGTTGTTATTAGGGAGTGAATGCTGTAATTCAGAGCCCCAATCAGATTTTGTTTGTTTGCTCATGTATGGCTACAGGCTCCTCAAAGAACTATAGGATTTTTTTTAGGATAAATTCTTAATTTTTGCCGATCGGTGCTCTCCAGTCCCTATGGGTCTCCAAGGAACCTACATGCTCTGAGAACAATCTCTGCATTTCTATGTGCTCATATGACCCACGGGACTCATTTCTGATACCAAGAGGATAGTAGAGTTGAAGAAAATGCCTGTACTTATATCAATAGTCACTTAAAAAAGATAAAAAAGTTTAAGAAACCAATGTATTGTAAGGGTGACATGCAATTACTTTTTCAGTTAAAAGGCTAAAGACATCACTTGCACTTAAATATCCAGTCTAAGTGCAGCTTGTCCATTAGTACATGAATGCTGCAATTCTGTCTTCTGAGGGTTTCATGAAATCGCTACTTGTCTGATTAAAGCAGGTAAAATAAGGGCAAGTTAGTGGCTTTTCTGGTTCTGAGCTCATCAGTTTCCTTTCCTGGCCCCAATTAGCCTTCCAAATGCATGTTTTTAGGAATTCTCAAGAAGAGACCAAAGAGCACCTATTACCACTGCTTGTTTGAAGTGTGCATAAAGGCAAGCGTCTTTTTTCCAGCAGGATGGGAAAAGACCTGGCTGATGCTTCCAGTCACTTTGCTCGTGCAAAAAGAGCCCCAGGAAACCACCGCACATCTGATACAGCCACATCTCTGCCTTACCTTTACTGCTGACCTCTTGCATGTTCTCCTCTGTCTGATGTTCTGCAGAGTGGAGGAGGAGATGGTCTGTCTGTTGCTTCCACGTCTTGCTCATTGGTTTGAATATTGTCAGGCATTGCATGAACACAGGGCATAGGTGAGTTCCTGCTGCATGGGAAGTAAATGGAAAAAAGAAGTGGTGCAGTGATCTGGACATGCCATTTGCTGCAGCGGGGAGTTTGCTCCTTCCTGGATCTTCATGAAGCTGTAGCAACTTTTCTTTTGATGCCTAGAGCAGTCAGATTTTTGATGAATTTGAATGATATTGACCCAGACTGACCTATTTTGCATAGTAGGTGCAAATATTTATTTTAAGACTGTTTTGGTACAAGCAAGCTTCTTCACTAATGCTTTAGGCAGAATTGATCCTTAAAGTGGAAGTGCATAAATTAATAGATGCAGCTTTTCCCTATTTGAATTTTAATATATATTCATAAAAGATCTCTAGTTTTGTACAAGCAATGGTGCTTTATCTATGACTTCCACAAAGGCCTCTGTAAAAAGGCTGCCTTTTCTAAAACCTACCTTGCAGGTGTCTTTTTGCATGTGTCCATGCAGTGGGTACAAGCACAGGCATCACAGAAGCGCTTCTGATTTTCCTTTTGCCTTGCTCGACTTCTGATCCGCTTCCCCCAAAGGGATGTGTTGGCCCAACTAGGCAATAAACATGCGCCTTTCCCCTGCTCCTATATCTGCATGCCCTGCGCAGGAGCCCTTGAGTGGTTCCCCAGGTTGGAAGGGAATTCAACACATGGGATGTCTTGGGCAGGGTCACATGCGTAACTTCCATGTGAATTTATTTGCCAAGAGTTGAATTTATTTGCCAAGGTTAATGCAGCATTTTTACATGTTTGGTAGGCTCCAGAGAGGGTGGGTGGTTATGTCCAGCTCACGTAGCTCCTCTTGGTAAAGTATCTATTTCTGTGCTTCCTGAATTTCTGGCTATGGCACTTGGTGTGTTATTCCGCGTGAAGCTCCTAGCAGGATCTCCATGGACCTGCAGGTCTGCCTGGCTCCTGCCCTGGCCACTGCTCAGCCTCAGTGCAAGCCCACAGGTTGCTGAGGAAAGCCACCAAAGCCTGCTTAGAATGAAAAGATCCTCACTGGGGGTTTTATTGCAGTCATATCTTAAATATCTGCATGGATTTGCATTTAATTACCTCAGGTCCCTTAGGACAATTTATTTGGGGAAAACTATAGTTAAAGTACAATATTAACATTAAAATACATCTTTTATATTGTATCTTCTGTAATTGCTTTTGTAATTATCCCATCTGGGACTGAAACTTTTCTTTTTGGGGTTTATAGATGTAGATTAAACTGTATGTGACTTGGCTTTCTCACAAGGCAAAGAATTTTTTTCTTTTTGGTGATTCTGGAAGACCATTAGGTGATACTCAAGAACCTGGATCTATTTTGCATGGACTTTTCCCATGTAAACCTATAACACAGAATCCATTGGAGGTGTCACAGATGTTGAGAATCAGAGCAAGTTACAACTAAGCATGACAGCTGGGTGCAGAGAGTGAGACTCAGCATTCCCAGGTTGTTGAGAACTGCAGTGCCCAGGGTTGAAATATTCCCCAGAAACACTCATTACTGGAATCAGTTGCTTCTACTTGTGCCTTTGCTTTGTGCAGCTTCTCAGATGCTTTTAGAAGTGTAGGTCTTGGTAAGTCTTAGCTCCAGCTTTTTCTTCTCTGGCAGAGGTTTTCTAGTTTGGGAAGAGTCTCAGGTCCCTCTGGAGAAGGATGGAGCAGACTGGGGTGCAGCTACAGGGTGAGTCGTGCTCTTCCTGGGTGACTGTAGCGTTAGATGACTGCTATTTGGTGATGCAAATATTCTCCTTTGGGATTTCCAGGCCTCCTAGCTCATTTTGTGGCAGATCTAGAGGTTTGCAAAGAGCGATGGAGCACATCTTTGAGTACTACATGCTGCTCTCGCAATAAGGAAGAGCATGTGTTTGCAAGAAGAGCAGTCAAGATATCGTGGGATAAATATGGATCTGGGTGTAGGCTTGGAAATTTGGGTTGGGATCACCCACTCAGCTTTTGAAGAGCTCATTGAAGTGCTTACTCCATCGTAAGCCTTTTTATTTTCTTTCGGGTGTTACGATGAGGTACTAGATCTTGAGTTATGGTGTGCGTGCACAGCTTGGGGAGGTTCTTTGCTATGGCTAGCATGTCTAGGATGATTCCCAACCTAAAGCATGGGAAAATGCTCTTTTCCAAGAGCTTTGCAAGGATGTCTGCAGGGAGAAGGCTGCAAGCTGTATGTACATCACTACTGCTGTCCCATCTTCACCACTGGGCAATGGCCCTGCTGTGCTGCAGCTCTCCTTTATCTCATGGAATTTAGACTCTATCCTCAAAAATGATTGAGTGCTTTGCTTCCTGCAGGCCTGAATGCCCCGGAGGATCTCCAGCTAATGGGAGAGGGGATGCAAGAGGAGGACTGGGGACATGAAGACGGGATGGAGGGTGTCTCGTCTCGGTCGGCGGCACGGGGGAATTGCCACCTCTCCCAGAGCTGCACATAGTGTGGGGGCTTGAGACAGCAACTGTGGCTGACAGCTTGTCCTATTAAAAACCCTACTGTAGCAAAATAGGCCTGTCCAAATGTTTGCACAACAGCTATGTGCGAGTGAGTGCTGGGAACCTGACAAGTTAAATGGAAAAACATGAGAGAAAAAAAAATATATATATATATATTTTTATCGGATGTACCCAGGAGAGAATATGGGTTGCTATGACTTTTCTGGCTAGTGCCCTTATGTTTCCTTGTGGTGCCTACTCTGAACTCGCTTCAAATTGGATTTTGCTTTGCATCTGAGCAAGG
>JAUBOD010000446.1:1711290-1723363 GCA_032353885.1 Nothura maculosa
GCCCCCGTGTCCCCTCGTGCCCCCCCTGTGGCGGTGCGAGCGGCCCAGGTGGCGCCCGTGACAGCGGCCGCAGGTGCGGGGACACGGCAGCCCCGCGCGCGTCCCGTGCGCGCCGCCGCCGCGCTCACCGCCTGCCGCTTTCTCTCGCTCAGGAACAGCATTAGAAGAAAGTTTGAAGGAGTACGGGAAGAACCGGGAAGCGATGAGGCTCTGCCGAGAAGGTGAGTGCCGTTCGCTCCGCAGGAAAGCCACGGCGCTGGCCCCGTCCTGCTCGCTCATGGGAGGGCTGAAACCCGCCTGGCGCGTTGGAGTCGGGACGGAGCGGCCTGCCCGTGAGTGATGCTGTGGAGCTCGTAGCGAAGCGCAGCTGGAGCTAGGCCCGCTCGCTGTTGGAGCGTTCCTTGGAGCGCCCTGCTCCGCAAGCTGCTCCGGGCACGGCCGGCACCGGGAACAGCCTCCCGTGAGCTCCGTGGGGCTCCCAACCCGACGTGTCCCAGCGTGGGAGCGGGGCTGTGTGCTCCGCTGTCACATCCGTGGGTTGTGGTTGCTCCTCAATGTGCTGCTAATGACAACGACCTTTCACCCGGGCTAGCGAGAGCTCCGAGGGCAGCCCTGATCCTCCAGAAACAAAAACACTACCTGGAGCTGCAGCCAAACCCATCAAACCTGTGAATTACTGGTAACTTTATAACCAGGACTAGAGAAAGCGGGGATGAGTCTATTTTGGAGTTCCCTTTCTAATTTAATGCCTGTTACATAGCAGAGAAATGTTCTAAGGCTTTCTTAATAGCATTGATATCTGTTTGGCTCTGTCAGGTATTTTTGAGGAGTATGCCGTAGATTATATACCATAGTCCTCATAGTTTTAAATACGAGATCAGTTAGATCATTTATATGATTCTGTTAGAAATGGAAGGCAGGCGGCGTAAACTTTGTTTACGATCACGCAAAAAGGGCTTGCCAGGGACCTCAGGAGATGATCTGATTCAGCACTTCTTCACTTGTGAGCTAGAAACAGCAAATGCAAATTAGAGCAAGTTGACATGGACTGGGAAGACTGGGAAGCGCTGATCTATTCTGAGGCTGAATCAAATCTTTATTTCTTGCGAGGTTCCTAATATTGTTACAATATTAAAACAACCAACAAAAACCACTTTCTAGGACCAATATTAGTGGTCATTGGCCTGTAAGAGATGCAATGGGATGCTGTGTTGTGGTGTTCTGAAAGACTTACACAGTTTGGCCATGTTTTAAGTGCGTATAAAGTTAAAAGGCATTTTAAAAATAGCTTTATTACGTTATTCTCTAGCCTAAGTCTCTGTGTCATATATTTATTTTTTTAAAACAAGTCATTCAAATGTTAAAACAGCATTTCGGTTATAAAACTGTTGTGGTTTACACATATCAACAGCGATAAATCTCTGTGCTCTACACTTTAGCAAGTGTATCAGTTATCTTGGTAAAGATTTTGCTAATAAGGATTTTCAAACTTGTCTTTTATTCCTAACTATTAAAATGCAACCATCTAAGGTTTCTAGATTTTGAAGATTAGCTGGCAGGGTGAAGAATTATCTTTTTTCATGGGAGACAGATCAAGAAACAGTTTTTATATAGACTGACCACCGAGACGCTGCTTTTCCCTACTGTCTTCAGCCATGTGAATGATTTGTAGGATTAGGACCTATCGGAAGGAAATTCGTTAAGCACTTGGGTTTAAAACTGAAACCTGGTAGCTCTGTCAGGGTTCCAAAAGTCTATTTATTCTGGTTGCAATACGACATTTGATTCGGACACTGACTTAACATACGACTGTAGTCAATTTGTAAGCAGCGACTGGATACAAAATAAAGGCAGAAGAAAATGTCCAGTGAAGTTTGCACTTAAAAATAGGTGAGTGGTAAAACATACTAGCATATAGACGTAGCTATGTACATAATGTTATCAAATAAGACTTAGCACTATAACTGATGCTTTTGTCCAGAAAGTAATGTACATTCAAAATTAAGGAACAGCTATGTAATAATTGGACTCCATAGGCAATGGATCTTAATACAGAAAAGAGAGAACAAAAATATAAACTCTGCTGAATCAAGTATGTTCTGAATATTTTTGTCATAGTTACGTACAATATGTTATATTGTTATATAATATATAACGAGTTACTTGGATGATTGTGTAAGAAAGTTCCCTTCTACAGGTGGACCTCTCAACGCTCAAACCTCGCAAAAGGAGTTCAAGGTTATTTGGGCTAAGTTAACCTTGCATTTCAACTCTTCCAGTTTACATAAAAGAATGAAATATTCATGGCCTGGAGAGGGGAGAAGTAGTGAACATGATGTTACAGTCCATTTGTGAGAATTGGGTCAAGTCCAGAAATTGTTCTTTTTGTTTAATAGTTGACACCTTTTAGATCAGGCTCTCGCCAGCCCGTGTACCCATTAGGTTATAGGTGCTTCCTTTTCCACCCACTCTTTTCGTGCTCAAAGTCCTCTCATGGGAATCACTTCAGCATCATCTGCCTGATGGTGAAGGAGGAATTTCAGCCTTTAAGGTATTAGAGCTGCATCCACCGAAGGTATAGTGACTGTTCCCACTCTGATTTTACAAAGAGAGTTAGTGTTTCCAGCTTTTCCAAGTTCTGTGAGGGATCTAGAAACTCAAATTTGTACTCACCGATGTTTTTCTTTCTATGTGTAACCCTACCTGACATGCCCAAGCTCACACCAAAGAAAGAAAAAAAAATTGAATTTGGGCTCCTCGGATTTGTCTCTCGTCGTGCTTCCCCGTTTGCTTTTGCTGCCCTTATTGTGTTTTCTACGGTGCGAATCCACAATATCCATTGCTGCTCAGATCCTTGAAGACCTTCACCAAAGCAGGAAACTCAGTGGATGTTCTCGACGCTGTTGCTCATTAAGTCACTGACAGTCTGTGCTGAGCTTAACTGTTAGTCCAGCTAACATTAGGAAATGGTTATTTCATTGTAGGAGAGTGATTGGTTGTGTATGGTTCATATGACAGAATATTTTCTAGTTCATCCTGTCATTTAATTACCTACTATTTATGGATCAGCCAAAGGTTTGATTCTGCTGCCATGTGGTTTTTTCTCTGTGATGAAAAAACTGTAGCATGTTGCATTATATTTGATAAATGCATTCCAGAACAGTAAGGCAGAAAATCTAGTCACTTTCCCTCTTTTAGTATTTTAAAATGAAGCTTTGCTGTAGTGCATCTTTCAGACTTGTCAGGTGCATGTCCTGTTATGTGAAAACATGGGCTGTATTTCAGCTCAGTTCATCTTCCAGGTGCAGTACATCTCAGAAGGATACGAGCTGGTTTGTCTTTAGTGAGTGTTACTTCTTTTTGTACAAAAAGTAAATTGTTCTTAAGGTCAAACTTTGTCACAATTAGTGCTTGAAAACTTTGTTACCTTTGTAAACAAAATGGTTTTCAGGAGATTTTCATCAACTTATCTAGGATTTCAGTTTCCTTTAAAAAGTTTATGTTTCTAGTCCCTTGTAGTAGTGAAGATAACGTGTAAACAGAACAGCGTTTATAAGCAGAGTTCAGTCCTGCTAACTTTGACAGAATGAACTTGTGGCTTGCTGAGTTTAATGGCAGGTTGGCTTGTTACAATTTACTTGATGTTTAGAGGAGCTTTGAGTAGAAATAGTAAGTGGCTGGTCATCAGGACTGGGAATTTTGCCTTCCGACATCCCCGGGACACTCCAAACCAATGCTCCCTGGGCTCTATTTCTTGTTGTTTCCAGCTATTCTGTATGTTGTTTTAGGACCCCCAAATCTCAACAAAGCTGTAGTAGAGAGAAAGGAAGAACATACTTGCTCTTGGCAGAGATGTTATCATTACCTTTGCAGTAATACCCGTTAATATATGAAACCCTATTAAAGTGGCTGGGGGGAAAAGTCTGTTTGCTTGTTTTATTGACACATAAAACAGTTCCCAAATCTATGCAGTGGTTAAAAAAGTTTAAAAAAAAAAAAAAAAAAAAAAAGACGACGGAAACTGTAACATCTTGAAGTGGAAGTAAAGCTGGAGAAGGAAGGGGTGATTTAGTTTGACAAAATTGTGTATTTGTGCTTTTGGTAGTGTATTCAGGGCATGCCGAAAGCTCGGGGTATCTCCACTGTTGAAAAAAGCTTCAGTATCTTCACTGACTCTTGAGCCTCCTCTTTGGTTACACACAAACCTGTTCTGTTGGTGTTCTTTGAGAGTGAGATCTCCTGGGTGCTGCTTTCTTCAAGTGCTTCACTATTGCTGGTTGTCATCTCAGTTTGTAGGTGACTGGCAACTAAGTGTAACTAAGTGTAAGGAGCATTTGTAACTGTGTCCTTAAACCATTGCTGAACTCTTACATCCGGACTGAGAAAAGGTCTTTGCCACCTTTGTAGCATCCACAGTCTTACCAGTGGTTTGTACTTGGTGCGTAGTGGAATCCTGAGGAAATTCCTGCTTTCTCTGCATGTGCAATGGAGCTGTTCTGGGTGAGAAGCTCCACTGGGCAGTTGTGGAGGGAGATGCAGAGGAGATGGCTGCTTTGCTCGGGGTGAGGTGACTTCAGCAGGGTTCCCTGATGCGCTCGATGTGCTTGGGGGTGTTGCAGAGCAGAAATGATGCTGCTTGTGTATCTTGCAACACCGTGACAGTTGCAGTTCTTGGACTGTACTGTTCTTAATAAAGCAAGTGCTGATTTTTTTCCTTTATTTTTCCCCTAAAATGCAAATAGTTAGGATTTTTTTTTCTATATCTTATTTTCAACTGCGTATTATGCACCGCCATAAAGCACTCTTGAAGAATTTGTTATCTGAGCAATCAATCTATCCTACAAACAGATAGGAACAAGTTCTGCTCAGCATCTTGTCACCCAGTAGCAGTTGAACTTCTGGTCTTAGACAGGTTTTTTTTTAGGATATATTAACTAACTCCCTGCCCCTTGTATCTTCAAGACAAGAACTTTAAGATTTGATTATAGCAAAGTTATTAATGGAACTATGTGCTGTGATCCCTGCTGTGAACTCTCTTCTCCTTAAAGCCCATGCTAGAGGCTAGAGCAGTGTTTTCTAGGACCGGCAGCCTCACAACAACCATCCTCATAAAGACTCAAAGCTCTAGAAATTTCCTAGTAGCAGATTTAATAAATATTTAAAGCATTGGTAAAACTCTTTTTGCAATATTAAGTTGTATTTACAAGTAAGAGACAGCATCTTATTTCAAATTTAAATTTGTTTGTATTCAGCCTGTGGAGGTGCTCAACTCAGTTGATTTTTGTTGTGTTAAATCATGTCAAAGAGGCTTAGAGGGCTCTGTAGTCCTTGACTGCCTGCATATACACTGTAAGAATTTTTAATAGAAGGAAATAAATATTTTAAAGTAGCAACATGAAGTGCCACACTTCTTTTTTTGACACTCTGTGTAGCTGTACTCAGTATATAATTAGATAAAACTCATCATCATTTCCTTGCATATTAATTGGCTATTTACACAAAGTGCTTTAAGGATTTGTGGACTGGTTATCATAAAACAGTTACAAGGATATTTTGAAAGTGCACTGAATTGCTTAAGAAAATTGTAGAGATTTTTAATGAAATAATTAGAAAAGCATGGAATTTTAAAGGATGCTACTTTTGAGATTATTTGTAGTGACTTGCACTTGGGGTTTTTTTTTCCTTTGTTTTTCTTTCCCTCAAATCCAAGTTCTGTTTACAATATTTAATTATTTCTGGTGAGATGAGTCACATGTTATAAATAGAATATTGTGATGTTAGACTGCAAGTTAGAACTGTGTCATCTTTTATGTTCTAAAGCTGCTTTGCAGGTTTGGGCTATTACCACAGTATTATTCTGATATTGGAAGACACTGAGAACTATCACTGCAACTGCGGCTACAGAGCTACCTCAGTCTGGCTGGTAATGTGTGAGGAAACAAGAATTAACAAAAAAATACCCTTTAAATACTTGTCTGTACACATACGTAACAGCCAGGAATTCACTGTTATCTAACAGGTCTGGGAGTGATGTGTATGATTAGCTAGGTTATCTTTATCCAGAAGAATCCATATTTATCAAGATATTACTTGATAAATGTTGATTTT
The DNA here is from genome assembly GCA_032353885.1 of Nothura maculosa. Taxonomy (NCBI): domain Eukaryota; kingdom Metazoa; phylum Chordata; class Aves; order Tinamiformes; family Tinamidae; genus Nothura; species Nothura maculosa. Next base: position 1,717,399 of record JAUBOD010000446.1, read on the forward strand.
TTGTTTTCTGTCGTTTCTGTTGTATACATGGAGAGAAGAACGATGTGATGAGTATTATCCTGAAGTGTGGTTTTCATGCAGTGGTTAATACCTAAGTAGAGCAAGAAAAGACAAAAAGGCTTAGTGAAGGGTACTTTCAAATTGGGTTAAGAGGATGTAGATTACATTCTACAAGGTATCTATTTTAAAAGCAGTTTGTTTCTTTGCAGTGGATCTAGCAAGGTCCTTTTCTCATATGTTTTTCTGACCACACCTGCCCTGTGGCTATAATGGCCACATGCCAGCTGTGGTTACTTGTGAAAAGGGAAAAAACGCCATCTCTTACAAATCAGGGCAACATTTGGGTTGTAATTTTGTATTCTAAGCAGTCTATAAGATACTAAAAATTACCTCTGGATTGAAAAAAGTTACTCCTGGGAATGATGTCTTTGGCTTTTGGACAAGCAAATCCCACACCTGCCCCACCATTGCTTGGAGCTGGGATCACTGGCTGGGCAACCAGTGCTTTGGTGGAAGCCTTACATGTTATTGGCTCAAGTGGGTTAGAAAAGCTCTGTTATTTGTGTGTAAATTCTGCTCGTCAGCCTTTGTGGAGTGCAGTGTTTTGTGGTAACCTGTTTTCTCATGAGATAGATCATTTATTTAAAAAGTGCTTTAAAAAGCCTCTGTCCCCACCTCACCCTGGTGTCAGCCTTTGATGACATGGTGGCCATAGAGAAATTTCCTTATGATAAAGGTAAGAAGCAGAGTTCCTTATCCTCCCTCTTCCCCTGGAGGAGAGCGAGTCAGAAACCTCCGCAGGGCTCCCCATCCGCCCCCATGGATCAGCAGGACTTCACCTGCACCTTCCACCAACCACGTCTGTAGAGCGGCTGCCTTAGCGTAGTGTAATCTGCAATGCAAACTTTATAAAGGTCTCTTTAGAAAATGTACACAAAACAGCACAGTGCAAAATCCGGTATATAATGACTTTGGTATTGTAAGCCCGTGTTGTGTGTTTTTCTTTTTCCTTAAATCTAGAGTTCACACAGTTTTGTAGCTAAGAAAATTTGTTGGACTCCCCCACTCTGCTGTGGCTGACTGGGAAGCAGATATCAGCCTTTATTAAAATGAAGATTAGAAGCTTTAATGAGCTAAATTTGAAAAGTAAATAATACACGTGATATACAGGAAATCCTACCTTTTTCTTTAAATTTTGTTTTGCCGTTCTTGGATATTATGTGCTTTTATTTTGTTTTATTATTTGTTTTGTTATTTTGTTATATTTTGTTTTGGCAGTGATATCTGGAGGTGTGGGGTCTTGTCGTGAGCCCCTGAACTCGACAGGAATTTGGGGGTAACTTGAGCGAGTTCCCAGGGCCAGTCCCTAGGATGCAGGGCAGGACGTTGGGGTCTGTTTCATGGCTGCGTTCTGGATCAAACAACCAGCAGAGAAAACATTTTAATTGTCAATCCTAGATCCTCTAGGATCATTGCTTTTGGCAAGGTACACATAGCCGAAATGACACCCTCGAGCTAATCTTTCAGGCAAAAATATGGTCACAAATTCTGTAACAATATACACTTCAAGTCTAGTTACATGATTTTTCCTTCTCTTTTTTTTCTTTTTTCTCTCCCTATCTATGACAAATTAATCAGGAACTTAATCTCTGCTGGTTGTGTTGCAAGTTTAAAATCTTTTTTTCCAAAGTAGTTTTATGGTGTTTTAAAGAGGGGGAAAAATCCCAAAAACAGTATGGATTTTGTTTGGGACTCTAGAATTCTTTGGGCTGTGCTTGACTATGTATCTTTTCAGAGTGGATCTAATCTGATTTTCCATAACCATCTACGTGACGCTACTGTATAGTAGATCTTGTGTCTTTGTTATCTTTATAAGCATGAAGAATGTTATATCAGTTACTAACTATGGTATAAATCAGAAACAAATAGGTTTGTAGTGTATTAATATATTGTGAGCAGTGAACAGCAGAGGAGAATTGATTTAAGTTTTTTAAACTATTGGCCAGTGCTGTTTTTTTTTTCCAGTAATTATGAGGCTTTGTCAGAAAAATAGGAAACAGAAACTAAGTATCCATGGGCAAAAATTCCTAGACAGCCTATGGTAACTTTGGGAGTTGGAGAGGTGGAGAGGCTGCTATTTGAATTTAACCTACTCTGTTGAGGAAGGGTCATCCTGTTGTCTATATTCATCTTTTGTAGCAACACTGTTGCAAGCGGTAACAAGAAGAAAGTGTTAAATTAGTCTGTTTCTTTCTTGCTCAATTCAGATGATTCTTGAAATGCATTAAGGCAGTTTGCTTGCCTCTTGCAACTAGAAGGCTTTGGTGTGTTGTATCATGAGCCAAGAAATAAAATATTGCAATGAATTCTGTATAAGGAATTTAATTTTGGCATTTTTTCAAATGTTTCCGTTAGCTAATTTGTTTTTAAAATGTAGGATCTATGTTTGAAAGCATATGTTCTTCTCTTGAGATGGAAGTCATCCCGCTCTCACTGGGACTAAATGGAAGCCCTTGAGAGGAAGAGCTTAAATGAATTTCCCGGTAGGTTGTGATTATTTCATAAAAGTACTTTTGAGGTGAATTTCAGAAAGCAATTTCATTTTTCATGTCTGTGTGAGTTGTGCTTACCCGGAGCAGCCTGCCTAGAAATCATCCTTGCTAGAGAGCTTCTATTCCATAGGAGAGCTCATAATTTATAGAGGGGAAGTTTTGAGGCAAATGCAGGATGTGTCGCTTACCACATTAGGTGTAATCCATGCTTATATAATACACTACACTTTTTTTTTGTCCTGAATACTTTGTTTTTGGCCAGTTTACTGAGGAGGAGCTCATTACTGATTGTACTGTGGGGGATATGTTGATATCTAAACTGTACCTGATACCGTTTTGATAAGGTCTCTTCTGTGGGCTAAGTAGAGCCCTCTCCTTATCTGCTGTTTCTTCTGCAGAAGGTGTCTCAGTTCCTGCTCCGGGCGGCTTGCTCAGCGCTGCTGCTTGCAAAGGGGATTCAGGGAAAGAGAAGCCCAAAACAGGGCTCTGGTTGGGAAGTTTCCTTGTGCGTGTGCATGAGTATCACTTCATGTCCCAAAGCGTGGTGGTGCCGGCCACCGTGCCCTTTGCAGGTCTCCCCCATGGTTCTTGCAGTCTGAATCTAATGATCTGAAGCGTTGGCTTGATAGCCTTGGAGATAAGAGCGCTATTTTTATCCGCCGAGTAGGTAGCGCACGGGAGAAGCGAGTCAAATCTCGCAGGGCCTTCTCGCTGTCTTTGCCGCTCCTCTGGGTGCCACTGGTGTCCTCAAAGGGCTGGCAGGTCCTTGCCGTGAGGGAGCGGAGAGGCCGCCGTGCTTTGGGGTGGCCGCCGCTGCCGCGGCCTCCTCGCTGCGCCGAGCAGCGCGGCCGCCTCGCGAGCGCGACCGGCCCGACGGGTTCGGCAGCGCGGCCGCTGGCTCCCTGCCCGCCTCGCGCCTCCAGCCCGGCGCCTTGTGCGCCCACAGGGAGGCCGCGGGCGGAGCCTTCGCTGCCCTCTGCGGCTGCCGGAACCTTCCGTCTCCTGCCGGGACGGCCGCGCGCCGCGTGTCCTCCATGTGCGAGGAGGACCCTATGTGTGAACCCCACCTGCGCTGTGGTCACGCTGTGCTGTGTAGGCACAGCTAGCAGCGTTCTTCAAGATTTTTGCACTTCTTTTTTTGAAAATATAACTACTCCATATGTGTTCTGCACCTTCCCCATTGCACATGGGGGCTGTGATGCACCCGGGACACTGCTGGGCTCTGTGGGCTTCTCTGTGGGCTTCTCCGTGGCACAAGTTGGCACGAGGGTGTCATTCTCCCTCTTGCCACTTGTGTAATTGGGGTTATTGTTACAGCCTTTGTCCATGCAGGAACTCCAAAATGGGCACAAAAATTATATTTTTAGTGCATTTTTACCATAGTAAAGCATTTTGCTTGCTCTTAAAGCTGCCCTACAAGAGGAAGTAAAGTTTCCTTTTTTCCTTCTCAAATACACTCCTGTGTATCCACATGCCTTTCCAGGTGTAACTAGAGGACCAGTGAGGAAGCCTCCTCACCTGTTAGCTACAGTGGAACCAGAGAGGACAAGGATTCTTGGAAGTCTCACTGTAACCAACAAAATCAGTAGAATCTGAATAAATGCTGCTTCTGTTCTGTTTTGTTGTAGATAGTAACTGTATGTGCACAGTGCAAATGGACTGATATTCTGGTTAGATATAGAGGCTCAGACCCAAGAAAAAATTATTTAAAAGAGTGTCAGTCCCTTCAGATCTGCCACAATTACAGTGTGGTTTAGGTTATTTTTATTTTTGAATGCTAAATCTAAAAATATTAAAAGTTGCAGTCCTTCTAGTCTTTTCCCATTTAAGAGTGAAAGAAGTAATTTCAGTAGCAGAGAACTAATGCCCAAAAATGAAAAAATGAGGCAAGTTTGCTTGCATTTTTTTTTTCTTTTTTCGGTCATCTTTGTGTATTTTGTGCATAACTTTTGAAGTTTTGTGAAGTTAGTCTCCTAAAATGCATAGGAGCACTCTGAGCACTGAAGAAATACACATTGAAATGAGGATACTGAGGGACTTATGAGAGGCAAAAGAGGTGCAAAAGTGGAAACTGAACTTCTTTCTGGGAAAATTTTGAAAATTTCATCACAGTTTTCTCTTTAATGAAGAGATTTTAGGCTGAATTACAGTTAGATCACAAGCAGTCTGCACTGTGATTATCGACCTTGTGCTGTGAACAGGTAGCTCATTTCTTGTTTTGCTTCCATATTTACCTGTTGATGTCTGGAAATTGAACCATTTGTCCAAGGACAAGTGGTGCTAATTTAAAGCTTAACACTTCTGAATGGAGAGAATCCCTCTCTGAGAGAAATTTCTGGCTACAGTGGCTCCATATGTGCTGAAATATTTTGGTTCTATGAAGAAAGATTTGTGGCCTACCAGTTCCTTATCTATATTATTAAAACAGTCATCTCAATTTATGTAAGGGTATGCAATATCTAAGTTTAAAGCCCTTTTTAAATACTGAAATTAAAATTGTTACTACATGTGTGTTGAAATATAAAGTAGAAGCAGCTCTTTTTATTATGATTGCAATATTTTTTTTAATTCTTCCACAGTTTCTTTTATTTCTTAATAAGTATCACAAATACCGCGGTACTGTTGCAGTTTTTGGCTGAAGGACATTTATATGCATGTTGCTGTGCAACTTGCCTTTTTTTTGCTATCCTATTGTATCAAATTAGCTGTCAGTAAATGTGTAAAGCAGAAGGAATTTTAATGGAAAAGCTAACTGCGCTTGCCAGATTAAGAGGAATGCAGATGTATAAGTCAGTATTTGAAAATTAACAAGTGTGAGTTTCCTTACAGCCGTATTGGATGTAATTGAAAGAGTCTCCTTTTATTTTTGAAGTGGATGTGCAAGTATATGGAGAGCGGGAGTGGCCGGGGCGGGGTGGCTTGAGGCAATTAGATTACCTAATAAAAGAAAATACTGAATCAGAATGCAGTTCACAGGTCACCTGGAGCATTTTCTTTATTTTTATATATGTATTTTTAATGTGTGTTTGCTGCCTCGGGTATCAGGTGTGAGATGTAAATGTCTGTGATGTAATCTTTCCCCAGCTGGAGAATAGAGCCTTGGAATGTGTTGATTTATCTGTTTATTTTTAAATTATTCTTACTTATTTTTATTATTATTTTAATATGAAGGTTGCATTAATGCCATCACACAAAAGATGCATGAATATCCTTAGTCTTATGAGTCCTCTTGTTAAACTTCATTTTGGACTCTGCTATTTACTTCGTTGTTCACCCTTCTTATTTTACTGTTTTGTTGTTGTTTTCCTATCAGGGAGGATACAGTCTTGCTTACATTGTTTTCCCTCAGTTTATCCTCAGCTCATGAGAAGAGAGATGAAACTATAAGTGAATCACTGCTACTCCTGCTCTCA
>JAUBOD010000446.1:1739228-1755110 GCA_032353885.1 Nothura maculosa
AACACAGTGTTGATTATTGACCTTTGAAGAAGGAAATAAAGTTGTATCCGTGGAGGTGTGCAGCTCCGGCTTGCACAGATCGGATCCATTGGAGCCACCAACCATGTCCTGAGCAGCCACGTTTGGAAGAGAGCAGCTTTGCAGATGCCCTCTCTTCATCCACGAGTGCAGCTGCAATTCCGGATGGGAAATGTCAGCAATAGCCATCACTAACTTAATGGCTTGTTCACATGCCATGTGCAGCATTCCCTGGGAAGAGGGATATGCTGAGAGGATAGGAGCTGAGAGGAGGGGGCTTTTTCAGGATGCCCAGGCTGGTGCCAGAACTACCCGGTAGCGCCAGACTAAGTGGTTTGCAGTGTGTGTGGGTCCTGTCCAAGGAGAGGAGGGGAAAGAAAGAACACAGGGGAATAGCGGAAAAGGGAAACAGGGAACAAAGAACTTAAGTAAAATATATATATGAAAAGAAAGGGGTAACTACAATAAGGAAACTAATCAAGGAAGGTAGGAGAAAATGACCTCATGGAAGGGTGAAAGAAATGCGTAAGTTGCTGGTGGTAGTAGCACACACTGGAAGGAAAAGGCTGAGAAGGGAGGAGAGAGGGATTTAACAAGACAAAATGAACAAAAGCCTATTTTTTTGCCTCTGTTACTCTTTCAGCAGCAGTTTATATTTGTGGTTTGTGCAACATCACAGCATCCTCTGATTTTTTTGCACATATTGAGGGAGAGGGAAGCCTGTGGTGTCCAACATCAGATGCTTTATCAGGCTTTATCAGGATAAGACTATCATGGACATAGATACATGGACTGCTACTAACACGTCTGCCTATCCTTGCTTCCCTGTATATCCCTTTTATTGCTTTTTGTTGAATTTCTTAAGTGTTAGAAATACTCATTTGCTGTATTGTAAGTTGTCTGGAGAGCTAGAGATCTGTAGGATCTGCATGTAACTTTTGCAGAGCCTTTGCAATAACACAGGAGGAGGAATGTCCACCAGTTTCTTTGCAAGGGAAGAGAAAATCAGGCAGTGTATTGCATGGAAGAAAGTTATCTGTGCTGGACCTCCAAAAAATGGTGTTTTGTAGGGAGTCACCTACTGTCTGAGGAAAAGTAATTTGAGAGCTAGTGTCACACCTATATATGTGAAAGTCAAGCTTTTGGAAAAATTTGGGTAAAATAATTCTTGAAAAAATTGAATAAAACAATAGCACAGTTATTAATTTATTTAGGAATCTGATCCACTTAGCAAATGTAAAATTTGATAGAATAAAGCCTAGAAACTGTGTTTTTAGAGTATTACCAGAAGAGGGAGCATATAACGCTTTGTCTACAATGAAGCCCCTAAGCCAATTGATAAATGGCAATTAGTAGCCACACGGGTTACGTAATAACTTTTTAAAAAGTGTAAACTGCAGACTGAAATTCATATCCCAAACAAGCAAAATTTATGCCAACTTTTATATATTTTCCTGAAATATTTGCATTTGAAATGCACAGAAACATTGTATCTGTGTAATGTAAGAGGTATTGAAGTCCGCTGAGCTTCCCGAGTGTCGTGTTGTCACCTCCATTAGGGTGAAGTTGATGATGGGGTGGTTTCCATCTCTTTTACATGTCTAGGTCGTTGTGAGAAGCCTCGCGGCGCCGCTCTGGTCCTTCCCATCATTAGCGTGGGATGGGCTGCCCGTCGCCTTCCTCGGTTTCTTTTTGGCTGCCGGGCCGTGACAAACCTCACTTAACCATATTGATGCCTGGAAGGGCCACTCCATTGGCCCTCTCCTGGCCTCTGAGCCGAGGAGAAAGGCTTTAAACCCCCACTACTTAGTCTCATACTGATCCTAGTGCCCTGTACTCTTTGACCAAAGGTCACCAAGTGGGTCATGAAGCCAGGCAGCATCTAAAAATACCCACATCTGCTCTGATGGTCGTCGAAGGGGTGTGAGTTACTGTGCGTGCAGAACACTGCGAGGCCTGGCGCGGGCACCTCGATTGTCACACGTTGAGCATAATGGCTCATATCGCTCGGTTTTTGGCAGTGGGCTCCTTTCTGCAGCTGTCTCCATAGCATGGACTGGTGCTCGTTGGTGCTGACCTTTAGGGCTGAGTCTGTCGCCCTTTTTCTGCCTGTGTGTGAGTGTGCACACACGTGTGCTGTGTGGGTGACATGTATGGGGGTCACCTGTATGCATTTTGGTACAACCCAGCACATGAAGGAGCAGAGTTGATAGGTAGGCAGGGAATGCTCTTATTGAGAGGGCCCCAGCAAGGCTGTCCCACTGCTCCTCTGCACTCAGTAACCCATTTCTTTTCTGGACTCTCTCTGCTTTCCCCAAACCATGAGGAGCTTCTAAGTGCTCCCATCTGGACAATAACCCACTAAAAATCTTGCCAAAGATATTTGTATTTTCTGGAGTGCATAAAACACTCTCAAACTGGCAGCTTTTCAAGATAAAAGTCCACTGATGACAAGATCCATTGGCTCGTGGTTCGGAAGGGCTAGGGATTCATTCATGGCGATACCAGAGTAGTTTTTCTGACTTTGGAAGAAAGATAAGCTGGGCCTAAAAGACAAGGGAGTAGTGATAGTTTTGGTGTGATTTCCGTGCCCTGTTTCCTGGGGTTGGCTCTGTGGCATTGTGCAACAATGAGATGCCAGGAGGAATCCCTTCTCCTTTGGTCCCTTTGGAGCGTCCCTGACCGGGACGAGGCTGTTTTCCAAGTAACCTCCCCAGAGCTCCCTATTGATCAACTTGGAGTTGTTTGGTGTTGGCTCGAGGCCTGTCGTTCCCTTCCTTCCAGGAAGAATAAGAATAGCAACCAGCAATCAAGCAATCTGCTTAAAGCAAAATATTTACAACCAAATCACTTCAGAAAGCTCTGAACGTAACCCCGAGCGGGCTGCACTGCGAGTGACTCGAGCACTGCAAGCTCCTGCAGTGCTGATACCCATCAGGTGAAACCTTTGGTGTTTGTTACAAACCCTTCCAAACTTCCAAGAATCAGTCAAAGCAGCTCCGTTTAATACCTGCAGGTTTAATTCCTGCGGGTTTGGTGGCCAGATCTGGCACCGTTGGGCTCGTGGTTTGCAAGGGCTTCCCCTTGCAGTCCAGCTCTCCGGTGTTATTGAAGTAACATATAATTTCCAAACACAAAAAGGAACATAAAATGCAGATCTGTGCAGAGAGAGAGAGCAGGGTATCATTTGCCTTGACACCTTAAAAGCAGGTGAGCAAATATATCGTAAATCAAAGATTTTAAATGATCTAGGCAATCTTAATGAAAATTTTCTTTGCAATACAAGATATGCAGAATATTTTAGGTTATAGACTGTTTTTTCTTTTTTGGAGAGGCCATTTATTGATATTCAGCTCACTTGTAGTACATTACACATGTAGTACATTACACGTGTACATAGTGATAGTATCATATCTGTATATGATATGTATGTATACAGTATAAATATCTTTTCATGCTATGTGCGTCCAGCAAGGAAATAGGAAAGCAAGGAGAGGTTTGGTGCTGTTTTTTGCATTATCCTGATTTATAGGAAGCAATTTTTCTTGCATTGCAATAGTTTCAACACAGTTGATGATTGTGCAAGAGCAGGAGCCCATTTGAAACCATTTCTCTGCCCTTCTCCCCTGCTGCCTGCTTTACCCTTCTGGGCAGTGGGTGCTTACATTGAATGTAATGCTGTTGTTGTTCTTGGGTTTCTATAAAATATGACTTAAAATATCTTAAGAGATTTAGTATCAGGAAATTAATTTCATTTATTTGCTATATATATATATATATATACACACACACACGCGTTTATGGCAATTTGCCTGTTTTAAGGTGCAATCTCACAAACATTCAGTCTATAAAGTTGCTTAAAAGCCTTTTGCCATCGGTGGCTCTATAGAAGCATCAGCAAATAATAAAAACTACAACAGAGACTGAGATAGCTGACATATATATTGCTACTGTAATATAAAACAGCGTAAAATCTCATTGCCCATTGCCACCAAGGATGGTGGCCTTCCCGTGGTGGCTTCCACCTTTGTCCCTGCATGAGGGATCTGTCCCTTGGCCCCTTGCTTTGACATTCAGCTGCAGGGACTCTGTGTCCCCACCTCGTAGCTCAGAAGAAAGACAACTTTCTACATTGCTCCACACTGGAATTAAAATCCCCCATCTCTGTTTATTTGTGGAACAAGCCACGAAATAGCGGTTACTCGCCCTCTTGCTCCTAAAATAAGAATAGACTAAATCAAAGACTAAGGGAAAACAAATTCTAGGTGGTACAGAGACAGGGACATCAGTACTGGTTTCCCACATGGTAGTTTTAAAGTCAGAAATTTTGTGGGCCACTGAAATGTGTTGGAGATGGACCCAGTTTTAATTACAGATGTTGGGTAGAACAGTATGCAGAAGGAACAGGTCCTCCAGAAACGTGCACAGTTATGGTACCAAGCTTCAAAATGCAAGATATGCTTTAAAAGCAGCATAATCCAAGGAAAGGTCTGTGTATTCCCCAGTTGTTTATAGGAGACCTGCGCTGGCAGCTTTTCTCAAAATTCAGAGCAGAAGAGGAACTGATTGTTTTTATTTTGGTGAAGAAGCGATTGCTGGCTTTTAAAAGTGCATTTGAACATCATTTGATAAGTGAAAAAAGGCCCAAAATCTCAACTTTGATGGTAATTTAAAACAAGAGGAAAAGTTGGGGTTTTTTCCCCCTATTGTGATTTGTGTCAGCAAACACACTCTAATTTCTTTATTCCTCTCCAAGCCATTTCTCAGGCTGTTGCCCAGAAATTAGTAACCTGGTCAGAGCCAGGTTTTACCCCGTAGCCGGTGGGTGTCTGTGGGAATGCCCTGAGTTTCCAGCGCGGGATCTTCACTGAAGGAGAAGCAGCCGGATGCATTTTCGCTTAGACACGGCCCATTTTGAGCAGGCTCCGTGGTGCATTTAGGTGATATGTGTGTGTATCGGGCACGTTGACTCTTTTCTGTCACGGGCCAGGCCGAGCGCCGGCCTCGCCGGGCAGCTGGCGACATCTCCAACGGCGTCGCCTTCCCGGCTCCCTTTGCAGCCCCGGGAGGCGCTCGCGGCTGCCGCGGAGCCGCCCGGCCCCAGCGGATAATCTCAAAATGAGGGATTAAGCGCGGCCCGGCCGCCCGCGCCGCCCTGAAATGTCATCGGAGCCGCTTGGCCGGCGCTCAGGAGCAGCTGGGAGCGGAGCTGGGCGCTCGCCGGGCCGAGCGCTGAGGTTTGCACGCGCGGCTCCCCAAACACAGCCCTTTGCTGCAGAACCTGCAGCCAAACTCAGGGCTGCATGTTTTTTTATGAATTCCTTGCTATTTTTCACTTATTTCACTGCCGTAGGGGGCGTATCTTGTTTGCAGTAGCTGCCGTTTGCTGGCGCAGGAAGTGCTGAGCAGTATAATGTGTTTTGAATGTGTTTTGAAGCTGTTTTCCTACAGGCGCTGGGAATCCAAACAGAAAGGAAAGTGATCCAAAGAGCCACTTCTGAGGCGGGGAAAAGCTGAAGGGAAAAACAGCAATAAACATGTAGATTGCAGATTGCAATCTCATTGGTCTCTTAGATAAATTTGTAGCTTTTAATTGAAACATTAATTAAATATCCAAACTACTAAGAACTTGCTTATTTTAACTTGTTTCCCAGTTTGTAAATCAGAGGGTAAATTGTGTTACAGAGCTGTGCTGGTAACTTACTGCCTGCAGGATGGTGTCTGACCTCGTATTTCAGATGGGGAGGAAATCGCAGATAGTGACAGCCTGAACGTATCAAGTGCACTTGTACTTTTATTTAAAAGGCTAAACTTGCAGAAAATAACAATGCATCTCGATCACAGCATTGCTGGGTTCTTTTAATGCAAAATTCAAATTAAATAACTTAAAAAATTATTGTGCAAGCACAAATGTGTTCCCTCATCTGACTATATTGACTATTTCTATGAGACCTTGCTGTGCTGATGTGCTTTCTATAAGACCTTGATGTGCTGTGCTTAGTTAATATATAGAAAATGTTACTTATTCTTTAAACACTAAAACAATTATATCATGACAGTTATGTCTGACCCATGTTAATGAAACAGCTATAATGATTATTTTTTTATGATTGAAAACAATTAGTGCTTCAAAGCATTAGATCATGGCAAAATAATTTAAGGACTGTCTTAAATCAAGGAAACAAAGTCCTTATTTCCTGTTGTCTGCTGATGTTGCAGCTTGAATATTTATATTCAGGAGGTTTCCAGTTTTGGAAAGGTGCTTTCTAAGGAAAGGCTGTGATTCACCTTACCTCACAGGCTGGCTCCTTTCTTCCTGAAAAGTCGTGTTTTTAAATTAAAAAATTGCCTTTAGCTGAAGAGCTGGAACAGAGAGATGGAGAGCGAGTCCCGCATCCCAGTGTGGGTTTCTCCATGTGCTCTATGGGATTGCCGGTGGCAGCGGGTGGATTCACTGCCCCGTCACCCCGTGGCGAGGGGGATCCATGTGGATTGACTCCCTCTGCCACCCCTTGGCCGTGTTGAGGGAGATCCGTGCCCAGCAGGAATCCATATACGTGTTTTTCTTTTTATTTTAATCTCACAAAACTTTAATTCTATATGGCTGCCAATCTCGCTGGTTATTCATATAGTACTTAAGACAAATATTAGCCGTCAGTGTCTTTTTATCTTGCAGTTTCTTAATGACAATATCAAAGAATCTGACTTAATGCCGCTGCTTTTGTATATCCTGTAATATTTACTCCTCTGTTAAAGAAATCCATTCCTTTTGTTCTCTTCTTTATAGAGATCTGACTGTTTCTTAAACTCACCCCTAGAGTATTACCAGCCCCTTTGTATTCTGGTTCACTAGAAGTTCTTGGCTTCCGCAGATTTCTCGGAGCAGAGCTGAGTCTGACGATGAACATACGTGGATTAAAGTTCGACACATGTAGGGAAGTAGCTACAGGGGGAAACATTAACATTTCTGATTGTCCTGTGAGTAGAAGCAGTAGCGAGGTGAAAACTAAACAGGCATCTGAATATGTGAAGTTAACTGAATACGTTACGCCGGTATTATAATATTATTAAGTGATAAGGTCTTGTAAGTAATATTGTTGATGCTGAAGGAGAAAGTATGATGGGGTAGTTGTAGTTGTAAACCCAATTTCTGAGTAGAAAAAAGGCAGAGGTAGAAAATCAGGAATCAGGTTTTGCTTACCTTTGAAAAAAATGAAGTTTCTTTCAGATTAAACATAAATTAGTTTTTTCACAACAATTTTGCAGCTCTGTTATTTGAGGAGTTTGACCCTTTTTGCATCTTGGCGCATTGTTGGTCTGTACAGGCTCCTTTTGTTTGATGCTTTTTTATCATTCATATATATCAAATTCCTAAAATAAGGCCATATATCTATCTATATCTATATACATTAGCAAAAATAGGGTTTATTCAGTGCCTGGTTTTTAATCAGCGCAGGTATTGTCATGTCATCAAGAGGCTACACAGAGATTAGTGCTCATGTACTCTGATGTGGATATTATAATCTCCCCGTGGCCCGGTTACCATCTGAGACACTCCACTGTCCATAATAACTTTGCAATATTTATATTCCAGTGCTTGACAGATTTATGAGACAGCCACCAACCAGAAGGTCTAGGACCAATTCCATGGCAAGAAAACTATTTTTCCCTCTCTCTCTCATGTGGATTTGCTGAGGAAGGGGATACCAGGAGCTTGTTCATGGATATTATGACCAGTTTTGTTGGGATCTTGTCTCCTTTGCTTTGGGTTTACCTGAGCACAGGATGCAATTGAATGTCCTCCAGCTCTGAGTTTTTCCACATGCCTTGGAGGAGTTTTACAGCTCTGCTCTGGGGTCTGAATTGCTGCGGTGAACCCAGCAAGAGTGTCACTAATTTGAGTTTGCTGCTGTGTCAGAAAGCCGTCAGAAACACCAAAATCGTAGGCTCTTCCTTGGGGTTGCCATGCTGTACTGCTTGATGCCTTAGAGCTTATTTCACAGCTCCCAAAGGCAAAAAAATTAAAGAGAAATCTTAAATCCTGTGAAATTTGATTATGGAACTACTTGTGCGCTCCGAGTGCACCAGTTTTGTATGACTTAGTAGCTAATATGTGGAAAAAATGGAGAAAAAAAAATAATACAGCATAGAGAAAGAAAACCGTGGTAGAGGGTATCTGCTTGAAGGATACCTTCTTAAATAGACTTTGGCGAGGTAAGTTTGGCTGCTTCCCTAGCGAGGTGGTTTCCAGGACGTCGGGAGCCCCCGGGGCCAGGGAATCCTGTGCCTCGTGTCTGTGGTGGAAGTGGCTGTTCCTGCAGGGCTGGTGTCCCAGGACTGCGGAATAGCCGCCCAGTCTGGCTGTGCTGTGTGGTTGTATCGTTCAAAGTGCACCATTTCAGTGCCCCAAATGAGGGCCACAGATTCCATTCAGAAATACAACTTTAAAAAGTTGAATCTGGCATTCTGAGTCTGAATGACAAAAATGGTCAGCCTTTCCTCAAGAAAGCGCTGCTCTCCCTCTGTTTTTGTGCTCCTTTATCTGAAAGATCACTTGTGGGTGGATTTGTCTTCTAGAAAAGTAAATCCCTAGCAAAATTATAAACATATCTATCTAGAAGTCAAACAAGGAGCCATTGATTTTACAGTTTAAAAACAGCCACTACTTTTCAGTACTTGCTTTAATGAAACGGATGAATTAGTAGTATAGCTAGCACTTACGTTCTGCTTATGTTCAAAGGGATGTGGTTAATTCTCCATCAAACACCTCTTGGAGTTGAGTAAATAATTTGCAAATATCCCAACTTAAATGTTGGGAAACTTCAGAGAGATGAAGTAGCACCTTTAATGCCACCCAGTGAGACTGGGGAAGAGGAAAGCCAGAATCCTTGGGAGAGGATGTATTCTGATTCCCAGCTTGGCTTTCATTTCCTCTTTTAAGTGCTCTGCTAAAGCAGCTTTTATAAACAAACTCAAGTAAAACATGAATTGAAACCTTTGTCCATCTAGGAGTCCTGTGCTGATAGGAAACGGGTTACATTAAACATTTAGTTGCAAGTAGTTGTTGTTACAAGTCTGTCATTGAAAATAATCAGGGACTTTTGCTTGTGGTGAATTTTGGGTTTCAGGAAGAAGCGTAATTAAGTGTGCTTGGCCCACCATTATGAATATGCATATGTGTTTTATTTGTATGTTTTAAATCAATTGGTGTGGCAGGATTTCAGAACTGGAACGATGCCTTGAAAACCAGGTATCTGTATGCTGAGAATTTGCACATTGTGAAGTGAGTGTTTTGTAACCAAACCGGATCGTAAAAAAACCTCCATTCTCTATAATCATGAATTTTCATAATAAATTCAATGTAGCCTAATTAAAGCTTAGCCAGCTTTTATATGCTCTTTAGGGAGATTTGTGGTATGTGTTTTGGCGATGATTGACAAGGGAATGTTTTTGGAATTTGTGTCTGGAACAAGGAGACCTCAGTCCCGACTGGGACTCGCGGTCAGTAGAGCAGGAAATAACACCCAAACACCTCCTCTAAACAAAGATGCAGAAAGCAGATGAGATTTAGTACTTTCTGTTGATACAGTCCTCATTAGAGAAGTAAAAATACACTAGGAGCTGACAAAGCTTTTTGGAGTATACCTAGCAGTTAGAAAGGTCTTGGTGTATCCGGCTTATTTGGCTTTGACAAAAGCTTTAGAGAGAGGAAAACAGTTTTCTGAGTTCTCACTGGGGGTTAGTAGAATTGCTTTAATTTGAAAGAACATTTTTAAAGGAATTAAAAAAAATTTACTTGCTATTTTGGATTATTTTGGGGTTTTTGTTTTTTGGTAGCTCTATAATGTCCAACCCAAACTTAGGTCAAACTCTTTTCTTTTGCCCCTGTAAAGGTGGCTGTAGCTCCTTGGTTATTAAACATCTTGGTGGAAATAAATATACACTGCAAATAAACATAAACTGCCTTTGATCAATGCCGTAGCACATGTGTGGTGGAGAAGTTGCATAAAACCATAAACCAGCACATTTTAAGTTTCCACTTGGCAAAGCAAACATGTTGACATACCAAGTTGTGGAGGTAAACCCTGGGGTTTTAAAACACACTCCTCCAAATTAGTTAAGCATTGCATTTTAATGGCTTTCAGCAAACACCCAGAAGAGACATATTTTCAGCACCGTTTTATCAATGTAGCTTAATTGCCTCTTTAAGGGCTGATATGAATCACAGGCAGTTGCAACTGCTCTGCACTACAAACGTGCCGAGCGTTTTTCAAGTGAGGAAGTGCAGCCCGTTAGGCTGCCTCGGGACTGCCAGCCTGCTGTGTGCAAAGCCAGCTCTGCAAACCTCTGCCTTGGGTAAATAGTTCAGACCTGCTACCATTTATTTACAACTTCAAATAACCGGGGAAGATAAGGAAGAATTTTGTGGGAAGCAGTGTCAATGCATGAAATAACTCGGTACGTGCTCTTCTGTGCCACCCCATGCTGCATTTGGTTTGCTACAATATAAATAGCCTGCTTCCTTAACTGCTTTTTTTGTCCTTTCCCACTGAAGTGTTGTTTTTCTCCCAATGCAATGCCAGGAGCTTGCATGACTAGCAGGCAGATTCTCTTTGTGGTTTGCCCAACACTGGGTGATAAACACAAGAAGCAACTGCTGCTTGCAAGCACTGTGCCTATTTCTTTATTTACTATTTTTAAATGAAATGGCAGCATGAATTCTCTCGGGTGACGTGACAGGTTGTGCTCGTGCCAAGCAAACCTTGATAATCTCTCGTATTTGTAGCTTTTGCTCTGTGCATGTTCTTTCCTGCAACTTTCTTGCTGGAGTGAAAAGCAGGACTTTGGCCAAAGGACGTTTTTCCTGCCAAAAGTGCAAGTTTTCCCCGCAGCAGGGCTGAAGATGGAGCGACCTCCGGCTGACGTGGGCTGCAAACCAAACCGATCAGATGATTAAAGGGACATCAGTGGAAGATTAAGGCAGAATCCTCGGGATGCAGGCCCCTGATTAGAGCTGGATGATGAAGCAGCGGGAAGCGAGTGAGCAGCAGATCGAGATCCCTGACGGGGCATCATCCGTGCCGGGCTGCAAAGGGGATGTCAGCTGCTGCCGCAGTGAAATCTGCGGCAGAAAGGGCAGGGATGTGTCTTTAACACCTATGCTTGAGTCTTAGCACAGAGGACTTGTGGCACCTTTGGTTGATGAGGCTTAGACATTTCCCAGTGCTGGGAATTCAGGTAAATGGAGTTGTTAATGTTAAGAGCTCTCCTTGCTTCGTCTCGGTGGAAATGGTCCCCTGAGCTGTCAGAGGCCGCTTGGGCACCGGGTGCTGCATGAGCTCCCCAGCAGGGACCTCACCTGGGCTGATGCTCCTCAGGCATCTGCTCCCCTAACTGCTGAGCAGGAACCAAGCTGGGCTATGGCCACTCCTTCCACAGAGCTCGAGTCATTCACTCCTTTCAGAGTTCAAATGCCTGCTTTTTTCTTTTTTTTCTGCCTTTTATTTATATTTTTGATGCAGCTGTCAATATTGGAGGTGAAAAGCTGAAATACTTGCCTAGTTCCGCAGACGAAGGTTGCTTAAAAGAAGAGAGCTGGAATATCCCTGTGCTTGGAGGGAGAGGTGCCTGCTGCACTGGCGCAGTCAGGCACACGCTGGCGTCCGGCTCCTGAATTGCTGCTGGATTTCACCATAGAAGGCAATAGGGAGATGCTGAGCACTTTGTCAGGAGTTTAGCAATCACATTAAAAGGAAGAGGAGGAAACTAAAGGGAGAGAGGGTTTCGAACTTGGAAAATACCTTGGTTTATGGGATTTCTCAAGTGGAATTAAGAGGAGACTGTAGCAGCTACTGAATTTTGGTCTTTCATTTTTTTTCCTTTTGGCTCACTGAAAAGTGCTTCCCTTTGCTCAGGGATGTTAGAGATGGGATGGCTTCTCTGCGCTCCAGTGGCATTGGAAAAGTTCTCTCTCTTAACTGATTAACTCTCTTTTAATTTGATATTGAGAGAGATAAATCAGATGTTCGTAGCTGTCTGTACACTTCTGTGAATGTCCTGGCTTGTGTGTGTGATTTAAAATTTCACTGGTGAGAGTATTAGCTCATTACAGGGAATGTCTTTCCTTGGGCAAGTGTCCCTAGGAAGGGATCTATCTGCACAGAGCAGTGGTGCTGCTGGAGACCAAACCACCGACAGCAAAACAAGACACGTAGCAGCCCAGGTGTGACCAGGAAAGAAAACTTTGTCCTCAACAGCGCTTCTCTCCACCTTCTACTCCAGACAACACGGATATATGAATAGCAACAGAAGCATTTACTTGTATGCTTTGTATCAATGCACGCGTATAGTTCCATAGGCTGACTTAAATCCTCGTGCCGAAGCTAGGCTCTGCTAGAACTGGTTTTCCGTAGGGTCCGTGCGGTTGCGCCACGCTCTGAGCTGGGCCCGTGTGTGTGTTGCAATGGGCGTGCTGCGTTTTGAGTGCTGCTTCGGCTGGCGCTGACACAGGTCAGTTTGACTTCTTGCCCAGTGCTTACATAAGGAGGCAGTGTAAAAAAATGGGTTTCTGAAACTTGAGCCGTGTGTATTATATTTTGCTGCCCAAAGCTATTATTGATGCATTGAGAGACTGAACACCACTAAATGCTTCCTAGTGCTTAGGAACTAAGTGTGAGCCTGAGGAGAATGCCTTGAACATTAAGGCGCTGTTACTATTCCTTTTATTAATTTATTTTCAAAACATATACGAAAGACATATTTCTATGAAAAATAGGATCTCTTTTTCTATAAAAAGATATCTTCTGTTAATATAAATCACAGTGAGTCCCAAGTGCTCACCCACTGATGGAAAACCCAAAGTGGGCAGAGCATTATTATTTTTCTTCTCCCAGTGTCCTCTCCCGTCTTTCTTTTTTCCATTTGGGCAGAGGTTGGGCTGTGGTTGCTTTTCATGGATATCTTAGGTAGTCTGCATATAGCAGAGTTTGGAGCTTTTGCATTGCATTTGACAAGTGAAAATAAGCATAAAATGGAAAATGCGATTTTAAAGCCACAGGAATTAGCAGCCAGACTAGAGACCTAGTGAGTCTCTTTATTATTCTTAAAACTCTTGCAAGGTTTTGCTTTCTCAGTGCCCACGTGGTGGTGATGTTCCGTGCGCTTTGGCAGCCCGTGTGCCTGTTTGTCTCGTTGTGCTAAGTCCCAGTGAACACAACCCAGTCCCATTGCACACAACCCGTCCCTGGGTTTTTCCGAGCTGCCCGTTCAGTGCGTGCCCCAGTCACCACACGCAGGCTGCTTGCTGGGCTGCAATCTCTTTTCACAGCTTTCCACCTCTCCATGCAGCTCTTCTCCTTACAACCACTAAGACATTGTACAAATACAAGGATTCTTAGGGAGGAGTTCTCTATTAAGGTGTAATGTCCAGTGCAGGGTTTTGTTTTGAGTTGGATATTGCAAAACACCGTGCGTTGAGAGTGCTCAGCTCATCTCCAGTGACATTGAGGACGAAATTATATAATTCAGTTTTCTTCCTCTGATTCATTTTTGGGTCTGTCACGTATCTATTACAAGCCTGTAAGTGATTGAGGGAAGACTTTGGGGCTGTTTCTCCAAAACTCAGACTGTCTTTCTGCCTTCCAAAAAAAACAAAACAAAACCACCCCACAGATTTTAAGATTAGAGGCATATTACACAGGTGCAATATTTATAATATCACTTTGAAGTGTTGTAAAAGCAATCCTGCCATAAAAATTGTCTCCCTTTCAAGAGAGTTCTGTGAAGGAAAAGGACAGGGATGTTAGCTTGGAAAATTTGAAAACTGAACACCTGGAGTTAATTATATTTTTTAAATATTTTCAGGCTGAGTCAGAGTTAACGATAAACGGGAACTATAACAGACTGGCAGGTGATTAGCAGAATTCATCATTATAATGTTTAACATAATATGCACAGTTGTCTTGATTATTCAGTGACAGCTTGGTAGCAATTTTTCAATTAAATACTATGTCATCCTGACAGTTCATTCACTAAATAAGTATCTCTTGCTTAAAATATATGTCATCTGGAAAGTGATACTAACTTTCTTTCATAAGAAGAAAAGATATTAGATTTTTGGTTTTACAAAATAGAAGCTTAGTGACTCTTACTTGTAAACGTGAATTTTATAAGAGCATGGGAAAATTAAATGTGATAATAAAATCTCTGGTAGAGAGGCTGGCTCTGGGCCTGCTCTAGATTCCCTGGTGCTCCTGGTCACAGTCAGTGAGCGCTCGGAGCAGCCCTCCCTGCTAAGCACAGGCCCAAGCAGGTTAGAGAATGGCCAGGAAGAGCTGAGGAGTTGGGGTATTTGGATCAACTCTACAAGTCTTGGGTGTATAGAAAGAAAGAGTGAGTTTCACAGTTCTGCAACAGAGTAGATGGCTTCATGTTTCGGTGTATTGCAGCAAGTGCTAGAGCCTTTCCTGAGGAACATCGTGGGCACCTCCCCTGACACCTAAACCAGCTGCTTGGCCAGGGAATAGCCAGCGGGGCAGGTTTGGAGTCTCTGTTGGGGTCCAAGAGCCACCTTGGAAGAGAGCCCTGGAGATGACCTGGTCCAGGAACGGGCTGGCTCCGTCCTCCCTATAGTCACCCGCAGCACCTGAGCTGGGCTTGCTGATGTGAATGCTCCCATGCGGGGCAGCAAACTGCAGTTTGTGGGACCTCAGTGAGAGCAGCTTCCCTAGCAGCAGGGAGCTGCTTGAATCACTGTCACCTTGTGGACTAGGTCTGTCTCATCTCGGGGATTTCCTTGCTTGCTTTTTTCTCTATATCCTGCAAGTAAGAGTGAGGTTTACCAGAGTCTTGCTAGCCAACTTCATGGGTTCTGTAGTCATGAACCCAGAAACGCATCTGTTTTTAATAAAGGCTTAAACTCACCATCACGTTAAGGAAGGGTTATGGAATTGTAGGAAATGCTCGTTTGGCTTTTTTTCATTTCAGTTTGTCTAAGCTTATTTCCTTTTTATCTCATAGGTAGACTGTAATCTGGATGATTGATTAGCATCAATCTTAGTTCTCCAAGGTCAATTTTTAATCTGTCAATAGTTTAAAAAGGCTTTCCTTTTTAATAAACTCCTTTATTTTGAGACAGATGCCATGAAACATTCATGTAAGCAGCAGCTGGTAACGTCTTGATCTAGAGCTGAAGAACAGTACCAGTGCAGTTCCCAAAGAGCAGTGTCTGTGCTACTGGGATCAATAGTTCAGATGATTATTTTGCAGAACTTGTTGCTAATGATGGCAGGCACAATGTTCTTGGTCGTGGTTATTATTCTAGTCCCTTTCCACCCTCCACCAAGTGCTTTCCAGTGAAGTAGCACCCTTCTCTTTCAAAGGGGAAAAAAAAAGAAGAAAGCACAGAATAAACTCCCAAAGATTGCATTGGTGATCCGCTGTAGTATTTTTAAATGTAATAACTACTTGAACTTTGAATTTTTTAGGTA
Source organism: Nothura maculosa (assembly GCA_032353885.1). Taxonomy (NCBI): domain Eukaryota; kingdom Metazoa; phylum Chordata; class Aves; order Tinamiformes; family Tinamidae; genus Nothura; species Nothura maculosa. The sequence goes on from JAUBOD010000446.1 coordinate 1,754,735, forward strand.
TACAAAAAAGTAGAGGAATATTGCGGAAATTTTCTCATTATTTCGCAGAGTAATTCTCCTGTCATTCGTATATGGGTCTAGCATCGCTGAACTAATGGCCCTCAAATAGTAACTTATCAAAGCTGCTCGGGGATTCTTGCCATTGCTATAAAAAGACATTTGGCAATAAGCACTATGTCACATAAGAAGCACAGCCATTTACTAGAGTATAAATATGCTAACATACTTCACTTGAGATCTCTCGTATGGCATCTGGTTCCCTAGGACTGAAGTAAGTAGATCACATTGAACGTCACAGGTGATTAGTCACCTTGTCACTCTAAATAGGAATAATTTTAAAGCTGTTATTTCTTCAGGTGGGATGATAAATCACTGC
>JAUBOD010000446.1:1831172-1842273 GCA_032353885.1 Nothura maculosa
CCCCCAAAAAAACACGCTCCACTTGGGAACCTGCTTAGCACTGAAGTTACCCAGCAAGAATTTCTGCCTGCGTTGTTAACAGCTTAGCAATGCTTGGGATGAGCATTTGGACAGCTGATTCTCTAAGCTGTCTCAAGTACAAAGGTTTTTGGCTGGTCATTTGCCATTTCTGCATCCTTTCCACACAGCTCCACAGGCTGTGCAGCATAAGGGCACCATATGATCCCGCAAGCATCGTGAAGATCCTGTTCTGGCTGCGGGCTCCATGGGAGGAAGCGGCTCCAAGCGCTGCAGGAGAGATCTGACGTCCTTCACTAATCTTGATTTAAGGCAACTGGCTATGCCACAGGAGCGCTCAATGCACCGTAGCTGACAGGACCAAAGGTGCTTCAAGCCTGGATACGTGGATGGGAAGGTACTTACCCGTGACATGCTCTAGGCCACTTAGCACAGGGTTTGTATATGCATAGTGCAATTTAGGAAAAAGATTTCATTTTTGCAAAGCACGACCAACTTGCACTCTGCAGCCCCAAGACACTCTTGTGACCCAGTGCAAGCACCTGCAGGCCTGAAAGCACAAAATGTCACAAAATCTCACTGGATGGTCTGTTAAAGTACAGGCGAAGCCGCTGTCTTTGTGGGTACCTACAGTGCCCACCCTGCTGTGCTGCTGTCAGCCAGCATCATCCCACAACTGCAAATACAAGTTGCCTCTGCTCCAGAAACCACTGAAGCATCGCTCTAACCCACCAACGTGCAAATCCCTGCTGCAGCCAAGGAGCAAACTGCAGCTCTGCGATGGCATCAACCCACGCCCTGGCCCCACAGATCCCCCAGCTTGCCTGCAAGAGAACACATCAGGAAAGGACTATTGGATGCTGAACCTTTCCTCAACCCACTGTGCTACCAGCAGCTCAAAAGAGCCATCTCCAGCCTCACACACTGGTGTGACACAGTGCAGCGAGTCGCAGTCTGAATTTCAATCAACCATAGTATCTCTCTCTCTTTTTTTTTAATCACCTTAATGCAAGAAGCTTTAGAGAGCTTAACAACGAGAAGGCTTTTTCATAGCCTCCAGCTTTAACTGCGCACAGCTCTGATTTTCACTTTTGTCTGTTGAAATCAAATGTACAACAGTATGCAAACAGCAATCGAGATGCTTATGTTTTGTTTTGCTTTCCTCCCTTTGCTAGCCTGATAGGATTCTTCTTCAGAGTACTTTTTAATAGCCCCCTTTAACAATGTCTACAAAAGTCTCATTAGAGCACTGCATTGATATTTAAGCTAAATAAACTCAGCGCAGCATTTTTAATCAAATATTTTTCTTGGGGCCCTTCCACAAACAATAAAGCATTCTCTGAAAATATGCAGTGAAGGAAATTCATAAATCTTCAGCTTATCTTGAGGTATGTTTTCCAACAATCTAAGCCTTTGATCAGCAACACAAGCTAATTTTCCATTTACATAAAATACAAAATGTATTTACAGGATAACCAACTAACCCTGAAAGTGTGCGTTAAGATGCACTTTGGCAACAGCTCAAGATTCCCTCATTGTAACTGTTTCTGCTACCTGATGTTGTCAGGGTCATTGTCATGTTAGGTTATTATGATTTTTTTCCTTTTGCTTCAGACTGGTCTAATGGGATGTTTCGGGTCACTGCTTGCACCCTAGGAATTTCCTGCGCTTGCTCATCCGCCTCCTCCCGAATCCATGCAGCAGGAGCAGCCAGGATATGACTTTCTCTACCCAGACTTGAAGCACCCCTGAACCAGACAACAGCATTGACCCTAGAAAGAAAATGAAGCCACTGTGTTCTGTTCCATCCTGCAGAGCAGCATGGACAGCGGCACCAGGACATAAGGCATCATCACCATGACCCGTGGCTTCACCTGGTCCCGACTGCGTCACCAACCCCACTCCAGAGGGGAATCTCCAGCTCCTCCAGAGCTGCAGACAAGGGACATGAGCAGTTTTTACCTATCTAAACCCAACTGGTTAGATCTTCTCTGAGCTGCCATCTGGATTATGTTCCTCTCTACCCTCATGCCATCTGAGCATTAAAAAAACCTTGGGCAGTCATTCAAGGAACCTTCAGTCAGGTTTCTAAGGCTAAACAGCATAAATATTAGCCCAATTTCTTCCAAACTAGTCAGTGGTTGCACGGGCACATTTTTTTCTCCTGCTGACAGAAGGAAAATATAGGTGTTTACTGTTTACTACCTACAGAGAAAAGACCTATTTCCAGCTTTGCTTCTGAGCTGCATTAAATGCAGTTAGACGCTAATGCTTGGATAATTTTGCTCCTGGCCTGACGCTCCCACATTATTCTGCACCCAACGGTCATGATTCTGAACAAGCTCTCCTGATGCCTTCCAGCCTTTTCAGTTTGCAAGTGTTTTTGCAAATGTAGGAGCTAGCTGCATACACAGAGGTCCCTCTGCTAGGCACTCAACCCATTTAACCAGCAACAGGAACAGATGTGCCAAAAATCAGAGAAATTTGCCATAGGGAATCAGGACTTACGTAAAATTTCATTTGCCTTCTGCAAGCAGGAGCTGGAGAAGTTTTATGCTTGAGAGCGTCCAGCAGTTTATGGTCAGCTCCTATAAGCATGGGGACTGATAACCATCATTTCCCATAGACACATCCAAATGTTCATCCATAGCAAGACTTACACAGTTCATCTAGGTTTGCCTTTAAAAAATTTAAAAATAAAAAAGATGGGGGAGGAGGTAACTATGAAAAACTAACTTGAAGCCTAGGTGCTTTCACCAAAAAAAGCTCTTTTCAGATCACATACCTGCATGGGGTACACAGAACAGGTCGAGGCATTTTAGGAAACCACGAGTTCTGCAGTCTTGCCTTCTCCATGGTTAATGCTGGACAGAGCTCAGGTATTGCCATGACAGCCCGGTATGGTGCATAAATAACAATAGGTGTTTGCTATTATTCTCCTTGTTTTAATTAGTAATAACAATTTGTTATCGTAACTTGACATTTGTTCATACTTAGGAATAAATTGCTTCCTTGAATGATACGCTGAGATTACAATGGGCTTTCTGTGTTTGTACTGGTTTTAGTAGCTCATAACGAGCCATGAAATTCATTACTCTTGCCACAAGCACCCATGAGATATGCCAACCCCTGTGTGATTTATACAGAGCTCAACTCATGGAAATTAAAAGGCTTTAATGTTGCCTGCAAGAACGTAAAGATCTGAAATTTTATACAGCTTAGCCGCTAAAATCTCAGGCACAAGCTATTTCATTGTTTTATCTGCCTAAGGAGTCTGAATACTAAAACCAGGGTAAAAATAATTCACTAAATATTAATTAAGTGTATAATTTGAACAGCCTTCCTGGTGATAAGCTTCCTGGCCTGCAAGTTACTTTATTCTCTCTTTTTTTATGGCTTGGCTGCTATACAGAAGAAGATATCTTAAAGTAAAACTTCTCTAGTAGAATACTAATTGAAGAAAACAATCTGCTTGGGAGGAATCACTGGGAAGCAGCTGGGAAACATCTCATGGCACAGCAGATCAGACATAAAGGAAGCCCGGCTGAGATCACAGGAGCTGCTCACCTGCTTCTATCTTATCACCAAATACATGGAAAGGTGGCTAAACTGGGCATGAGGCAAGCAGGACTCAAAGGGATGGACTGAGATAACCCCATGTTGGGTTAGAGACAACTGGGCAAGTGGCTCCCTCCTGGACGGTAAGAGCATCCCTGACACAGCAAAGGGAGCTGCAGCACCAAGCACCCAAAGGGCTCATCGAGCCCCATCACTGGTGTCTTGCAGAAGGCAAAAGCATCATTCAACACTGCTGCTCTGATCGACCGTTATTCATTAAAAATCCTGGAAACCACAGGACATTTCTTCATTTTTTTCCCCCCCCCTCTTCCACTCTGTGCTACACGCAGCATTATCTTCAAAGGGCGAAGCAAGCGTGTTTGCTAAACATTAGCAGACTAAACACATCAGCCTTTTAGAAGCAATTATTGCTGCTAGAGATTTAGGGAGTCCCATTGTTTGGTAATCCAGAATGCATTTTGCCAGCTGCTTGGGAGCGGATTGCTCTTCAAAGCGATAGCTGTGTGACAATGAATAAATCCAATTCCCAAAATAAATAAAAAACAGGTGGGCACCCAAAGCAGCAGTGCTGTCTTCCTCTTACATATTTAACTATCAGTTTCTTTGCAACGAAAAATAAAAGAGCTGCAATTTAGAGGCCTGGAGACTCTATGGTTCCTGGACGTGACACCTTGACACACGGAGCGGCACAGCAGGGCAAACAACACACTTCTCCTTGGCCTTCAGTTCAGGTTGAACAGTTCAACTCTAATAATTCCTTCCATGCAAAAGCCATTACAATTTCCTCGCATGAGCTGATGGGAGGGCAGTCAGGGGTCCCGTTGCACAAGATGCTTCAAACGCATATCTCCAAAAAGACAGGCCCTATCTCAAAGACGAGCAACCATGGATGGACAAAACAGACAGATGGAGGGAGGAGAAGAGCTGCTCATGACACCAGCGAGACTATTATAATTAGTGTAATAAGCAGCAATCACAGCTCAACAGCTGCCTTCCCTTCATTGAGCGTCTGCTACACTCAGCAGCACATATCCATGGCCAAGAAGGATTTTGCCACTTGCTGTAGGCTAAATATCTCTGCTCTGAAAAAGTTTTATGATTTTGCTAAAGTTTTCCTTTTGCATAAGATGTAGAGCCCCAGGGGAGAGCAGCTTTCCTGCTTTCCTGGCCTTGGCACATTGGCCCAAGAAAGCAATACTACGCACAGAAGAGCCATGAAAACTGAGTTGATTTTTAGTATTGACTGTGATTTGGTATGTAGCTTTGAACAAAAGCACCTGATCTCTATGTTGAGGCAAACTACTCATACTTTTTGAAATCCACAAAGTCTCAAAGATGAACAGCTCTGCAGAAAACGGTAAAAAGTGACAAAAACATCATCTACAGAGAGCATGTGTTCATCAGCCTTCTTGATGGACCTGCATCCAACATCCTTTTCTGAAGTGTCTCGCTGTTCTATGGGCTGAAGCTAAATAAAATTCCTTGGAAATACACTGAGCACTTGTCCCTGTCCACACAAGCTTTGCTGACAGTTGGCAGTGAGAAAATAGCACTAAAATAGTCTCCACAACTCAAGAAAAGCTAAAGTAGTGTAAAAGAGATGCTTATACATGGGGGAATGTATAATTCCCCCTTATACATAGGGGAACACTTTGCAGGACTGGGAAGCAGGCACAGTGACATTCTTGCATAGCAATGGTTAAATGGTTTGGAAAGCATATTTAAAACAGCCAAGAAGTTATGGGGTAGAAGTTCATCCAAAGTCAATGGGGGATTTAGCCGAGAACTTAATTCATTCCTTCCCCCTCTTGCAGCGCCAGCGCTGCCGGGCAGGAAAGGCTTTTCATGCAGACTCAAGCGAGGCCTGCAGGCTGTGCTCAGCCTCAGCTGCCTACTTGTAACTGCAGGGCCCGGCAGTCTTGGTCAAGGCTTGTTTCAAACCATGACGCAGTTTATTTGAACATCCTTCTTGTGTCAGGACTAGGCTCATTGCAGTCACTCATCAGGAAAGCTGCGCTAAGCCCAGCACTGCTCCCTGCCGCTGGTGTCGGTGGAAGATGGCAGACATGGCAGCTCCTTGCTCCAGGCTGCGTCTGCCTGGAGGGCATCAGCGGACCCAAGCTCTCCAGGACCTTTTCTTACATTACAGCATGAGTCAGAGGATTATTAATGATCTTTTCCAGCCACAAAACTTCTGAATTCATTCCTGAACCACTGCTGTACTGGTGAGACAGAAGTAGGCTTTAGCCCCACATGGTCTCCTCTATCCACAGCTCTTCTCTGTAACTCTGCAGAACATCATCCGAACAGAGATGGCCTTGCTACAAACCACAGCTATGCCGATGCCTGCAGCATGGCAAAACAATAGATAAATCCAAAGACTTCCTTAAGCCACAGAGACCTTTGCCAACAAGACTGAGTATAGACCAGGCTAGTAGAGCCCCAGTGTCCAGCCCTTGGGTATGGATGCTTCCCAAGAAACCTACTGCAAGGAAGTAGCACAACCAGACGCGCAAGCCAAGAGCCATGCACACCATGGCACTTCTCTGTGCCTGCTCCATGCTGCTCCTGAAAATAGCAAACCTCAGATGTGCTTTCTGCTTGGCTTCAGTCCCTGTCACGTGCTACAGAATCCAAGGGAGCCTCCTCCAAGTTTCGCAAAGCTGAGGACTAAACTCTCTAAAACCCCTCCTGGCACCTTTTAGCACTTGCTAAATCTGTTCTCACATCTGAGGAGTCCACTGCAAAAAAAAGCTACCCATGTTATACAGGCTGCTCCACCACTGTTCCCCCTAACAACTTGAAAGCTTAATGGATGGTGAAGGCAGTGAACACAGAGGTTGCAATGGGGCTTTGCTGAGAGACTTTGGATCCTGAAAGCCAAATTAAGTAGCAGTTTTGACATAGGTGACTGTGACCATAGCTGAATTCTGATTTTTGCTCCACTTGTGGGGTTCCTAGGGAGCACCACGGACTCTTGCTGCCTTTTTGCCAGCCCCTTGTCTAGAGAGATGGTCACTGGAAGGACTCTGATGCTCAGATCCCAGTGGGTATTTTGGTAGTAGTTTAGCGTTCAGCTCCCAATTATTTCCAGTGGGTATTGGACACTTAAGCAGCATCTATCATGGAGATATTTGGAGGTTGGACATCTGAGGTCTACACTCGTTAAGGAAGGCACTGATCCCCTCAAGCACGGGTCCATGCTGCTTAAAAAAATGAGAGCACCGAGAAAACAAATAACGATAAGCCTGAAAAGCAGAAGATGTTTACATCAAGGAAATATAACCCCTATGTTAAACAAGTTCCAGACCACACTGAGGAGGAGAGCTGAGGAGTAATTACAAACAGGCGGTGAACTGCTGGCACCAGAATATCAACAAACATCACGTCCAAGGGTTAAAAAACATGGCATTTCAAGCCAGAACAAAGATTTCTTTAATTTCCTTGTGCAAAGAAACACACTGGTACTTCCATGACAAACATGGTCGAAACATCAGCTTTGTTTACTACACTTAAGTACTTTACAGTGCTAGAGTAATTCAATATGTTACCTACTGCACTTTCTTAACGAAGCAAGCACTAATACCGTTTTATCACCTGCTCTAATCTTGCTGCTATCACTTCACACCCCCAGATAATTCGCTCCATAACCTGGTACCTACAGCGTGTGTTGGACACAAGGCCCCGAGCAGCAGCTGATTTCCGGCAGCCTTGAGAACTCAATCTCTGCTAATCCGATCCCTTTAAAGCAACTCGGAGTCAAGCAAGCTAAGAAGCAGACACATGAAGTCACTTAGGCTTATCTCTCTAATTGCCTGCCTGTGAATCAGGATGTTTGGTGTCAGCCACCTGCACTCACATAGAAATGGAGATGAATTAATGTCAGTCAGAAAAAAATCAGACCTAAAATATTTATCATGAGCGTTTTCAGAACTGTAAGTGAAACTACTGAAATACTGCCTACTATTGCAAATCCAAGTCCCATTCTCATTGCACAGCACACATCAGGATAACAAAGCAGGCGTTCATGGCTTCCCTTTGCTGCAGCTCTTTCCAGGTCTCTTGCTATGTAACAGATTTGAATTCTCTGGACACTTTTCCTGCATTGCCCAGTGCCCACACAGTGAAAATGTTAATGAATACAGTCCCATAAATATTTAATGCACATTTTCCTAGGAGCTTTGCTGTGATTAAATACCCACCTCCCTGCCAAGGCCAGCCTTTCTTTCATTTTTATCTTTGCACAAAATATCAAGAGCCAGGACTACACACGTACAATCAAACTGTGGGAAACATCACTGCATAAAACAACACCCAAAAGGCAAAAATCCAAACACACTGAATCTGAAGAGAAAGCCAGCCATAATTACTTCATCACAGCAACCTCCTAGGACTCATAGAAAAAGGCAGAAGGGACAGGCCAGCAATAAGCTTTCTTGCTCATTGCAGTTATTTCTCTGACTTTTTTTGTCATTGGTCTCTGTCCAGTTGCATTTGGAGGTCTTGGACGTGATGGAGTCTTACGGCACGTGGTGTGCAGTCTAGGATGGTGCCCAAGCACAGTTGTTGGGGCAGCAGAGACCTTCATTCAAAACAGTCTGGACCGGGCTATATATAGCATCTCCACAGCATCTCCTGCCCGTGTTGTCCTTCAGGCATCAGACATCGTCCCGTTCTCAGCCCCTCAAGCACATGGAGCTGTGCTTGGAAGAACCGATCTACGTGCTTGCCTTCAGCATCCCGAAGAGCTGAGTGCACGTTTTCTTATATGTTTTTTTCTTTAAGGCTCACTGTCACCTGGAGAGCCCATCTCCTAGAAAAAACAACATCCACTTTCCTTCATTGCTTCCGAAAACACTGGCATCTTATCCACACTGCATCTGGATTTGTAGATCACCATCCATCAGCTGGGGCCTCCTGCCTACCTAACCTGCCAAGCAGCAGGACCCTGTCTGAAGGGTTCACAGTGGAGCACCCCCTTACCTGGGGACCCCCTCTCACTCCCTTTGCAGGTACCACCAGAACCTCCTGGGGGTCCTTAGGGCAGTCAACGGTGCTAACAAATTGCTGCCCCTTTGCACATGCTCTCCAGGAGCTTCCATGAAATCCCAGGCCACTGGCTCCAGGAAAGGCTGCTCCTTTGGGCTTATAGACCCTTTCAGGGTGCCAGTTGCCTTGAGGAGAGAAAAAGATGTTCTAAAAGGTGTAGGGGGAGGAAAGGAGCCTTTTGCCTATTACTTTTTTTCTTCCCTGGGTGAGCAAACTCATTGAAGGCATAAGCTGATCAAGTAGCTCATTAAGGGAATACCCGATAACTTAATCAAGATCATTAGAGAAACCAGCGTGTTGCTGCCATTATTTCAGCAGCGGCAGAACAAAAACAGGCTCGTGCAGCCACAGCCTTCAAAGTCTCCAGGAGGCCGGAGCAGCCCAAGGCAGCGCAGCCCGGCACGGCTCCGTGCAACACTGCCTGCTTGTGCTGCACCGAAGGCTACACCCCGTCTGAGGCTGATTCAGGAAAACGCTCCAGTCTCCTGGCAATTTCCTGCAGACAGGACGTTTAATCATCTCCCAGCCTCTGCCACAAAAATGCAAAGTAAATGATTCACACTTTTCAGCGGAATCTGCCTCAAAAACAAGCGCCGTCTTCTGCTCGGCGATGCAGCCCCCGTTTCCTGCTAACAGATGAAAAGTCAAGCATGTTGGGCCATTAGCATCTCTCTTTTGGCATTTTTTTGGCCAGCTCCTCCTGGGACAGGGGTTTTTGCATAGCTACATAGCGACTTTACAGGCAGATCCTTTTTGTTGTTATTCCTCCCAAGAGCCACATCTTCCTATGATGCATGGGATTAAGAACAACTAAATTTTTGCTGCTCGAGCTCACTTACACCTTTAAGCCAAAAGTGCTGCCTTCCCAAATTCTGGCTGCCAATTACTTTAGGAAGGGCTCCAGCCATCCCAACCCAGCGGGTGCTGATTTCCCCCTGCTACATGGATAAAAACATCTGCTTGGGGGCCGAAGGAACACAAAGGCACACAAACAATCTGCCCTGCCCAAACAAATGCAAAGAGGGGACCATGCTAAACACACCTAAGAGCAGCAAACAGCTGAAGTAACTTTATCCCTGCCAAGCCAAGTTTGCATTCCGCTCCAAGAAGCCTTTTTTCCAGCCGAACACGTCATTTGTCACTAGCCAGCCAAGCTGTAAAATGCAGCTTCCTATTTGCTTAATTCCAAAAGTACTCAAAAGCAGTTGAATTCAGCAAATTTGATTAAGTGCTTAAAAGTCTCCATTTCACTTAAAAGCAACATTTGTTTCTCCTTAAAGAAACAGGAGTTTTTTTCCTCCAGAATTTACGGTTAAAAGAAATCTAACATCCTAAAGTTTAAAATAGCTCTTCATCCCATAAACACAGCTGTCAAAGGTTCAAAATTTGCATTTTGTCATTCCACACAAATCCTTGGAACAGCTGAGCAGGCAGGCAGTACATTTTGAAACCAAGAGCTAAAGATAAGCTGCAGACTCCCACAGCTTTGCACTTCACATGCTCGCACAGAGTTAAAAAGAAAAAAGCCCGAGCAGCTCAGGAGCTGGCAAGAGAAGAGCCACAAAAGCCATTCGCATGGAGTAAAAAATTTTACGGCGCCTGCAAGGTTCAAATATTAACAGGGCGATACTGAAGTCCAAGATGCCATCGTGGCGCTACAGCACCAAACCCAGGCTCTGGATTTGCAGTCCTGGTTCGCAATGACAAGCAGTGATGGTTAAAGAGCAAAAACCTCAGTGAGCAGCTCAGCTACGGTGCGAGCTGCCCAGTAGTGGAAAAGCAGGGTTTGCACAATCAGGGTTTGCAAAAGCAGACAGAAATGCAAGCGGAAAAGCAAATTACTCCCCAATGCAAATATTTGCACAGCATTAAAGCAGCTTAGGCTTTTGCCTCCTGTAAATTAAGCGCTGTTACTTACCAAGGCTAAATAGGCATTTATTCACACGTGGAAAAATGAGCACCCGACAGTGGGCAAGGCGAGAGAGGGGAGAGGATGAGAGGGGCAAAGGGCTGGCGCATCCTGCGGCGGTCGGACGAGCCCTCGGTCATCTGGGAAGCTGGAGCTCCCCAGCCGCTCTCCCGGCGTCGGAGTGACGCCCACCGGAGCTGGAGCTTATTGGAGAGAAAACGCCAGCCCTAATCCAATCCTGGCCCTTTACCCAAATTTAGCTCTCGTTGGAGCCGCCGTCCCTTATGGTTTTGAGTAACGAGACGAAAGCAAAGTTACCTTGCCAATCTATAAACCGCGTAGAGAGAAGCGATAAAAAGTCCGTGCTCAATTTGCTTCACTTCTTTTCTCTACAAAGGGTTTCTTCTTGGTTTTGACGGGACCCCAGTGTTATAAGCACCTCCAGCAATCTGGCCTCTTGATGTCTACCTCCTGATCAGAAGTCGGCAGGGTAAAATATTGCAGTGCCCATAGAAGTGATCGCTGTGACGATGCCTTGTTGCACTG
>JAUBOD010000446.1:1853620-1869088 GCA_032353885.1 Nothura maculosa
CTGAGGAGATGACACAGCAGATTAACTGACTGCACAGCTGCCTCACACCGCGGAAACACACAGAGATTTTGCTTTAAGAGTTACTTGGGAGAAGAGGAAAGAAGCCCATGCAATCAAAAGTAGGGCTGGAGATGAACAAAAGGAGAAAAGGCTTCCCTGTATCTTCATCCTTTCACCAGGATGAAGCAACTGGAATGCAAAATTTAAAGTGGAACTAAAGAATTTCATTGAATTGCATTTCTGGAAGCTTCAGAGCAGCTCTGCCTTTTGCTGCAACACAGCCCTGTGCCAATTCTTTGATTCTCATTTTTGAAGGTCCATCGAGTATAGCTAAAAGCAGCTAAATGCACCCAGGAAAACTCAATAATACTCATAACACTCCTTTAGCCATAAATTGCTAAGCTTTGGTGGAGGACACTGCCTGCTATCTAGATGTTAAGTGCTCAGGCAAAGGAAATAACCTACTTCTGTGCTGTAACCTACAACGAATCCATCTGGATTCCTAAATTATATGTGCTCTAAGAAATAAGAAGGCATTTCTCTAGGGCACAACTCTGTCCCCAAAATGCAACCTAAATTTATATCATAGCAGCAATTAGCAGAAACTACTTTCCCTCACTACTTTCTAAAGCCAAGACTGAAAGAACGTTTCAGCTTATCCCAAGAAGATTTGCTTTCTCAGTGCTACACACAATGTTAACACATGCTTTGGAAATAGATCTTTTTCAGAAAAAAAAAAAAGAGAAAAAAATTAACCTTGGTATTTTCAGCTACATATATTGCAATTAAGAAGACTTCTGCTCTACAAATAAACCAAATTATCACATAGCAAAACCCAAAGTTGCATATAAGAAGGTTTTGAGAGTTCCATCAATAGCCTCTTCTGCTTTGACTGGATGGATGCTCAGTTTTTATCTCTTCAGATGCTCCAAACATTTGACATCACAAATGCAGTTCAATAAGTCAATATTCAACGGGCAATGCTCCGGGTCTCTAAAGGCACAGAGCTATATGCCACGTATCGACTGTAAAGCCTATGCATGCTATTTGCCACGCAGTTCATGCTGGCTTGAGCAATCTGCCTAGTGGAACTATCTCGGGTGATTTGAAGAGAGACTAAAAATCTTCCCCAAAGGCTGAAGCAGCCCCGTCCAATGTGAAAATACCCTGGGCTCCATGGAAGGCTGTTAATGTTAATACAGGGAATCTGTTTGATGCAAATGAAAAACAACAACAACAACAAAAGAACGCTCATTATAGAGTTGCCTGTAATGACAGTGCTCAAATATAACCACAACAGTCTGCTTCTGATTAGAGCAAGCCATTTAGCGCTGCCGTTATTATTTGTTGTTTCTATGGTTCCTTGGGTGCACATAATTCTTTCCAGACAATCACAGAGGAAAAACTGAAATGCTTCTTCACTGAAGTAACCAATTCTGGGGGATATCAGCTAGGTCAGGGCTCCAGCCCAACGGTGCTCCTGCACCGCTAATATGGGAACTTCTCATCTTTTCCCATCCATAACACATGAAAAAGTCATTCCAATCTTAAGCAATATTATTTAGGGTTCCTGTAAATATATCATATCATGGGTTTTGAAGGACTGGATAAACATTAAGCATAGGAACACAGATACCTGTGAAGTACAACTTCTGTAGAGACTGATCCTGCAGCCCACCATCCCATAAAGAAAGATTTTTCTTCAGTCTTCTCAAAGTGAGGTTCATTTTGACTTAAAAAGAATAAAAATATAATTAAAAAAAAAATCCCATCCTAGCAGTCTGTCAGGTCAGAAGGTCTCAAAACAAAGGCTGTATTTAATTGAATGATGATGGTTACTAGTCCCATAAATATGGGCATGTCCAGCACCGGGACCTGCGTTATCTGGCACACACACTGCTCTTCGCTTATGAGAGATGTCACCCAATGGCACACAGGAGAACATGAGGACACACGGTCAGGTTGTGGAGCATTCACAGAGCAACATGGATGATAAGAAATACATCCACTGTCTGGATATATTATATGCTCTGGGGAACAAACTCATATTAAACAGCAAAATACTAATCTATTGTGTAGGATGCTTGGAAGAATGGCTTCCAGATGGGACCACACGGCTCAAAAACAGATTGCAGAAGGCTTTTTTTCTTTTTTTTTTTTAATTATACTTTGCTCTTGCCCCATAATATTTTCTAGGGACACTGTGTAATATTTCCCTTTTGTGTGCTTTGGTACGTGTTTTTTATTTTTTTTCTAAGCCTGAGCTGTTTTACCGACTCAAATACAGCTTATCTCATCTTAAAAGAAGGGAATTAAAAGGAGAATTGCCACACCTTGCATTTGCCTTGCCAAATCCTTCTCCCAGTTGTCTGGCAGATAGCTTGGATGGACCGAGTAGCTGGACCTCAGGCAGTGAAGAAAACAAGTCTAAGTTGTTTTAAGTTTATAGCACTTCCATGTGCAGTCCATAAACCCATATTTGGGGTAAACAAAACCATTGTAGGGCTGGAGGGAGAGATAATCAGAGCAATCTCAATAAATAGTTCAGACTATCAAACTGACAAACTTGACTCTTCTTAGCTCTTTGAAGGGGGCCAAACAAATCCTTGGAATTAATCAAAGATCATTTAGAAAGGCCATATACTAAGGAAACTGGTAATAAATCACATTAGTGAATTATCCCAGTACATACTGGCACTTCTGTTTTGGAAAAAATGACATCCAGAGAAAAATGCAGTTCTCAATCCCTTTGTAAACCATATTAAGAAGCTCTTTAATTCCCATTGAAATATTATTCATAAAGATGTCAAAAATATTATTCATAAAGTTTCCAGTCAGTCTAAAGAAATGCACAGCGCGTGTGGAAATTACTTCTGCAAGTCATTTAGGTAGGAAGGCCAACAGCAAAGAGCCTGCAAGAGCAGGATCAGAGCTGGGGAAGGGCAACTACCAGGCAACTGGTAGCGGTTTGGTGCCAAAACCAGCATTGCAAGAAAAATCAGTTCAAGAACCTGACAAATTTCTGTCTACTTTGCTAAGAACTCCAAATTATTTCTCTTAATCTGTGCTACTATTGTTCTGCTTATCAAGTGTTTCAATGAGGAGATTTTTTTCCCCCTAATTATTTGCAAAAACATCTCATTAGCAACCTCATAAAAAGGAGCTCTACCTGGTGGCTGCTGTCATTAAAATAAAAGACACCACGGCTATCTACAGCCTGAGAAAATTCTGAGTCAGATCCTAAGCAAAAGAAAAAGCAGTGTTGTATGGGTGGAAAAAGCAGTGTGTTCTGATGTAAATACACTAGAGTCACACCTTATATATATGTGTGTATATATATATATCTTCAGACATAAAGACACATATTTATATATATGCATGTATATAAATATATATACACACACATGTGAGTGTATATATATATATATATTAAATATTCATACTATCAAAGAACAAACTTCCCAAGGGGACCGCAGCAGGCGAACACAAGGTAACCAGACAGACAGACACACTTGGGCAGGGGACAAGCCATCGTTGCAACGCATGGGGCGAGTTTGCACTTCAGCTCTGGATCATCAGCTGCACTTTGCTGCTTTTCATCTCCCCATGAGGGACGGATGGAAATAATTCCACATCTCCTCCCGCCGCCTGCGGGCACAGCCCTGAGTGGGGTGCAGCTCCATGGAGAAACGCCCTGTGAATCTCTTCGTTACTAAGTGCGAGCTAATTAATTGACAGGATCTGCTCCTCTGCACTGTATTTATTTAACGCAGTCTTCCCCAGAAAGGCTGCCTGCCTCGCACTTACAATGTTTGAATGCTATGAATTCATGAGCCAGAACCAGTAAGCATGATGCAATTATAAAAATAAGTTGATAGGCTGATGTGAGAATAAAAAAGAAAAATCCACTCAAAGGGTCCTCGAGAGAAAAGGCACTTCTAGATAAAACTCTTCATTTGAAAAATATCACATGTAACAGCATCCTGGCTGCAGCACAGTGAAAACCCCAGGACAAAATTTTTATCTGTAATGGGCAAATGACACCTCAAGATACGTCATTTTGCCTGATGGACCACAACTGAGCATGAGAAGCTGGTAGCCCTGGAGTCAGTCCCTGACTAGCCTGGGGACAGGCAGGTCCCTTCCCCGTGCGTTCCCCAAGGCTCAGGACTGGCTCTGGCCAGGAGGCTGCTTCATATCCCATGCTTTGCACCCACTTTTATGCCATCACCCTCCTCCGAAGCTCCTGAGCTCGCAGGGTCCAGCTGACAGGTTACAGGACACTTTTACCCCTGGATCTTCACAAGAGATGGAGTTCAGGATGTCTCCTCCAGCTCTGCAATACCCGTGCAAAGAGCAACAACCGCAC
This sequence comes from Nothura maculosa, assembly GCA_032353885.1. NCBI lineage: Eukaryota > Metazoa > Chordata > Aves > Tinamiformes > Tinamidae > Nothura > Nothura maculosa. Next base: position 1,857,990 of record JAUBOD010000446.1, read on the forward strand.
CAAGAAACGAGAAATAGTAAGAATCATCCTAATACTAGAGAGCAAGAAGAAACCCCACATCTCAAGTCATTTTGACAAGACTAGCCTAAGTGCTTGAGGATATAAAACTATTAGAGGGATGGACAGAATGACTCTTATCCTGTTGTACTCATTACTGTTTCTCAGGGTTTCTTTTTGATTTTACTGCCCTGTTAATTCTCCTAAAATCCTATTATGATCATCCTCAATCCCACTGCCAGGAGTGAAGCGCTTGCTACCTTGCCATTTACTCTATGTAAGGTGTGAAGCTTGAAGCTGCTTTATCCCATCAGAGCCAAAGCGAGACGAGCCTCCCCTGGGGGGGCTGGGAAGCAGTTCTAGTTGCAAGATCATCCCTTTGGGATACTCCACACTCTGTGTCCAACAGCTCCTGCCCTAGGAGGAAGCCCCGTACAGAGCCAGACACTGCACGTGACCAGGCGAATATCCCAACCTTGAAGACCTCGTAATCCCCTTTAGGAAAGAATAGGATTATGGTATTTGGTCGCCAGAAGCAACCCAAGAAAGCAAGAGTGGTCAGAAGCGCTCCTTCCTCCTGTTTACACCAGTGTCTTCCAGAAGAGAAGCTCCAGGATGTCACTCATCCTGCTGGAGCCCCAGTTGGGGCTATTTGGGCTATTCCCTTTACCCTGGGGGCTGCCACCGTGAGACCCGTCTGCGTTCATCCCCTCGCACACATCCAGCTGTGCCAGCCCCTCAGAGCCGCTTCTTTTTCCCTTTGGAGAATCTGCATCTACTCATAGCTCATCCCCGTGGCCGTGTCCTTTCTTCGGGTGATGGAGCGAAGGGGCCGAGCGCTGGGCAGGGCTTAACCCAGCACTGGCTGCTAACAAGCACCATGGCAACCGCTGCTGGAAGCTAATTATGTCCATACCTAGTGCTTGCTAACGAGGCGCTGCACTGCCTCATTAGGGAGCCTTCGCACGGCCTTCACCCTCAGCGATGCCGGTGGCAGCAGCCCCCAAGTGACTGCACCGTGTTCAGAGCCCCGTCCTGCCACCTTTTGGGCTGGATGCTCCAGGGGACACGTGTCCCTTGGCCGTGCCGGTCCTGCCGAGTCAGCTGGTGTGATCCTCACGGCTCTCCCTGTGTGGTCCCGGCTCCAGTAGCATCTGGCTCGAGTTTAGCCCAGCGCCACGGCAGCCCCTCCGGTTACAACAGGCACCTGGAGCTAAATCCGGAATAAACGTGGAGTTAAGTAAAGGATCAGCCATGAAGATAAAGAGCCCAGGAGAGGCAGTAGAGCGTGGACAGCTTGGGATCCACAGCACACACATCCCAAAATCCCACCCCATGATGCACAAGCATCCTGCAGCATCCCACCGGCAGAGCCTGCAGACACGCACAGGAACGCAAACCAGAGCTGACCTGAGCCCCAGGGGTGCTGCTTTGTGCCTTGTAACACTGGTGCGAGACAAGAAAGCAAGAGAACATCACAGCGCACTTTACTGCAGATCCCTGCATCAAGGAAAAGACAGATATAAGCATTGGTTCAGGGAAAAGCATAAAAATGATTGAAATTCCAGCTTTAAGGAGTGTCCCCTGAACTTTCTGCTCTTCTCAGTGACCAGAAAGCAAGCACCGAGTAAAGCAATTTAAAAACAACATAATCATGTGCAGGCAAAACATGAGAGGGCAGCTGTGGCCTTTGCCACAGAAGAGATGGGTGTGATGCAAAGCAAAAGGCCACCCTCAAAACATAAATCAGGAAGGGACCGTCTGTATCGGGTAGGGAGACTGGTATTTTTGATGTGGTCTTCAGAACCCCCTAATGAAATACAGCATGCAGCCAGACTTCAGAGAGCAGATGAGTTGCTCTGGTTTATCAAGTCACCACCCAGTATCTTTGGCTTGTGCAACTCTGCCCTTAGACAGCACAAGACGCTTGCTGAGGAAGCAGGGCAGTGCTGCAAGCACAACACACACTGGTGAAGAGCATCAGTTATTAAGTGGAATATGAGCATTGGGACATAACCCAGCCAGGAAATTCCTGTCTTTGCTCTTGCTGAGCTTACTGGAGATGTCCCACTGGCCAGTGGGAAGCGAGGAGACTGGTGAAGGTTGCTCAAGAGCCTGATCATGATCAGAGAACAGCTGCCATGCACAACAAGCCTCCTTACAATATCTTCCCAAGCCTGAAATATTCTCCCTGACTATTCAGAGGATGGGATGCACATTGCTGTAGCACCGGAGAGCCTCCACACCGGGTAGAACAACATGAAGAAATGGGCTGTCATGGTTCTGCTGAGTGGGTCACACCAGGGACCTCTGCCAAGCAAACACCAGTCACCTGGATCCTACATGCAATCAAGATGGCTTGGATAAACATCATAAAGTATCTCAATCCCGACTCTTGGGCAGTAATATATCTGCTTGTATTTACCACCCACATACTATTTTATTAAGACATAATCTCAAACAAGAATTGTTACCATTGCTGAAGTTTATTTTAACACATGGCTAACTGAGCCTAAGACAAACACGTAAAATACATTTTAACATGCTATTCTTGCTTAATGGTTTTTATAATTTTTTTTTAATACTCAATATATATTTATACATTCCACACAGGAGGAGAGGAAGGGCTATGCTAAAAATATATATATTTTTATATATATATATATATATATATCCATCATATGGCTATTGCTAAATTAATGAAAAAAAAGTACTGTGGTTCCTTTGTATTAGTTTAAAACCACTACAGCCTTTAAAATTTTCAATAGACAAAACATAATTTGTGGTTTCATAAATTCTGTTCTAGACATAATTCCTACCTGGTCACAGTTGTTGGACATAAGTAGGCTGTCCCACGGTGATGGCTTTTAAACCCAAAGATGGATGTCTTACAAAATGCTTGAGGAATTCAAAGCAGAACAACAAGTTCAGTCTCCCAAAAGCCTAGTCAGAGTCCTGCTTGCCTTTTGCTGCAATTCAACGAGGTACTTAAGCACGTGCTTGAAAACACACACCAGAGCAGCTCTGCTACCTTTGAAAAAGCGTCCATATATACAGCTTCAACGTGTAATTTGCCATGGAATTACATCTATCAGGACACCAGGAACCAGTTGCAGAACTAAGGTCTCCTGAGAGGTGCTCTTGTGCCACCAGAACAGTGCAAATGCTATTCTACCTTAAGAAGCAACCAGGTAGATGCAGCTAGACCAGACGCCTTCATGCTCTCCTACCAAAATAGGTTGTTTGCCTCGAGTGCCCTCTCATGCCCATATTACTCATACAGGTGTCCAAAGGCCGTCTGATTTGATCATTAATCACCACAAAAGGCGAGTGTAGCATTTTTTAGCTCATTACTGCAAAGAGTGAGCATGCACAAGCCAGTGCAGATGGAGAGGCATTTCAACACAAGAGCACACGGACATGCTCTTGTGTTGAGTATGCTGAGGAGGGAGAGCTGCACATTAGCACAGCTTACCCAACCGAAGGGACACCAGCCCCTCAAAGCTCCAGATGACTCCAGAAACAGGACCAACCTCATTAACTGACCAAGAAGCTGGGTTGACATGGACCCCATTCAACACAGCCCAAGAAGGCCAAGTCAAAGCAGATGGTCTACCATGACCTTCCAACTCTTTGCAATTTAGCTTCCCACTCATCCAACACAGTTAACAGAATTACCCAACAAGGGCTACAGCGAGGTCTTGCCCCTACAATGAGATGAGAAAAGAAGAACACAACTATTTCAAGGGGGAGACGAGTTTCTACCTCATAAGCAACTCTACTTGGGGCTCCAAAGAGCCACTCTGCAGAATTTAATGAGACATATTCTAAAATATCAGCTTTATTTCTTGCACCAATAAACCAGAAAGCTACTTTCTCACGTGTTTATTTGGAATAGGGATTTAGCAAGTATTAAATACTTATGTCTACACTAAGGTTCCAGGCTGGGATTTAAGTATCTGTGTTACAAGATGAACTTTAGTTTTAAACCACAGTAAGCACATTCTAAAAATGGAGTAAAATAATCATTGCCATGTGCAAATCTCTGCTCTGCTGCTAACCCTACTGACCCAAACGCAGTTGATATTTGGACCAGTGCATGGCCCTTGCTTCCTTGCTCACTGCCTGCTTGCAGAAAAATAAAGCCAGGAAGACCAAACCAAAAACACTCCCTAATTTTATAGTCTGCAGCTAATTTCCCTTAAAAGAACAGCAGGAGAGACTAATGGGACTGATGACCTGGGTGACCACTTGAAAAGGCCGCTTTGCACACACATCACATTCTTTATACAGTATTTACATATTGACTCGCATCCTGTTTTGATGCAAATCGTCGTGCTACTCAACTGCTCTCTGCACAACTAGCAGAATTCCAACGGATCTGGCAAAACACTTAAACCGCTGCTTAACTTCAAGCCCAGAAGTTGCTCAATGGGGCTATTCATGAGCGGAAGAGTCTTCCTCGCACCAAGAGGTGCCGAGCACTTTTCCTGGAGACCAGGAGCTCATGGCAGCACCTAGGCCGGGGAGGAGACACCTTTGCTATGCCCTTGGGTTTTACCTCCTCCCTTCATACCGTACATAATGCATTGGAAAAATATCCACAGAAATGAAACCCTACGGCACACCATGACTTTGACTTGCTTGGAGGTGCTTGCCTGAAGGTAGCCAGCACAAGGAAGAGAGGGCAAAGGGTGGCTCTGCTGAGCCTGACCTAACTTGGCATCGCGGATGCAGCAGGAGGGCTGCTCCCAGAGCAGCTCCATTTTGTGTGTTCCTGGGCCGCAATTTCTTGGAAAATGTTCAAGATTAATTACTCTCCAGGTTTGCGTTATCGTTTTATGGTATGTTGCTCACATATATATATATATGGATTTTTTTTTAAGAGGAAAAGTAGAATTACAGTGTTTCACATCCACTGAATCAAACTCCTTATAATTAGGGTGGCTGGTTTCTATGGCAACGAGGCTCCAAATCTGTTTTATGTGGAATAAGGAAGGAACAGCTACACTCAAGCTGCCAGTGCGGCCGGGGCACTGCAAGCCCACAGAGAGCTCCAGCTGCAGAGATGGCCTGGAGCTTCCCAGCATCCCTGTCTGGCCAAACCATGTGGGAACAAGCTGGGGACTCATCCATCCCAGGCACACCTTGCCCTGGGACACTGGCAGCGCCTCCACCCTTCCCCGGGGCCAACACATCCCCGTGACTTCACCTCTAATAACTACTTTCAGGGCCCTGCAGATGCTGCAGGAAAACAGACTCGAGCCGTTTTTCTCCTCTTAAAATAAGAGGTGGACGTGGGTGGGAAAGCAGGAGACGCAGCACTCGCAGCTGGGCTAACGCGCCGCGGGTACGGGGCGACTCCGGCAAGCCCGGACGTGAATCACATGAGGACCTAAAGTAGTAATTTGCTTGGGCCAGGCTTTCCGTGACAGATGTTGCCTTTTATACAAGTAGTTTTGTGCTGCTTTTTCATACATAGAAAAAGAGCCGTATAATGATTCTCATAAGCCCGATCACATTGTGTGGCTTGATCACTTTTGCAACACCAAAGACCAAGGCATGCAAAAATAATGCAGAAAAAAGCTGTTGCCAGCTCGCAGGAGGATGGACTGCAAGGAGCTCAGCACTCAGCAAAATTACCCTCGATGGGCAGCTGCCTTGTTCCATCTACCTGGGAAACCCAGTGCTTGCAAGCTTGCCAAGAGCTTGCATGGTTGCACACCTCAATTTGGGGAAAAGGAGGAGGATTTGACCTAATCAGGGCGATAACAGACCAGGGGGATTCAGGCTTGGTGTGAGTGCTGCTCACAGCTGGCCACGAATTCTCCAAACTCACATGGTAAAGAGAAATCGATGTTCAAAGTTAGCATCGACTTTCTCGGGTGGTTTGTGCAAGATAACAGTGCTTCAGCCCCAGCCGCATTGGATTTTACAAATCAATGGCGAGCGCTTAAGAACAAAGCTGGCTGGAAATAGCTTTGTTCATTCATGGATTTCTATGGGGAAAAAGGGAATTTGCTGTTATAATTGCAATGCTAAAGCATTTCAGATAAACAAGTTCTTTTCTCTTCCTTCCTTGGAAATGCGTGTAACAGATGGGAGTTCAAGGTTCTGAGGTAGCAGGGCTCAGAGCCGGCAGCATCCCCATCAGAGGACATCTCCAGCACTGCAGCATACAAGAGCCGAGCCCATTGGAGAGGAAGAGCATGCAGGAGAATAGAATGGAGAGACAAGCTATTGACATGCCCAACAAATCACTTTATCTCTTTAGATGGGCACCTTAAAGCTGAGTTGGCTGCAATCCCCCATGCTCTGGAAACATGGACCTGCTTATCTTCCAGGTGGCTTCTTGCTCCCTTCCTGCTTTGGCGGCCTGGCACCCAAAGCTCATCTAGACAACTTGTTGCAATGACTTCAGATGTGGGACTGCCTGTTTCACTCCTAGCTAGGCTTCCTAGCCTCCCATATAATCTGGAAGAAGCTCCTGGTGTCCATCTGTCACTGAAGTTCGTGAGACCTCTCCGAACCAAAGCACAACAGCCTCACGCAGCTCTCGTTAAGCAGTGCCCCAGCACCAGATGTCAGGCACAAGTTGTTTACACCACCAGAAAGCTTGATTACATTTACAAACATCACTGCTGATAAGATATCTCATTAAAAAAAAACCTCCACAATTATTTGCACAACATTGGAAAAGAGTTCATTCACTTCTGCTGAAGAATGCATGAAATGTTTCAAAGAAAAAGCCTTTAAAAAAAAATTCAAACAATAAGTCTCCACTGCAAGCTGAGGAGTCTTTGCCCTCTATGGTAAAGCCATCTAAGGGAGCTCATGGGGGACAGGTCCAAGGCTAATTAAATGAGGTCCCGTGCAGCAGGTACCAGAAGTCATTGTGGCTGCAAGGGGAAGATGGACAAGCTCCTGGGGAAGGAAATTATGCAGGGTTACTAAACATCTAGAAATCACATCTAGCTTCAAAAGTCCTGGAGCTGGGGATACAGGAGAGCACTAGGAAGACGTGTGTGCTGCTCCTGCTCTGCTGTAAGCAGGACTAGGAACAGACTCGCTCTGCTTCCCTCCTCTGCACTAGCATGGAGCACCGCGCTCCCAGGCAAGAGCCAAGCAGAATTTGTAAGCAAAGAAATTACTGCTTGTTTGTCTGTGTTTTAAACACAAACATCAGTGGAAGGAACAGAAACGCTGTAATTGAGGAGTCATTCCTCTGGCTTCCAGGAACTAGTCGGACCTGTTTTCCCCCACGCTTTAGCAGGTTACAAACACTGATGCCAGAGAAGTTTTCCAGCCTACGACTAACATTAAATAACGCTGAGATTCACGGGACACTCCATACGCATCCAGCAGGGATGTGCTGGCAAAACTCACTTTGGAAACACACAGCAGTACTTACAGACACACTTCCCCCCAATCCATGCAGCTCTGATTTCTCACAAGTGAGCAGTTCACTTGCCAGCAAAGAGACAAATTTAATTTCTAATTTGCACTCCGTCAAAACAATACCTTCCCGTTGCTATGACAGCTAGGAGTAAAAACCTCTTACCTCGGTGACAACCAGCTAGCGGCATCGCCGAGTGGCCTCTGGGAGCAGGAGCGCGGGGAGGGGACGCAGCCATGGACATCGCTTTGGGCTCTCGGTGCTTCTAATTCAATGTGGATTTAGAAATCATAACTATTATATATGTGTGTGTGTGTGTGTGTGTGTGTGTATAGGTGTATATAGAGAGAAAGAGACTAGGATCACAGGGCAGTTTGCTCTGAACACAGAGGTATCTTTTGGACTGGTGCTGTACCATGGAAAGATAAAGGGAGAGCCAAAACGTGAGGTGAATTTGGGAAATGCCCTCCCTCTCCAGGGGATTAGGGACTCAGGGAGCCCAGCGGAGCCTTCCCAGGGGCTTCTACAGCTTTGGCATTAGGCAGCACCATGCACAGAACTGCAAGTTTCACCAAGATGCTCGATGCTGGCGGGGAGAGGGGGAGGAAAAAGACATCTGCTGACCATCAGTAGATATGGCAGGACTCCAACAATAACAACAAAAAGGGCTTAAACATATGACCATTTCTTTTCCTCGTGCTCCTCCTCCATGGCTACCAGCCGCACAATGCTGAAGAAGTGCCCCGATGAATAAATATCTTCTTTCCCTTAGCAACAGAGTCAAGTTTTGTTCCTGCTTAAAAGAAACACATCTCAAGCTAGCACAGACGATTTAAGCGGCAATAAATATAGTACGTGGGTGTAATCAAAAATCGCTGAAACGCACATCGCACTTTTTAGCCTGGGTTATTTTAAAGCATGACTAGAGCTGCCAATGATCTGGAGAAACACAGGGGAGAGGGCTAGAGCAAATACAGCGATCCTGGCAGGACAGAAAGACACTGCACATTCCTCCCGAGCAAAACCCAGTGATGAGATGCTGCTATTTGCCTTGAGCACAACCCTCATTTCTGCAACAGATCTCTCCAAACTGCAAAGGTTGCACGCAGTCCAAATCTGTTAAATGCATAACCCTGGTGCACAGAAATCTTACTGTTTTCACAGTTCTATTCCTTTAACAGTTCATTTAAGAAGTCTGTCTTGCATTTTTCCATTTGGCGTTGGGAAAATGTTTTCTTTCGCCTGGCTCCGAGCCCGATTCAACAGAGAGCGCAAGTCCTTCCCGTTTCCATGGGGCCCTGCAGTATAAGACACCGGACTCATTTCACCTTAAACTGGGCACCTTCCCACTCTGTTGTCCAGCGTCCGATCCCCTTTTCTTGAGCCCTGTTTCTTTATCCTTCTGCATCACATAGAGGGTCACTTAATCCTCTGTTGCTCCCAAGTCCACCCTTTCCCAACATTATTGGCGAGGGCAATTTCTTAACACCATCTCATCTGTTATCAGCATTATGAGCAACAGGGTTGGATTTTTAATACTCTGGTGACTGCCCAGCCGAATCCATGCTGCCCTGCCACGATGCCAGGAAAGTGGATAGATAAAAACCCAGCTTCTATCCAGAACCAATAAACCAAGCCAAATACCACTGCAGGGTTTTACACCAATTTTGCTGCACAGCCAATGCACGAATTACCCTTTTCTTAAGCTCCACAAGAGCTAAGGACTCATTGCAATTCACTGCATCACCATCCCATCAAGGGACAGTGCGTTTGGATCCACGCTGCCCATCTGGGACCATGTCCCATTTTCTAATCCCTTTTTCTCAGTGGATGCACAGCTCTATTTTATTCCAATAAGGGAAACGTCTCAGGTGCTTTTGTCTAAATAGCTGTCAACTTTTGAGGGGGAAAAGTCCTTGGCAAAAGCAGTGATCAACCAAGGTCTCATTCTCCTCGCATCCGTGGTCAGGATGAGGCGCTGTGTTGTAATGCTGGAGAGGTTTATAGCTAAAACCATCCAGCAGCTTGATGTCAAACTGTGCTGGCTGAGGCCTGGCTGTTTTATGTTTATCTAAAATATGTAGATATTTAAATCCCTAAGCCTGCAGTAAAATAATTTAGAAGCTCCAGCTACAAAAGATCTGCCCCCAAATCCGCATCACTTTTCAATCCTAGTCTCTGACACATTATATTCTTTCTACATTTAATGTGCCCTTAAGGTGCAGATTAGGTAGGCATTTGATTATGTCTTTTATGTTTATAGCAATTCATTTCCAAACCTTTACCAACTTTAATTAAATGCTACATTTTTTACCGCCTAGCCCTGAATCGAGCAAGAGCAGAGAAAAAAAAAATCAGTTCTCCAATCAAATTTGCATTTCTAAAGTACCCTTTTCTGCGCAAGCACCTTGGGGCGACGGCATAAAATCATTCGGGGCTGCCTTAAAGACATATCAGCGCCGACATCAAAGCAGCTCCAGCTCTGCCACTTGCGCAGGCACCCTGCGCTCGCTAGCAAGAATAAAGAAAATAACTCCTGCCCAACACAGCAGCTGCTGGCGAATGCAAGAAACCTTGCCCAGATGCCACCAGCCTCCCATTGAAACTAACGCGAGCCAAGCGGAAGAGCTCCGCATGGAAAACTCGCTGCTGAGGCTAATCCAGAGCTACAAGCCACTGTCTTCCGAGAAAAGCTTCTTCTGTCAGTGATTAGAGCAGCGAGGGAATTTAGGGTCATTTGCTCAAAACTGGACCATATTTTTGGAGCTGGTTGCAGCGGGGACCACCCCCTCCTGGGCTCAGCGAAGGACCATGCTGCCGCCCGCATTCATATGGAATCGTCCAGACTGTCTCTGCTTGGCAATTAGGAGCTGAGAGACTGATTCCAAGCCAAATTTTAATCGCAGCTTGGAAACCAGGATTTTGCCCCTGTTTTAAAACCCGTAGGGTTCAGCAGGAGCTGCTCTCGTGAGCTGTCACATCAAAACCCCTCGGATTGCGTAAGATTAGCTGAGCTCTGCTGCTTTGCCCTTTGGGGCCAAGAGAGAAGAATGGCATCAAATTTTTATCAGCTAAGGAATTCGAGCCTGACTTGAACACCGTCATATCTCTGCAGTCCATCAGTATCAATCTGAGCTACACAAGGAGAATACTAACACGGGTTAGCTCAAGTCTCAGGGGTCAGGCAGCATCAAGGTGGGAGCTGCAGACAGCACAGACACACAGAGCATTCAATTTGTTGCAAAACACCCTTCAGTTTGCCTTTTCTGCAGCTCCCTGCATGTCACTTACAAGACAGAAAGAGGATGAGATGCAGTTTCCTATGATCCCTGTGCCCTCTTCTCCATTCCTCTATCCTACAGGCTTCAGGGCAGCATCAGGAGAAGGGATCTCATCCACCTGAGCCAAAAGATCAGCCCTCGAGCTTTCTCAGTCATTTTTCAGCTCTCTAAACAGCTTCAGGTGCATTTAAATCATTGATAAGCCTTGCATTTGCCCTCTGTGCAGGGCTGAAATTTCACCTTTTGGGTTACCATGGCTAGAACTGCCGCATGTGCGAGCGCTGTCCTGGCGCTGCAAACCCATCCATCACTCCAACCAAAACAACTTCCCCTGGATCGCACAAAGGCATTTCCCTGCAAGAAACACTGTCATGCCAAGCTTCAGCCTTCTCACTGCAGCTATTGCCATCAAAGGGCATTAAGAA
>JAUBOD010000446.1:1882501-1898383 GCA_032353885.1 Nothura maculosa
GCCCGCCCGCCCGCGCCGCGCCCGCCCCCGCCGCGCCGCGCTGTCATCACTCCGCTTCAGAGTGAACCGCCTGCGCCGCGCCCCCGGAGCTGGCGGCGCGGCGCCGCTCGGGAGCCGGCCCGGGTGCGCCCGGCAGTGAGGCATGGACAAAACGCTCCGCAGCAAGAGTTTTCAGGGGGAAAAAAAAGGAATTTCAGGAAAAAAAACTTCCAAGAGTGGGATGGAATTGTGCAGCCCTGAAGGCCATGGGGCTCGAAGTTACAGTTGTGGTTGCACCATTTATCAGTCTGTGCAGACGGGAGGGTTTCAGTGACCAGGACAAGCAGCCCAGATCCCCACTGAGCTGCTCTTCACTGTGCGCTGAGCAGAAACCATAGTTGTTAGCAAGTGCTTAGTGGGGGCATTAAGTAACTTTTTCCAATCTTTTTCTCCCACCTTTTCCTTCTGGCTTTCCTTCTCATGCCTGCTGGTATATACATGTATAAACTCCAGGGTGGGGACAATCCTTTCAAATACATGTACATTTTGTCCCACAGCAGGTATCTCATGGTGGCACCAGGCTCCACGCTCATATCAAAATGTCCTAACATATATTGCACCTCCTATACGTACAGTCCAGGGTCTATATGTACAATCCAAGATGCCAAGTTACCATCATCTCTACAGAAGGCCAAGGGTACTGCAGGGAACAGGCGTCTTGCAGGAGAGGCCCTGAGATCTGCCAGCACTTTGGGGCGTCTTGCATAAGACTCCGAATATTTAAAACTCCAATTAGAACTGCTGAAATAAAAGCCTTATTGGATATAGGACTTCTAACAAGACCCAGCGTGCTATGGGAAATGCTTTAAAGGTGACCTGCAAATCCTTTCTAATTACGTCTGCTTCTGCAAGTGGTGCTGTGCGCCCTCAATAAGGTGCCTGCCGAGGACGTTGGCTCGGAGTTTAAAGCGGAAAAAGTAAGTCAAGGCTGGGTAAATTCCTTGGGGGGAGACTGTGCTGAATCACGTCACCCTTCAGGCTGACACTGAGGACTGGCACGGGACTGCTCGATGCCCACTAGTCTGGAGAGCAGCCCCTTATGGCCAAAGCACCCAGTGCCACAGGGAGATCCCGTCCTTCCAAGCCCCCTGTCCATCTGGAAGGTTCCATCCGCATTTCAGGGATGCTCAAATGCCGCATTGCAAGAGCCGCATGAGGGAGCACATCCCCCCGGGATGCAGGCGGGAGACGGTGCCGCGCTGGCCTTAGCGCCTCTCCTTCCTCCCCCGGAAAAGCTGCCGAGATCTGAGAGCTCCTGGGAAATGGGTTCCCATGTGTGGCTCTCGCCAGGCTCAGGACGGGGGTGATGCTCAAGTCCTGGCATCACTCGAAGGGCTGGCATGGACAGACAGCCCCAGATCTACCTGTGCTGCTGTGAAAGGTGCTTTCTAAAGGGTTTTTCTTAAAACTGAGTTAATTCTCTGCCCAAGGACTCAGCTTAGAGTGGGAGGGTGTCAGATACTGCTGCCAAATAGGCTCAGGAAAAGAAAAAAAAGTATAGATAATACATGCCAGACACTTTATCTGACAAACTGTTGGTGCTACTGACACTGAAATTATTCCATACATCTTTTCTCCATCCCGTTCTCATTTCAGACAAGTCCACACAGCACTGACATGTCTTGCAGCCCTTCTTAACCCCAAACCTACTCCTGTACGGTGAGAAGGACTTTTCCTCTACCAGAGTTAGGGATCTCAGAGGGCACGAAAATGACAGGAATGCTCATTTTTCCTCCCTCCCCAATATTATACACCAGTATGTAATACCAACTATTATAGAAATTTGGGTTTATGGTACCCCAGGGCCAGCATGGAATGCATGGAACAAGCCAAAAAAGTGCCCCTCCGGTCACTGCAAAACAAACCCCCTCCTTGGTGGGTAAATATACCCTTGAAAGGGTCTCCTGAAATGGAGACAAATCAATGTTTCCCCTTGTTTTGGATACAAGACCTTCCAATTGCTGCTGGCAGAGAATATTATGCATAAATCCTCATTTAAGGTAGGACACGGAGTATCAATCTGTGCTGTGCATAACAGGAACCCAGGCCTGGATGAATCATGCTATGCTACTAGCTTTTTTTCTTCACTGCGTAGGTTTTCTTGAGCCTATTCCATGAGACTCACACTGGTCAAAAGCACTTTGAGCATTTATTACACCCTTAGTCTGCAGCACACACACTTCAGATGTCAGAAACAAGAGCAAAGTGGGCTCAGTGCCTTCATAGGATCCTGCTGCACGCTGCTGTACACGTGCAGGGGCTGTTTAGCACAGCCATCTGGGGAAAATACAAGCTTTTTTATTATTTCTCAGTTATTTTGCTTAAACCAGCTATGAATAATTTCATATTATTTCTTCCATCAATACAGGGATTTGTAAATATGACATGGTTTTGGTTTGTTCTCCCACCCAGGAATGCAAGGGGCCATTATGTACTCGCCAAGGTAGCTCCAAATAACCCCTCTCCTTTTAACCTTAGCATTTGGCTGTGCTGGTTGCTAGGTAACGGAGTAAGATTTATAGTCATCTATTGTTAATTTTGAAGGCAGTCTTCGGTTTGCCCATAAATAGTGTTTGGGAGCTGGACTTCACGCCCATAAAACTTCAGGAGTTGCTCTACTGCATTGAGACAACCCCCTGCTACGGAATTAGGAGCTGAGAAAAATCTTTTAAAAAGGAGGGAAAAAAAAAGAAAAAAAGTTGCCCTCTCCCAATAAAGTTGGAGTCATGGGATGTGGAAAGTTCTCAGTGGATCCTATGCTGCGTGGATGTTGAATCAATCTTCAATGCCCTCTGGTGCCAGCACAGCGAAGTGTTTGTGCTTGGAGGCTGCATCTGGATCCCGGCTCTGCTTCCTTCCCTCTGCCTCCCACTTCTGTGTCCCTTCACTCTCACCACCTCCAGCCTCCAGAGCCAGAATTGGGGCTCTTCACCACCAGGATGAAAATTCCTTAAGGCAGAGCCCTGTCCTGCGTCTCTATTTGGACCACACTTCTTTCATGTGTTCAGGACTATTTCAGAAGAAAAGAAAGAAAGAGAGAAAGAGAGAAAGAGAGAAAGAGAGAAAGAGAGAAAGAGAGAAAGAGAGAAAGAAAGAAAAGAAAATATATATACTATATATATATCATTGGGTACAACCTGCTGAGCACTAGGAGCCTTTATTTGGCTCCTTGAGGAATCATTTTCCATCCTGTAGGTGGAAAGGCCCTCTGCTTTTGTAAGTTCTTTAGTTGTTATTTTCTTCACTAGTAGAAAGGCAAACAGTCCTTTTCTTCCCAATTTGCATGACCAAAACCTGCTGGTAAACTAAGATGAGAGATGCCCAAGAGGAGCAGACAGCCAGCAGTTGGAGGGGAGGCAAAAGTTATACACCCGATCTAAGATAAAACTTACAAGAAAACATATCTATGGGCCCTGAAGTGTCAGGAACGGCTTCGCTTTTGGGAAGTTTTTGCCAATCTCTATGTGTGTCATTTTCACCAACCTGGAGATACCCGTTCTTTGGCCAAGAGGAAAATAGCCAAGGATCTACCTCCTGTCTAGAGTCTGTGATGCTCCGAGATTAAGCGCTCCGGTACATTTAAACTCTTGAAAGGCAACAATTAAATTAGAAAAAAAACAAACCTGAATGCACATCATGCCTTGAAAGCTTTACATACTATTTGCACAGCATGGAGGAAGGCTGATGAGAAGGAAATGAGCAGCTAATCCAGGGCTCCTGACGAAGGTGGCCGCTCCCAGGCGCTGGGCAGGAGTTTCGGGTGAACTATGTGGATGCACTTGTACCTTCCACGCACAGCAGAATCAGCCTGCAGAAGGTGATGAGAGTGGTTGGACTTGCTTTGGGCTCTGCAGAGCCAAGGAACATCTCCAAGAAGTGCATCCGAAGCAAGGCATGTGCCAGCACAACCATCTCCCTGCTCACCCATCCTGGAAGGAGTGGTGGGCAAAGTTTCCTTGGATGCTCTTAGCAGTTGGTCCGGTTGCACCAGGTCCTGGTTGGACCAAGTGCAATGCAGCTGCATGTCCTGAACATTGTGAGCCCGGTTTCTGAGCGAAGGGCCAGGCATCAAGACCATTGCAGGAGGTCTCCCTGCACTGCTGCTTGCGCAGGCATGTCAGGTCCTTGCAGGAGGCCGTCCCTACCTTGAGCGAAAGCAATTAAAGCATTTTATTTGAAAAAAAAATAAAAAGAAGATCCTGTCTGCATATGGGTGGGGGGAAGGAAGCCAGCAAGTGGAGAATAGCTTCAAAGAGAAAAGGTCAGCAAAGCAGCGAGATGGATTAGTAAAGGACAATGCAGCACAGGCCTGATTAATTTAATTGCTCATCTGAAAACACAGTCAAAGAAGGATGAGGAAATTATAAGCATGTGAATGGAGCCAAGTGATGATTTCAAGGCAGAACATGCCCAGAGCCTCCCCCAGCACAGCCGTACAAGGAGCGTGTTCAGGGATTGCGCTACCAGCTCCTGCCTCCCATCCCCTCGTCCAAGAGGAGGGCTAATGCTCACACACATTCATAGCTGCAGATTGGTATCACTGATGGTGACATAAATATAGCAAAAACCTGCAGGGGCACTTAACATGTCAACCATTTGGGCACCGAGGCACCCGACAGAGCTGAGGTTGTCACGGTGAAAACAGATTTATAGCACCGTGGCTCAGCCTATACACTCCATACCCAGCCATAGCCTTGAAGGAGCAACTACCGAGTGAGCTTCACAAAGCAGAAATCCATTTCCACTTCCCACTTGTCTTAAAAATGGTCTAAATATGATCCCTGTTGAATGATACATTCAATAAATCGTGTGTGCCAACATCCCAGAACTATTGATAACTAGAGACAGAAAGAAAAAAAATCCCAGGAAACAAAGTATAGGAAGCATAAAAGTTAGTTCAAAACAGTGTTCCATTCTTGTTTTAATTTTTTAAAACAAGGCATTGTGTTTGGTAATATAAAATAGCACTGAAAGCAAGCAACTTTGAATGGGAACTCTAACTCTTCTATGATGGCCAAACACACCTCATCAGCATCCTTCATCTCACTATTGCAAGAGAAGTGAGAAACTTTTCAGCTAAATCTGCTCCCTGAATGATTCTCATCACAGTTATTCAGCATGGGCCAAAACACTTGGAAAATGGTCCAAGACTAACAGGCACCATTTTTGGCGATCTTCTTCCTGCAGGACACAAGCCAGGGAGCTGTATCCTGGAATTTGTACAGTAAAGAGACTGACAACAAAGAGACTGTCTCCCCTAAACAACAAGCACTAAGGTAAGTGAATTCTCAAGGAAGTCTAATGTGCTCATTTAAAAGGCATTTCCCTTGATTTGAGAAGTCCAAGTGATGGGAGAACTTATCCCTTCCGCTGAGCTGCTTCAACTGTTAATGATCGTCACTGCTAAGAGGGACCATTATTTTTGTTTGAATTTATGCACCTGGTAAAAGAGAGAACTGTCTCACCTTAACACTCCTCCCATTGCAGAAATGCTTCCTCCGAGTCAGCCCTCAATCATCTCCTCAGCGAGTGCAGTCGTGTCAGGAAGAGTCAAGGCCTGTAGGTGCCTCTGTGCGAAATTCATCTTTCAAGCCCCACGCCGTCCTTGCAGTTCATTGCTACCTCTATCAGCTTTTCAGTATTATTTTCAAAGCATAAAAATGCAGGAGAATAAAGTTTTCTAGTAAATCCCCCAATTTCAAACTAGATGCCCCGAGATAAGTATTTCCAACAGTCTAACATGATGGCACATGCTGAAATATTTTGGTGGACCAAAGCTTCAGGTATTTGATCCTGGTGATCAGGTGAGAGGAGGACGACGCAGGACCAGGGGCCATAACATGTCCAGGAAGGTCCAAAGCAACAAGGACCTCCAGGAGCTGGGAGTGACTGGGCAGGGGTCAGGGGATGTGGGAATACTATTTTCCTCCATTCCCTTTGCACGAGACAATCCGACCCAAAAATAAACACTGGCACAGACGGGAACTTTTACCATTCAATGTATTATTCCCTTGTGTACAAAGTATTTTGCCTCTATAATAGCACACAGGTATTGAAATACGATGGCAAATGCAGAAAGACCATACAGACGTGTCTTACAGGTTTTTTCATTTCCTTTTGAATATAATCAGAGAGAAAAGAAACACTGTACAGCAAAGTGCTTGCGAGAAAGAAAAAAAAAACAATTTGTAGAAAAACAATGGCATTGATATACAAGGCACAGAACTGTTTCCTGAACAAGAAATGTCTCTGGTCCTCAAAGCTTGTTCCTATTTAATGAAACCCATTAATGAGTCAAAAGATCATGTTCTATCATTTTCCCTTCTTTTTTTTACATTTAGGTTTCTCTTGCTCTGTTAATAACTGTTATGAAACAATATGGTAGAAAGGAATGTGTACAGGTCTAAATAATACTTTTTTTTTTTATAAATAGCCATTTACTTCATTAGCGAAAATATAACATGCCTGTACTGTGTAAGCACCAATGTTTATCCCTAAAGTTCATAGTGCAATTTTCCCTTTTCCCCTATAGAAGTTAAACATGAGCAATAATTATTTTTAAAAAAATCACAATTCCTTTACTACTCCTTTTCCCTTTTTTTCTTTGAAACGGTATTTTTGGCATTTTCTCAGAAACGCATTATTTATGACTGCTACCCATAAGCATACAGAATAGGTGGAATACCAGTCTTTCTAACATACAAGGATACCACTTATTTTATGCACTATAAAACAACACCAAAAAAAAACCAAACTCGAATTATGAGCAAGATAGTCTCATTCCCTCTTGTGAGCACGGCGGAGCAGTGCAGGGGTGTGCAAGGGAGCGCAGAGCACCGATTCCGGGGAATCTTTGCATTTATGGCTCTCATTTCTGCTGCTGGGCCATGGAACCATTCCCCATCCTGTCACTAGGGACGGGAATATCGCGGCAGCAGATGAAAGACTCACAAGAGACCCCGAAGGTTGGGATGTAGTTTTTAAGTAGCTGCACCTTAAATTCAGAGACTTATATGCATTAGCAGATAAGGCTCTTTGGTCTTCCAAAAGGCTGACAATTTTTTGCTAAAAAAAAGAAAAAAAAAACAGAAAAACCCCCAAACGTAGACTTTGCGCTCCTCCTTGCCCCCGAGTGTGCAATGAATGGACATTATCTTCCTATTACTAAGGCAAAATGCAGAGCAAGAGCTACAGGACATAGTCATAGACTACAAAAATAACCTGGTCACATCACCCCCGTTGAAGCTAGCGGCAGGCTATGTACAGGCGCCATGGTGCCCGCTCCCTGCATCCCGGGGATGCGCGGCGAGCGCCGGTGCCTTTCCAGGAATGTGGGCAGTGACGCAGAATTAGGCCTCGAGCAGCCAGTTTGGGAGCGCTGGGATCTTCCAGCACCGAGTGATGTCGCTGCAAGCAGCCCCAGCGCCGCACGCGTGGGCTGGGCGCGAGTGGGAGGCATCGGGCACCCTCGTGGCCTTGCACGGGTCCCCAGTGCCAATCGGGGGACACGGTGGGCAGCACGAGTGGCTCCTTGGCAGGATTTGGCAGCGACTCCCATGCGGAGCAGCCCAGGGAGCATATGGCCTCGTCAGGCTCTCTCGGATGCGCTAGTGCCCCCGCTTCCAGATGGAGCCTGGAAGCATCGTGGCACATGCAATTAGGAGAGAAATTCACTCTTTTGCTTTTTTCCCCCCTGTTTTTTCCCCTCAAAATGAAAGTTCATTCAGTAGCCCAACAAAAAAAAAAAAAAAAAAGAGGTTCAACTTTGCAATCTGTTCTCATAAGTTTTCCAAAGCGGGGAAAGTTTTCCAAAGTATTTATGGGAATGGGCTGCCTGTTTTTTTCTGCTTTCTTCCTCTTTTCGCTGGTAAAGGCACTGGATTTAAGTCACTACAACTACAGAGCGTTAATAAATACCATGTTAGCACCAAACCAGTTACTTTTAGCACTGGCCACAGAGGTCATGTGAAATTCAAAACATACCTAAAAGATAAAGATTGCTAATGCAACTAGCACTGTATTCATTGTCGTGTTTTCCTCGAGTGCTGTCGGCCTGATTGCTAAAATAAAATTTAAGCACATCTTGTCTATTTTCCTTGCACAAAGACAGATTGAAATGCCAAAAATACCCCTATGCAGATTGTGTAGCACCGTTAAGGGCCAAAGCAGCCCATAACTGAAGGAAAATTACTGACTGAAAGTAAACAACTGAATACAGTGACAATAAAGTATCACTTGTCATAATGCTACATATAATGTAGAGTACGTAAAATGCAGTGGTTTGACTGCAGGATTTAACAATAAAAAAATTAAAAATAGGAAAAGCAGCCTTAATATAATGATTTTACGTACAAAAATATTAAATCAAAATAAATAATTCCAAACATAAATATTATACTGTACATTAAGAATATGCAATCTATATACACACATAAACAGATTTTTTTTAAAAAGTGGAAGGCAGAGGTATTGCATCGCTATCCTTCATCCATTTCAGCTCAGCTGTCTGCTTGCAGAGAACCTGGAAAACAGAGACAAGCTGCCCATTAGAGTAAGATCATCAGCTTTGCCTTCAAAACCCCTAAGTATCAAGATGGAAATGAAAATAAGGCTGCCTGCCTCGATACCAGCGTGCTGGAAAGATTTCCACAAGGCACTGCAGCATCTAACAGTTTAGCACAACTCTATGGGCATTTTTTGAGAGTATTATACAAAATCCTGAGTAACTACAAGCTTAAGGCACAGATCCTGAAGAGCTTCTCACCCCTTGCTCCATTGGCTTTCCGCGAGGCTCAAGAACCTCAACTCTAGATCTCAGGATGAGGACATTTGGGGAAATAAGACCCTTCTGCAAACATCACCCCATATGTTCCTCCCACAGGACATCCTTGCAAAGGCTTCTCCTAATCCACAGCGATCTGGGAACCTACCATTGCTATAACACTTGAACGTCAAGGCCTGTTCCGGACGATGGAGTACATTTTCCACAGTAACCGCCACATTTTCCTACTACTTTGGTACCATCCTGCAGGCAAAATCAGAAATAATATCTCACAGCAGGGTAAAAGCTCAGGAAGGCCGTGTTGCTAAAGGTCCAGATATGGGTTATTCTAGCCAAGGTTTTTAATAGAAAATGTCCTGGGAAGAAAATAAATTATACACTAAACCCATTACAAAATCATGGTTATATTTAAATGCATGCAAATGTAATTGCCTTTGATACTACCAGGTCAGATGGTGAATGCAAATAAGAAAGGGCATTTTTGGCTTATCACATGGAAACACGTTCAAGGAGAAGGCCTTTGAAGGGATAGCTCCAGAGCATCCATCTGCCTTCTCCAACTTGCCCCCACAGTGAGTAACTCACGCAGGAGAAAACATATCCGGACAACAGCAGCACCTTATCTGTGACGGGGCTAGGAAAGGGTATTTGAAGACATCACTGAGAAAAATCAGCGAAGAATGAGCCCAAGGAAGGCTCGGAGCAGTGCTTGGGCTGGCCTCATTTCCAGGAGAGCCTGGCAAATATGGGATAGCTGCCGTTTTGAGTCAATAAGATTAATACTGGCATAAGTGAGATCTACATCTGGCCTTCCTTTTGGCACTTCTCTGCAGTTTTCTTGAGGAGAATTCAACCCTCAATTACCAGGAAATTGGGCTTAAGTGCAAGACAAGCTCGCTCAAAGCATTTATTTCTAAACGAACTCCATGCTGTCCTTGACACTATTGATCAGTGATTGCAGCAGGCTGCTATCATCTCCTCTTGCTATTCTCTTCTTTCTCCTGGTCCTGCCAGCAATTACGCCCGTGGAGCAGCACTTGACAGATGTCACCAGGTGATCAAGGTAAGAGTCATCTCTTAGACTCCCTGTCCCTTATGGTTCAATTTAATTCTGACAGCTGTATTGGTGTCACTCTCCTCTCTGCCGCAGCCCCAAGTCAACTGCCCTGGCTTCTCCTTTCCGAAGGGGAGAGGAAGAGCCCAGCACCTCCCAAAACTAGCCTGGGGGGCATCTTGCTGTCCCTCATGTACCTGCACGGGAGGGTTTTTTAGCACTGCATGATCTGACCAGGGACATTCAATTCTGCTGAAAACAGCCTTTTAAGAGCCCCATAGTGGCAAGGAACTCCCCAGAGCCAGGGAGATGGAGAGGACTGGACTGGCTCCTGGACAATGAGCTCCAGGTGATGCTACTTGACTAGATGATCCTCAAAGGTCCCTCATGACCTCATCTGCTCTGCTCCTGTAAAAATGTGGTTGACTGACCTCTTGCAAGGAGATGAGGTGAGACAAGCTCAGCTGCAAGGCCCATGTGCCTTGTATTTTATTAGTCATATTTTGGTACAACTTGGCACTTAAGCGCCTCTCTTGCAAGATGAGTAGTCTTGCTCAGTCCCGCCCATCATTTTTAAGCAAACACCTTAAGCTCGCAGCCCACCCCAGTGCTTTGTGGCTCGCTTTCTGGGGACCATTCTGCACCCAAATGCAGCCAGCGATGCCAATCCCACACACTGCTCCTTGCTGGACAACTCAGACAACTAATTAAAGACATGTCAGCCCCACAGCACTCAGTGTTTCCAGCTTCACGGTTAAGCAGGCTCACTAATTAACTGCAATAATTCAGATGGAGTTAAACCCGCCAGGGCCACCCCCTGCCTCGCCTACAATTATGAGTGACACTTCATTCCTCATGTCGGATGTTGGATTTTTTTCTTTTTTTTTTTTTTTTCTAATGGTCTTCACTCACAGGAACGCTGCTATGAAAGACAACGTGACCGGAGGCAATTAGGGGTTTTCCTTCAGCAGGTGTGACTGCCACAAGAACTAAAACTTACGGGGGATTTCTGGATTTCCGACACCGCGTAATTCCCTTGCGAGAGCCACTTGGCCGCTCCTGTTAGCGACAGGCCCGTTCCGTACAGGTTGATGCTGAAGCGACCCTAAAAAAAAAAAAAGCAGAAAAGCCTGATTACCTCCAAAGTGCCCGGCCGTCGGGCATGGCACGCAGCCTCACTACAGCTTGTCACTGTGTTACTTTTCCAACACAATCTCATGGGCAAAACTTGCAATTTTCCATAGCTCTGAGAGCGGTTAGCAACTATTGTGCAAATCACAGCATGGCTCGTGTTAGGAATTTCTTCTTGTTTGTGGCTGCAGGGAAGGAGGGGCTTTTTTCTCCAGATTTCAGTGCCTTTTTTTTTTCCCTATGTTTTCCACTGCTTTTTCTCACTTTGCCAGCTGAGGGCATCCTTGGCTTTCCCATGGCGGGCTGTGGTGCCTGATGCTCCAGCAGCTGCTGGGGACAGTCCCTCTGCTCTCCCTTCTCCCTCCTCACCTGGAGAGGGCACGCTTGTCCTGGTTTTGCACTGGGCTTTATTTCATTTACTTATTTAGTAAACAGTGGCTATTTTATAAATAGTAGCTTCAATAAAATCAAAACTCTCTTTTTCTTTCTTTTTTCAAAAAGGCCCTTCACTTTATTCGCTCTTGCTTGCGAAATGCACAAAATGGGTGGAAAAAAGAAAAGGATTGCAAAAGAGCACAAAGGATTGTGCCTATATCCAATGCAGATCCTCCCCAAAGGCTCCCTCCTTGCTCCCCATCAGTCCTGTGTCAGGATGCCCATTTCCACACAGGACAAGGGATCCTTGGCCATAGTCCTAGGCTGACCTAGGGACCACTATGGTCACACAGATGCTGCAGACTGCGCAGTGGCCCTCAGCTTGGCTTTATGCTCTTGCTGCCTGGGGAAGGCTGATTTTCAGCTAGGAGCAAACTGGTCATGCAGACACATATCGACATGCATGAGCCTTCCCAAGGTAAGAAGTCAATCCTGAAGCTGCTGAGCTGTGCAGAGTTGTGCCAGCTGCAAAAGGATGGAGGAGATGGAGACATTTGCCCTCTATGGTCTGCTGCTGTGATTAGTACATTTCTTCAAAGCAACTGGGCTAGATGGATGACTATCACAGTATTTCCTAGGCTGTATGAACAGTGCCTGTCCCTATAAAAAGCTGTCCTGTCCCTGCTGCTCCTAATCTGCTGGAACACTGAGGAAGATCTTTTTGCAAGTCCCACTGGTTGCCTGCTAAAATTACTCAGTATTTTCTTACTGGGTTGGAAAGTATTTTCCATACAGACAAAAAAATTCAGGCAGCCAAGATGAGAATGTGACACTGACTGGAGTCAGGCTGATGTGATCAGGAGTAATTAATAGAGGGCTGGATTTAATAAACGGCAGCAATTCCTAAGAAATGCTATCATCAAATACCTGTGGGCATTTGGCTGCACTGTAGCAGTCCCCAGCAGTGGCATAAGGAACAGGTCGTCCATCATGTGTCCGTGCAAACTGCAAGTCAGTTGCTGTGGAAAAGAGTTGGTTAATAAAGAGGAAAGGAAGATTCAGGAAGAGAGAGATGAAAAAATGTAAACACGCTTTTTCACTAATGCCTAAATTCACTAGAGCTGGTTTCACACATTTTTCTTGAGCATTAAGATCTCATCTCCTGGTTTTTTTATATTAAGCCCTGAAATCATCACACATGTGTCTCTTGGCAGGTGAGAAGTCTCACTGAGTTTAATGGGACACTCGTTCAAATGCACAGGTCTATGTAGGTATCCCAGCAATGTAGGGCCTGGCAATAAATAACAACAAAACTAGAACCCATGATTTGGGTTATATTGTTCTACCAGAAAACTTCCCAGTGATTTGAACCAACCACATACCAAAAGGACGTGGGACCTGCTAAGTCTTCCTTCTAAACCAAACCAAAACACTGTCTCAAAACTTGTTCCCCATCTGCTGCCAGACCTGTGGTCTCTATGTCCCAGTCAACAACGAGACTGAGTTTCAAAGGGACTTTGAGTATTTTGCCCTGGATGGCTCTTAAGAGACTCATTTAGATGGGGATTTGAGATAGCTCTGCCTGACAGAGGTAGGTGCCCAGCTCCTTTTGAAATGCAAAGAGAGGTGGTATCAAATTCCCCCGGGGGTGGTTCCCTTGGGATCTTTCCCGTAGAGCATTTACAGACTGTTAGTAGCTTTTTGCAGATTAATAGCCTGGGAGGTCTCACGTCTTGAGAACAGGGCAAGAGGCAACTATGGGATAAAGAGTCACTTTATAAGAGGTTAAAAAAATCTCCACTACGGTATGTTGTATATTTAAGACACTTGCTGGAAATCGCTAAAGTGATCAATACTCTATCTGTAATGCATGCTGCTGGTTCCTGCTGGGGTTGGGGAGATGCTCCCAGCTTGCACCAATGCTAGTGAGAGCTACAGGCTTATGACTTATATGGCAAAGTTGAAGTCTGCTCTGCTTTCTCCATTTTTTTCCCAATGCAAAGTCCACATTGGAAAAAAGTGGGAAAAAAGTGGGTTCCTCTGTCCTTCACATTTGGTCAACAGTCTCAGCAGCACCAATGCTAGCACCAGTCAGAATCAGTGTCCCAGTCCCAGAGGCAGCATCTGGTAATACAGCTCTGTGCAAAATGGGGGGCTGCTCCTCCCTGGTTATGCTTGAGTCGGGTCTGAAAACAGGGCACTAAATGAAACAAAATCCTTCCAAAAAGCAACTCATCTGCTGGGAGCACACAAATTATTATGCACAAATATTCATTCTGCATAACAAGTGCAACAGCAACTGTCATAACTTTTTTTTCCTGTATTAAGGAGCAATAATAGCATTTCTGATTTATGCAAGTTATTCTCTCTAGGCATGAAGCAGCAAAGTTGGAAACTGAGTTGGAAAGCAGCTCTGCAAAAGGAGAGCTCAGGCACATTGCTTGCTAAACCGCTTCTGTTGGCTTGCAGTTACAACTAGATTTGTGTAAAATAAACATTTTTTTAATGGTGAGGCCCTGTGTTTACTCACTTATTATTTGCATAGTGTTCAGGTCCAGCCTTACTTTGCTGAAGGTGGAAAACCCAGCTGCTGTGTAATCTTTCCTACACTGGCAGTCTTCGCGCCGGCTCCCGTTATACGGACACTCGGTTGGGTTATGTAACCTGAATTGAAAGAAAACCCTTCCTATGCATGACAGAAACAACCTTGCCATGGCAAAGCAAAGCCCCATGAGGGTGGGAATTACAGGATTTCTTACCTGTATCCATACACTTCCGAAAAATTCTCTGCGTCCCCATGCACGAGAGTCACGTACTCCTTCGGACTGTCCGTCTGCATCCCAGAACAATAGACCTGAACAATACACAACCCACTGTTTGGTCATGAATTGCGTGGCAAAGGATGTCTTGAAAACTGAGGGTAGACAGGATGAAGGGGGAGGTAAAGAGCACACGTAGGGGCCTCTTGCACCGCCAGGAAATGCATAAACTATCAATCCACTGTCACAAAACACACCTTTAATGTCTTGCCTTTCACTTGAAGGAAATATTCACCATCCTCAGTGACACCTTTGAGATTTTTAACATCTTTGCAGCTCCTGGGTAATTCACCTGAAAGTGAAGAGAAATACATGTAGTCACAGAGCAGCTGTATATCAAAATTTCTTCTGTGCGGCATCTAAAGCATCAGAACAGCATGTTTCTTTATAAGAATTTTCCTCCAAGTGTTCTAGTGCTATTGCATGAGTCCCACTGCTGGTCCCACATCTCTGGGAGTCCAGCAAACACTCCAGGCACAAGGGAAGGTGCAAATCTGCAGACTTACAGTCGTGTACGTTGTGGCACGTCCTCCTCTCCTCCGGTTTCAGATCTGCGTGGCACAAGCTACTGGCCTGGTCATCGTTGGTTAAGCACTGCACCGAGCGGTGCATGACTCCAACACCACAGGTCACGGAGCACTGCAAGATAAACAGCTGGGATTCAGGTTTTGTCCCAGGGCTTGATGGGGAAAACACCATAGAGATGGTTCCTGTTGTACTAAAGGTACAACAAAGGTTTTGGTCAAGCAAAAATGTTCTTCCTAAAGCAGGATGAACACAGACGTTTCCAAGGGGCATCTTAGTAGCCCTCTGTGACTTGTTCTTTAAGTAATCGAGGTTAAAAACCCAACTCTTCCTAAGGGTAGTATGTTAGACCACCATGAAAAAGAAGATGCACCTCTTTAGAAGCACAAAATTGACCTCAGTGCATGATGAGCCACTATTCATTGGTTCAGGTTGCAGTCTGGCATTTACTCTCTCCGAGCCCCACATCCAAAAATCCTATCAAAGGAGCAAAGCAAGAGCTCTATATTTGCCCTTCAAAGGTGATGGTAACTCTAGTTAAACTCCTTTGAAAATCAGAGATGAGAAGGGTCATGGCACTTGGTCACTGATACCTTCAGGAGCCCAAAGCTCGGAGAAAGAACTTGCTCTCTGAAATGGATACCCCTCTCAAGGAGGTTTTGTTAATGAGGTCCTGTTGGAAATTTTATCTTGAAATATGGCAAGGGGCAATGCCAGTTCATGGAAACAGAGCCTCTTGCTGTAACTTCTCCGCCCCAGCTCATGGTAAGAACCTGAGATTTCCTACGGGCAGGAGGAACTTATGTTTCAAACGCTCCACCGCTTGCTACGACACCTTGCACTACATTCTGCTCAACTTGACCCTTGGTGCCTTGTAAAAGTCTGACAAATTCCTACCAATCCTTGAGCTGCGTTAATAAATCAATTTTATGGAAGAAACGCTGCATTTCAAAGGATGTTGGAGCTCCAAGACGTGAAATGTAATAGCTTTAACTAAAATCTGATCTTGTAGTTCAGGCCCTGGGAATGGCTCCACACAAATAACTTTAACAGAATGGCTTAGCTTTCCCCTTCCCTGTCCCAATACTTGCAAGAAGGAAAGAGAGGGGGAAGGAAAGAGAGGGGGAAGGAAAGAGAGGGGGAAGGAAAGAGAGGGG
>JAUBOD010000446.1:1909831-1931276 GCA_032353885.1 Nothura maculosa
TTATCAGACACTGGTAGCTTTGAAACTGCAGCCCTTTGACATCGCCCCTCTGGAGCCAAGATAAGCAGCAAGTGCTTAAAAGCATCCAAGTCATTGCACATTATCCAGCAACAAGTGCTCCGTGGCACTCCAACACTAATGCCATTGGCTTCAAGACTGCAAGGAGCGCAGCTCCGGCCTGAAATTTTGCACGTATGCATGAACAGCCCCCTCCTACTTGTACATTTGCAAGGGGGAGAAATAAAACAACCTTCCCCACCACTGACACAAGCTGGAGCGACTGTGGAACGACGCTTAGTGACAGGTAAAGAGGATAAATGTAATTAAAAAAGGGTTCAACCTAATTTGTTACAGCAGAAGGCTGATGTGCTTGGAGCAAATTCTCTCAGACAGCAGAGATCGTCCCAGAAAACATTATTTTGTTGGGCAGAAGCTCTGCTAACCCTTCCAAGATTTAAGGTCTCAAGAGCTGAAGTCAGTAGAATGGTTTTCTTTGAGCCTGGCGACATCACAGAGTAAGTGGGAGGAAAAGAGGTAAGGCTGCAAAAGGAGAAGCCTCACATCCCTTCTGTTGCCTCCATCTGCTCCAAAGCACCTTCTCCACCTCCCTAAGCACCCATGGGTCCGTAACACATGAAGTTTGCCTCAAAAGCTGTCTCTCTACTGGCGCAACCTATCCACCTTCTTTAAAAAACAGAACAAAACAAAAAGTAGAAAGCAGTAGCACCAGGTAGTGATCTCAGGTGTCCCCAGGAAAGGCAGTATTGGATACCATTTCCTCAAATTAGGAGGAAATGCATGAGCTACTCAATGAACCCATTATAATGGGATGCAGAAGAGATTGATGAAACCTATTTTCCATGCCGTGGCACTTTTTAAAAAAATATCAATTGAAGCAGCAAGCAGCATAGGCAAACTGACACTTTTTAAAATTATTTTTCTTCTTTTTTCTCCAGTGAACAGTTGTATTATAATAGCATTTAGAAGCCTCCCCATTTTCCATGCTAGCTGATGTGACATACACAATAAACCAGCTCTATTTCACAGGGGGGCATCTCACCAGGTGTTTGCAGCAGCACAGAGCTTCTTGCTGCTCCCCAGCCTTATAAAACAGATCGTGGCTCCATGCGGCAGCGATCAAACACTGCTCGCCTGCCTGCACATAGCGTTGGGCATCAGTAGCGTTTTCACACATGCTGCTGGCTCGCTCGCCTTCCCTGCGTGCTAGTAAAAAGCAAAACATGAATCGCACGTTAAGACCTTTGGAAGGAGATGGATGAGGCTGTTTTTTCTTAATGACTGCCCCATCAGTCACTGTGCAAGTGCCCCTGTGCTTGATGTCCCTCATCATCACACGCTCCTGTTGCTAAACACAAGGATTGGAAAGACCATGGGATTCAAACAGCAGTTACAGTTATAGATTGGGGCATAGGCTGTAAATTCAGAACACGGGCAAAGACACACGCAGGATTCTCAGCTGAGGGAGCTGCTTGGAGAGGCTGAACTTTGCAGCTCGTCCTTGAAGGCATGTTGCTGCCCTAATGTTAGGTAGTTAGCCTGCAGTCTAACACTTATTTCAATTACCACACAGAAAGCTAGTGCTTTGGGAAACAAGTGTTCCCAGCTATCACAGTTTGATTTACGGCTTCATTTTTTCATGCATGTGCACGGGTGCCGGGTCCACAAAGTCATCAGCAGTCAAGGCCCAACCATGACATGCTGACTGAAACAACAGCCCACCCGTGGTGCCCTAACAGGGCTGTATGAGCACCAGAAGGTCACCACGGTATGGAGAAAATGCATGAGAAGCATAAAAAAAAAGGTAAAAAAAAAATCTAAAGTAGACTAAATGCAGCCAACAGTCACCACACCTCTCAGTGCCACCTTCGCACCTGGGACTCCTGTGGGACATCCCTGTCAGAGCACTCCAGGTCACCATGATGCTGGTGGGATCTGCTGGTAGGGCTGGGATGCTCGCTTTGACAGGAGGAAGACAAGTGCTCTTGTAGTACATTAGGATGGATGCTATGGGATATAGAAGAGGATAAGGAACAGCAAGGAAAAATGATGTTCTGTCTGGAGCTGTACATGGAGGAGCTTTGGGAAGGATGCATCACTTGGGGATGGGGGGAGGAGAGAGGTACCAAGGGACAGGAAAGCACCTTCCCAAGGCAAGCCCTGCTCCAGCCAGCTCCCTCTCCTGCAGGAACAATGGGACATCCCAGTCGTTCCCTTCTCCAGCACCCAGACTTGCACTAGGGAGGTTAGAGGGAATGCTCCTGCCCAGTCCTTTCCACTTCTCCATTGAACATTGCAGCAAATGGGAGATGGCAGAACTGAAAGCAAAATAAATATTTTACCCACCTGTGACTAGCCCCAGTAGGACAGGTGGCCACAGCACTATAGGATGAGGAAACTCAACCCGACAGCATCAGTCTCTGCTCTCCCAATGGAGCGACCCATGGAAAGCCGCAACTCCAACTAAGTTTCGCCTTTGGGATGAATGCCAAGAAGGACACTTGGAGAAGCAGAAAAGGCTGCTGGCCAGACTGCTGGTGTCACGGTGCACATGGGGAGATGGGGCGTTTCGGGGACTGTGGGCAATGGCCTCATGGCAGTGCTGGGACCAACACTAGAATGAAGGGATTCTGCTGGGACCAACACTAGAATGAAGGGATTCTGCTTTAAATAAGAGCTGAGCACTCGGAGCTGTCATGGGCCCTTTTCTGATGTGGGAACTACAGCCAACAAGTTCTCTGCATTTTATCAGCATGCCAAACTGGCAGATCCTGGAGCCACTGGCTCTGATTAATCCTGGAGACAAAACAGGCAGCAAACCCAGGGGACCAAACAGCTCTCAGATGGGGAGACAGCTTTTAGACAGGCAGCAATAGGCTAAGGAGCTCTCATGTTGCTCTGCATTTGCTTTGCTACAACCCACGTCGCTGCAGGCTTCTCCAGACACAACAGTGGGTTTGGTGGGGGGAGCACTTGGCAAGCAATAGGTCAGGAGGTTGAGAAGATCAAGTACAAAAAACTCTCAACATCGACACCAATTTTGAGACTGAATTTCTGAGTGGCAGCACGCTTCCTACCTTGTCCCTGGAGCGAGGCTGCCGTGACCAGAGTCCCTGCACCGAAAGGGCCAGCCAAGAGCCTGGCAAGGACCTCAGCTACTGACCTGATCACCTTCCAGCCTTGGCTAACGAGGTACGGCACCACCATCCGCAACCAAAACTGAATTCACATCAAGCCCCACAAGAGAGAGCTTGGGTTTAGCAAGCTAATATTCCAATGCTTTTGCCCTAAGCTTCCATTTCTGTGCTGTGAGATCAAAAAGTCAGTGAATAAGACATTGGTATTTCTGCTTATTTGGTTTATGGATAAAATTGATAAATGAGAAATTTTGATTCCAAGGAGTGGTAAGTACTCAATAAGGCACAGCAGAGATTATTTTTAAAATTGTAATTTAACAAACCAACCCAATTCTGTCAGCAGGTCAAACTCAAATGATTACTAACCCAATGCAATGAAATCCAAATGACTCAACCAAAAGAACGAGGACTTTCCTGTGAGATACAACTTAGCTTATATTATTAGGTAAGCACAAGAAACCCACGAGTCATTAATTATAGCAGGATACAGCCAATGCTGAACTCTCTACCACCATTATTTCTCTTCAGAAAAAAAGATACAGACTTTCTATAAACATGGGTTTTTTTTCCTCCCTTTTTTTCTTCTCACTTAGAGCTAACTTTTATTTCCAGACATAAACATTCAGCTGCTAGAATTGACACATTTCTGATAAAAACCTAAGAATCACACAGCAGCACATGTGAGATGCAAAGGCCAGGTCACCTGCTTAGAGACCCATGTCCCAGCTACAGCAGATCTCATTAGCTTAAACAAGTTGTAGATATAAATATACTAGAAGAGGAGGAGATGCCCTATGGCATTCCAGCTCCTTTCCTCATATCTGTGCTCCCCAAAAAACTCCACATGGGAGAGCTCTCAAGCTGAGGGGACAGGTTTTGCTCCAGGACCATGAACATTTCTTTGCCATTAACTTAATAGAAACAGAATTTTGTGCAGATTACTGTAAAGGATGGATTTACCCCTGGTGACCCTCTCCCTCCCGCTCAAAAATGGGGCACAATGTTGTTATTTGAGAGTCTGTAAATACGTCTTTGCCTGTTCACATCGCAAGGCACTCAGAGGAGAAAAAACACTCTCTGTACCCCAGTGACACTCTCTGCATGTTTTCTAAAGCATTGCTTTAATAAAAAAACAATTAAGGTTGAGCACGTAGCTTACAATTCTCCAGTGTTTTAAATACATGTTCTTAAAGAAACAAGGAAATAAAAGATATCGCCTTCTCTTAGGCCTCTTTGAACACACATTATAATGACAATGCATCTCACCAGTGTCCTATTATGGGATTATCATTTACACTCAGAACCTGTTCATTACTTTAATTCTCCCTTTAAGACCCAGATGAAGCCAGTCAGATAAAACCACTTGTTTACTGTATCAAATTGCAGGGGTATTTTGCCTAAGGACTGAGCATTGGACTCTCTGTGCTATAATATGTATGTATTTTACAGTATTAATTTCCACCAAACTTGTGTGAAGCTGAGCCAATCAGATGCTTGCAAGAAATTAGTTATCCAAACTTCACGATTTGTACACTTTTAACTGCATTTGTTTAATGCTGAGAATGACAGTTTCTGTTGGAGAACAAAGCAAATAAAAGTGAATCAAGAGAGGGAACATTGCAGCACCATTGCAGAAACCTTTACTAAAGTTAGCAAAACTAAGTATACCAAAAGAGTCAAGAAATCATTATACAACTTCCTTTACGATTACATTCTACTTGTCTTTAATTTTCACTCTTCAACATTAACATTAGACATCGTAAATGTAGGCAATATTTATATAAAATTAAATAACAATATTGGAAAAATAAATACACTTTTACATAAATATATAAATCCATACTGCTGAAAAGTTTCAGCTAATACTATACTCTTGTTTCAAAAGTGACCAAAAAAATATGGTAGTGACACTCCATCGGAACGGATGAAGTACGGAGAGCTACAGAGCAATGTTTGCAGTCAAGGGCAGAGCTAAAGCAAATCAAGTGATAACATGTTAGGAAAAAAAAAAAAGGAAAAAACAAAACAAACCCAGAAATATCGAGCTTTACTACCTACAGTAGTAGCACGAGGTAGACGTATACGTAAGTGTATTCTGTAGGAGGGACGTGAAGCCCTGGTCCCCTATGGACCCTGTAGGTACCAGCCCCAGCAGCTGCTCTGGTGACAGGGGAGATGCCGACTGCTGCGGGACACCAAAACGCAACGTACCTCAGCCCAGACCTTTGCTTCTTGCACATGTTCCAGCACCGGGAATAGGGGTTAGCAGCAACTTGTAGTTGGTAACTCCGGGAGAAAAGCAACTGCACGGCTTGCTAGTTCTGCTTAGCTCAGCTCACTCGTTTTTAGCACCAGCTATCAGTGTACAAGTGATACGTTAGCACCTCGAATGAAAATATGTCACATCCCTGTCCCTTGTCCTGGTGAAGCACCGTGTGAACACTAGTTTCAGCAGTTTTATGGCTGTTACACAACTCACTGAGGTATGATGAAAATCTGGAGGAATGTTACTGAGAGCATCCACAGAAACTAGAGGGAAGTTGCAGGCTAGCAAGATGGTTCCTCCAACCAAAACTTCTAAGTCCAACATATAACAAATGGGCCTCTTTTTGTCTTTGCTCATAAAGTGCTTTTGAGTCAAATTATTTTTTTTCTTTTTCTTTTTTTTTTTTTTTAAATCTCCTTTAACTAATTTATAACAAAATATACATGCGAGCTCAATTTTTCCTTGAAGGCCACTCCAAAAATGGCACATCCCATCTGAGGAGCAGGTCAGAGCCACAGGGTGCAACACTCTGGTCCAGATTTCCTGGGTCTGGCTACTCTGCCCTCCTGAGAGCAGCACCACATCCCTGCTCCGGGATGGGGAAAACACTCCTGGTTTTAAGTCTTCCTACACCCTGCTGATCCCTTGCTGATTTAATGATGTCTAAAGCAGCAGATGGAGATCAGGCCAGTCACAAACAGTCCAGAACTGAAGAAATGCAAGAGAAGAGCTCACCAGTGCCTCTGCACAGGACAACTCCCTTGCGTTTTACATGGGAATGGAAATAATGGGCATGTATTTCTAGATATAGTTCTGGATGGGAACACCCCCGCACTCCTATAGACTTTTGCACATGCTTGTGAGTTAACGCAATTTAGCACAAATTTCCCCATCATCTTGCTTTTTTTGGAAGGAACATGCATGTAAACAAGTAGGTGTGCAGTGCAGCATTACCATTAAGCATCAGCCTTAACTTCAGGTGACAGGTACTGCTTAAATGCCAGCTTTAGATCCATATGCAAAGAACTCGGTTGGAGCCAGGGTCATAACGCACAGCGCTTGCGCAGTGTCATAATGCGGCCAAAGGTGGTTACATAGCAGAAAGTGCCTTTTAAATTAAAGGACTGGAGCTCCCCTAATGCAAAGCCCTTCCTGAACAGGTGTTATTCTGAACACATTGTCAAGAATCCTCTTTAAGTGCAGTTTTTAAAGATATGAAGCATTAGCACCTCGTTTTGAAGCAAGTTAAAAATCGGTTGTTATGGAACATCCAAAAACGGTTCACAAAGAGAAAGAGTTTATGGCCGTACCGAGCTCCAAGGACCAGCGCTCCAGGCAGCATCTCTAGGACAGTCCTGCACATTGCACTGCTCTCTGTCCGGCGGCTTGTCGAGGATTTCACAGCTCAGATCCGTAAACCTCTCCCCGTTCGGGCGCTGACACACCACGAGCCGCGTCCTCGTCCCGGCCCCGCACGGCTTTGTGCACTGCAAGTTGGCAGAGGACGCAGCAATTACAATCTTGGCAGTTAAAGCACTGCCTACTGGCAGCTCCATGCACCAGCGCTTCAGCAGACCCACTGATTTTAGCCCATTGTAGACCAGACACGTCCCCCCCTAAACAGCCCGTGTGCCTTCGACATCCCACGGGCCGCTGTTTATCTCTTCCCAGCTACTGGTCCTGCTTGGCAGCAACATTGGCCAGTCCAGCCTAGCATCAGAGGTTAATGTCTTGAACCTCCGTGATAAATT
Source organism: Nothura maculosa (assembly GCA_032353885.1). Taxonomy (NCBI): domain Eukaryota; kingdom Metazoa; phylum Chordata; class Aves; order Tinamiformes; family Tinamidae; genus Nothura; species Nothura maculosa. The sequence continues at coordinate 1,917,004 of JAUBOD010000446.1, forward strand.
TTCTGAAGGGACGGGTGTTTTTAATAAAAAGGCCTTCAGTTAAAATAGAATTCTTAAAAAAAAAATAAATACATGAATCTTTTGTAGTATTTTCTTTTGCCCAGTAACAAGTTTTTCCTCTCATAACAAACACAACCAGACCCAACACCAAATCACTGCTAGGGTTCACTCATTCAGCAGAAGCTGCTCCAGCCTTTCCAAAGAGCACCACCCTAACTCCCTGTCCCCCTTCTCCCATTTTACAGCCCCAAACCACGGAATACCCCCCGGTGCCAGGAGCAGGAGCTCAGAGTGTGCTCACCTCTCCCCAGTTGCCATATGCCCACTGTGGGCAGGGCCCGGACTCGCAGGAGCGCTGCTCGGCGGGCTTGGCTTTCTCGTCGCAGTCGCTCGCCGTGTATCCGTTCTCATCCTGGCACACCACGACGCGCCGCTGGAAGCCCCCAGCGCACGTGCTGGAGCACTGCAAGACAGAAATGTTCATGGACACTTTGAGCGTCATGGCGCAGTCCCATGGGCTCCCTTCTTATCCCTTTAGTGACAGTAAAAGAAAGGCAAAATTTGCCCAGAAAGGAATAAAAGAGATAAAAACAAAGTGAGGGCACTCACAGCACCCCAGGGGCCGATGCGCCACTGATTGCCCCCTGGCACGTGCGCACGGTTTCGGTTGGTGCTGCCTCCCGGCTGCAGCTTGAGCCGATGATCCGGGTAGAGGAAAGGGTGGATGGGCCTGCCGTAATCATGGCTGTTTGGGTGACAAGGAGACACGGAGCAGTCTTGCTCGGTGGCGGGCAGGTCATCCGCGTCGCATTCGCTTCTGTCCACCAGCTGGTCACTGTAATTGATGCAGATCACTTGTCGCGTTGCCTTACCTTGACCACAAGTCACTGAACACTGCGTTACAGTGGGGAAAAAGGAGACACGGTCACATTTCCAGCTTTAGAAAACACCCACGCAGTTATTACTAATACAGAGCAGCTGAAAACCTCAATTTCCCCCCCTTTTAAACATGCAAATGTAAGAGGCTGCTGAAATCCTTCTCCAGCAACAAGGTCTACATGGCTCTGGGGAGCACGATGCTTACGGAGCTCCATTCCAAGGCCTTCCACTGCCCACACGGTGTCACGGTGCACATCTCCGTGGCCGAGGGTTTCGGGAGGTGGAAGCAAGCCGACTCGTCGGCCACTGAGCCCTGGTCATCACGGCAGCTGACGTATCGCATCCTGGTGCCTTTCCCACACGTTGCCGAGCACTAGGAAAGAGCGACAGGCAGGTCCGCTAGGAAGCTGCTTGCTATGCATTGCAAGGGTGTTGGAATACAAAGCTGGTCTTAAAATACTTAAAAATAGCACCCTGTCTACTGTAAAATAATCCCAAGAGCATTGGAGCACACACTTACCGGTGTCCAGGATCCAAATCGCCACTGCGTCCTGTGAACGCCCGATACGGATCTCTTGGCTTCGGGACTATTTGGATGAGGAGGACACGCTGCTATTTCACAGTCCTGTAAGGGAAATACATGAGATGAAGGAGGAAAACAAAGCAAAGCATGAAAACTTTGCAGATATTTCAGGTAAGCCATCTCCTCAGTCTAATTCCGAACAATGTCTCGAAAAAATGCACCCTTTATGTGGTCATTTGTGTTTTGGCCAGCTGGCTCCTTTGCATCCTCACAGAGAGTCAGCTAAACTGGCTATTAATAAATCCAAAGGCTTCACATGCAGAACTTCAGTGGTCTTTTGGCTTCCTAGGAATGCTGAAATGCAAGATTTTGGGGACAGGTTCTCCTGTTTTGCAGTGATACAGTGCCTAACTGGAGGGCTTTGGATCTCACCAGAGGTATGGCAACATCAATAATGAATAGCTGTAACTTTACTCCACGAGTCAAGAAATATTTGCTGCCAAAAAGGGGAAATTCACACTGATCTCCACTGCAAAGGCTCCTGACAAGTGGAATAAATGATTGCCACATGATCATCATTTTTCTTATGCTGCAGATGTGCATGCCGAACAACAGTTGATGACAAGTGAGTTTGTTACCCCTTGACTACAGCACAGTGGGTCTCCATACATGGGAAAAAAAGCCCTTTTCGAAATGTTGTGGCCTCATTTAAACTCTGTGAAGTCATGAAGGACCAAAGCTGAGCACAGCAGCAGCACTGCAGTTTTCCTAGATGATAGATGGTTGATAACAGTCTGTTTTATTTAACTCCTTCAGACACCATGGGACACACAGGCTTGCAAGGGAAATTTACACCTGCAGGGAGTTTGCTTCCGAATACAAGCAAATCCGTCACGGGAAGCCTCTTCAGTAACTTTCCAAAGGATGGTCAATATTTCTCAGTTTATCAGCCCAGAAGGGTTGCAGCTAGGATTGCAGCCGCAACACAGGCTATGCTGGCACATGCAGCACATGAAGAGCAACAGCCCCCTCATTGTCATTAGCGTCACAGAGCGACAACGCTGAGCCAAGCAAGCCCAAGTAGCAGCCAAGTATCTAGATCCAGAGGTCAGCAGGAGATGTCTGCTGCAGAGATCCAGCTTCTTTCACTAGTGGATGCTGTCCCAGCTCACCCTCATGCTCTGTCTTCCTATATCTACCATAACCTCCTACCTAGCTCACGAGCTGTTAGGATGAGCTCTAGTTGTGAATCTGCACAACCCTTTATACATTCCACCCTATGACTAACCATAGCTAACCGTAATAAAAAAGAGTTTTTGTTGCAGGTCTTGATGCTCTCTTGACATGCTGCTTGTTGCCTTTTTGATGATCCGGCCACCCATCACCTCCACCAAGACCCAATGACACAGGTCACAGAGACACTTGCGTCTTCACTCAAGCTGGGAGAGCAACAGTTATTTATAAGCCATGGGGAAGATCTGACCCACTGATACTCAAGACTACTCTCAGGAACATTGGTGCTGTAGCAGCAGCGACCATCAGTCAAGAGATAAAGTCATTCATGCCTGGGGGCCACCAGAATTGAGGACAAGGATGAGAATAACTTACCTGAGTGTCTGTTGGCCTGGTTGCAGCATTGCACTCATTATCATCCACCACCGACACATAGGTGCCTACCACACACTTGACAGCCCTCATCTGGTAGCCTTGTCCACAGGTCACCGTGCACTGGGGAGGAAAAAGAGGAAGAAATGGCCGAGCTCTGAGCAGCGGTTTCATTTAAGAAATACTTAGCAGCCTCACCGAGTATGGAGCAAGAACAGTGTAAATAAAACCCATCCTTCCTTCTCTTTGCTTCACGCATTTCAGCTTCACATTAGATCAAAGTTTTAATTCACCACTGCTTCACTTCTTGTCCACAGGTATGTAGGTGTGAACATTTACAAGATTTAGTCTTCTGAATATACTGAATTATAGTTTGGTGGAAATAGGATCATATCTTACTTCGGAACTACTTGTTCAGACCTGCAGTAGCACAACCAGCTAATGAATAATTTTGCTAATTGGGAATAAGTCTGGTAGGGCAACTGCTCTGGGTTTGCTGCTCTTTTATTCCAAGCCAACAGTTAACAGCTCTGTGGAAAACAACAGGCCAGATACTCAAGAAGAAACAATCAATTTGTACTTTAAATTTTTAAAAAACAAACAGACTGGAAAACATTAAAAACAACAGCTATACAATGGAAGCAGCTTTTGTGAAAATTAGGGCATGTATTTAAGTGCTGAAATATGTATTTAGGATCGTAACCTTGGAAACAACTTTGTTGTTGTTGAAAATCAAGGCCAATTTGGTATGACACAGATTAAATTTAGCACAGAGGGCAGGTACTGGCACTGCTGCCCATATGCTGAACTCTGTGTATTTTGGTGTACAAACCAATTAGCGCCGTCATGCCACTGAATCAAGGTGAAGAAAACGGTGCCTTTTGGGTACCTGTCCCCAGGGTCCAACTTGCCATGACGCACACTCCTGCTGCTGGCAGCTCTGCACCGACTCCGGCTTCGTTTCGGGGTCACAAAACCTGTCGTTTAAGCGATCTTCGCCGAACTGGCACCAGGTCTGGCGATGCTTGTGCCCCTTCCCGCAGGTGACCAGGCACTGTGGGGAGCAAACATCAGCTTAGTGATGCTGAGGGCAAGTGCTGCCCTGCGCCTTGAGGGCAATTGGCTGCAAAGTACTGCTCTGAAACTGGTGCCCAGGGGTGGCTCTTTGACCAATGGCCGCAAGGGCTGGAAAACATATGAGAGTTTTCTCAGGACAAGGGATTGCCCCACAGGAACTGGTCTGCAGCACAGATTGGAGCATGGAAAACAGCTGTGCTGGGAAATGATATAGCAACTTGCTCTATCTGTGAGACATGAGGCAAAGCCTTAGCACGGCCTGCCAGGGCTCTAGCAGGGTGCAACAGGGCCATGAAGGCTTGTTAAAATAAAGCAAACACACTGCCCCTGGAGAGCTTGTGATAAAGATCTTGCAGCTCCTGCAGGCTGCATGTGCCTCTTCCACCACCTCTAAGAGCCTCAGGCTCATAGAAGCTAGATCTGGAATAGAGATATTTTGCTAGGAACTATGGTCAGTCAACAGTCCCTACTTCCCTGTAACTTCTTTTATTATTTCCTAACAGGATTCAATGTATAAAAACAAGAGCTATCTGGCCACAAAGAAGAACATTCTCCTAAATCCTTGGTTCTGCAGTGGGAAAAAGTCTATTAACATGTTCTTTTTCTGCATTCTGAAGGGGCAAAGAACTCCAGCTAGCAGCAACAGAAATGACAGGATTAAAGAGTAGGGAGAGGTGCATTAGTTGCCATGGGATATGGTCCTCAGAATGCACAAAGAAAACAAGATGAATCCAATTCCAGCACATTCTGTTTATGGATGGGCAGCAAAAAACAGAAATTTCTTTGCAGGATGGTGCCACAGGGTTCAAGGCAGAAGCCCACAGGTCCTGGCTGTCGAGGAACACCTACCTCAGACCAATCACCCATTTTCCACTGGGGACACAAGAAGTCGCTGCACCGCTGCACCGTCAGCTTCTCCTGCTGGCTGCACTTGCTGTCGTCCAGCACGTCGTTGTAGGTGTTAACACACATGGCTCGCCGCTGCCGCGTGCCTCCGCCACAGCTTTTAGAGCACTGGGAAGGAGACGAACTGAGTAAACACATCCTGACACCCTATCACAGGCCCAAAGTCTGTTTATTTTCCCTAACCCTCTGTCACTGTGTTCATTTGGGAAATCCACCTTGGTGGCACCTTGGCCTCCAAGGACCCACTTGGGCATTGAAAGGCTTTATACTAAAAAATGTTAAGAAAATGTATTTGAAATATGTTTCACCAGTGGCAAGATAGCCTTGCTGACACCAGGACTGGCAGTCTTGTGTGGGATAAGATGGACAAAAGGATGGGCTTAGCATGATGAAGACCAGTGTTCAGGAAAGCTAAAAGTGTATAATCACCACAGTTGAAAATAAGGAGCATGAGGATGATTTGGACTAGTATCCTCAAGACAAGGCAGTGAAAGCACCGTGGCCAAGTTTCACAGGCCATTTATAGACCTGACAGCTCAGAGAGGATGTGCAAAGGAGATCCAAGCACTCCTTACCTCCGTCCAAGCCGAGTAGCGCCAGCCTCCCACGTTGCAGTCCCCCGTGCACTTCTCCCTTGTGCTCGGCTTGGGCTGGCTGCTGCAGAAGCGGTCGTCGACCTTCTCCGTCTTCCCTTCCAGGCGGTTGTACTTGGAGCAGTAGATCTCCAGTGTGCGGTAGCCCAGGCCGCACTGGGCTGTGCACTCGCTCTTCCTCGCCACGTGCCACCTGCAGCAAGGGCAAGCAGAGCCCGTCAGCCACCTCAGCCTTCCTTATAGTTATCACTAATTCCATCCAAGAAGAAAAATCTGGAGGTGTAGAAAAATGCCTCTCAAAATACAGCTCTTGTTTGACAAAGAGACAACTTCTATCTCTCTCTTTCTTTTTTTTTTTTTTTTTTTAAATCTAGCAGAAGTTGCTGAGAAGAGCAATTATGGCAGGTGGTGAAAGGAAAGGAGAGTAAATTATATTATAAATATATACATGATGTAATATATACACACACAGATGACGTAATTATATACACAACAGAGCAGAGTGCACCTTAATTCACATTCTGTGCCGCAGGGCTCAGTTATTGGATCAGGCTGGGGAATTCGGTCACATCTTTGGTCTGACACCGTGAGCTGATCCGACTCTCTTGTACACACAGGTTTCCTTTTCCTTTCTCCTGCACAGAAGGAAAACATATTGTTTTAGGTGCATAGGAAAGTGCTACGCCTTGCAAGCTGCTCCCGGGCATCATGAGCCCTTAACGGGGGAATGCCAAGGAAAGCAAACGGGGATGTATTTGTCAACACCATTGAGAGCCCAGGCATGTGCAGGGCTGCAGAGCATCATCTCTGCAGCATTGCCAAGCACCTACCTTGGCAGAGCTTGCTGCAGGGCTGCCACGGGCCATAGGCATTCCAGTAAAACTGCTGTGGTTTGTCCTCGATGGGGATATTAAATGTATAGCGAACATCAGGGTTGTACAAATTGCCCACTGATAAAACCTGGGAGAAAAGAGAAAGGAAAAAAAAAAAGAAAAGAGAGATAAGACAGGTAAACTGTTGACCATTTTCAGCCCAATGGAGGCATGCATGACGTATATGTACTTCACCTGAAGTGTTATTTCCTGCTCAATCCGATCAGTAGAATTAATCCTTTCAATAGTATTATCTGATCCGCTGTATTCGATCACGGCATTCCCAACTTTGATTTCCCTTTTAAACATACTGACGACAAAGTCTCCATTTAATATAAAGTCTCCTTGACTGTTAGATAAGGCTGCATAGGTGCAAAAAACAAGAACTAAAGACACAGAATTAACTCATACATACATACAAAGAGGTCACATGCTCTTGGTGGCCCCTTTCTTTGGGTTTGGTGAAAAAAATCAGCTGCTTTTCCTCAAACAGAGAGGATGTAAAGAGAGCACACAGGTTTTATGGTCATCCTCCCTATTTCTTTTACCAATGCAGAACCTCGTTAAATTGAGAATTGCTCCCAAATGGTTCACCTCTAGTCAAGGGTAAGGAAATACCCAAGGAGTACAACCATGTAAGCTAATTGCCCAAATTTTCATTTTCTACCGGATAAATTCAGGGATTTTGGTTATTATCTCTCTCTCAGTCTGTCCTCTCCCCACCCCCTTACATTTTTATTATTCCAAATCTAAGGTATGTGGAAGTACTGAAGGCTTAAAGCCTAAATGCTTTATAAAAGGAACAGTTTCCTGAAAACAGCAGTCTGCTGCACAACTTCACACTAATGCGATTATGTAGCTAATTTCCTAAGTTAGTTTCCCCACCATTTCACCCATCACAGCTACATTACTACAAAGCCTCTGCACTGAAAAATCCAAACTTAACACCAAAACACCAAAAGCGAAAGTTTTACACTGAACAAGGAGAGATAATGAAGCAAAATCTTGCTTGGTAGCAAACACATACAGATGGAGGCAAATTCACAAAGGAGACTCCAGACTCAGCCAAATTCCTTCCTTTGGAGGCTTTAATGCCATTAGGCAGTCCTAAAACGAGCTAAAGGATTCCTTTCCATTTACTGTATCTTTCTACAACAAGACTGTGTCCTGGACTTGATGACAACATCAAATTCCTCCTGAATTGCTAAGCAGCTACAAGGTTCACAGTATTGAGGGCCCAAGATTTCACAGCCAGTGAGCCACAAAATAAGTGGGCACATGCACACTTCTCCTTTGCTCTCATTCGGACCTAAGATGATGAGATTCCTTACCAGAAATATTAAAGCAACATTAGGGAAGATTTTACTTTGTTGCTTCTCAAGAAGATTAAGGGTACTCCAAAATGAGAGGCTGGGGCTTGTTGTGAGGGAATGAATCTCAGGACGCAAACAGCACTTATGTTGCAAAATCTGCCTTCTGCAGGACAGGTATAAAATCAACTGCAAACTGCAGTTGTATTATCTTCACTAGCTGCCCTTCACGGGGCTCACTGCAAAGTAAATTGCTGCTCGGCCTGGTGGAACAGCACACGTGCATGCAGCACAATGATTTTGCATCATATTGCACACACGTTTTCATATGTCTCTGGAGACAAAACCACCAATTAATTGGTCACTATGAATGCACAATGGTTATGGTCAAGTTATCATTAAGTTTAATTTAAAACAACTTTGGTGCAAGGTGTTTCTTTTCAATTATATGTGGTTGTCTGGTGGAGATAAGAAGGGTTTAGTTTAAGTGCAGTCAAAGGTATCACTCTCAATGGAATAAAAAAGATCATTCCTCTTTGAATTTGTTTGCACAAACACGCCTTTCTAGCTACAGCATATTTATTCTCCAGCCAGAGGATGATGACAACAGAGATGCATTAGTCTAGGATTAAGATATTCCCAGGGAAGTCAGGAATCTGGTTTGTTCCCAGCTCTGCACCACTGCAGAACGAGTTTGATTATCCTTCCTAGCTCAAGAGACACCCTCAGGCAATATTGCTTATAACCCATGAATTCCTCAAGCTCCAGAACAAGAACGGCCATCCTATTAACTGGACATGCACCAAGAGATGGAACAACACTTGGCTCATTACGTTTGTAAGGCATGCAAGAAATACTTTCATTGAGGAACATCTCCTTAAACGAGCTCTTCATCTTCCTTAACAGAAGATGTCCAGCAGAAATACCAGCAAAACCAGAAAGCAAAGTGTGATTCTGGACTGAAGCAAGTGCTGCCACTCACCCAGGTAGTTGTCATCCTCTGGTTTCCCTGAGTAACTGTGCTGACGCACATCAATGTTTGTGGCACCAGCTGGGATGCGGACCACAATGTTATAGCCTGGGAGAGATTTAACAGAAAGTCAAGGCTATTACACAGACATTTCATTTGTGTTTTATGGGGAGAAGTGAAATGAGGGGAAATTACCTTGCATTACACAAGCCAGTACTTTTCACTTAGGGAGAGCATAAATAGTTATAAAACAGAACATGCGATAGCTGGAAGGATTTTGCATTTTGCATCAGTGTTTTTGTAGATTAAGTGTGGAAATGGATTTTATAGACCTGCATTTTTCTCTATAAAGTTTTTAGCAACAGATTCTTACCATAATGCACCGTGTTAAATGTGCCTGCAATAGTTTTGCATGAAGAATTATCCCCACCACAAACGCCGCATTTGTCTCTTCTTGCTTTTGAATTCAGCACATGATCGCATCCGGCTTGCTTTAAGAGAAAAAGCAAAAAGTCAGATCAAGCAAACACAGCATTTAGAAATCCCCAAATTAAGCTGCACAAAAGACCTGAGAGGAAAAAAAAAGGCTACTACGAGACAAATCGCTTTGCTTCCTTGCATTTTTTCCACCAATTTACAGCGCAGCCATCCCACACCATTGTTAAACAAAGGGATTTTTAACAACGCAAGAATCAGGGTGGCAGTTTGCAGGAGGTGATGTCTTAAGACTGGTTAGGACATCTTTCCAAAGCAGTATGTTACTACTTGTTTCCTCAGCAAATATGATATCCAAGGAAGGGGATCATGCCTTTTCCCACGTTTTCACCATTGGAATCTGGGCATGGATATTCCCAGGTAAGGTTTTGCCGCCAGCAACCAGCATGGCTCAGAACCAGCTCATGGTGCTGCTGACTTGTGAGCAAAAGGAAAATATAAAGAGTCTTTGGGCTCTGACTGAGAAAACCCAGGGCAGACCAAAGGAGGACCAAATTTGGTTCTAGACTCAGATTTACTCAGCAACAAAAGGCTCTTCCCAAAACCCAGGCACAGCCGAAGAGCTCCAAACTGCTCAGCATTCACGGTGGGGGACAGACACCTAAAGTGCAGAAATGTGACCTTTCCACCTAGCAAAACTGGGTACTGATGCTGCATTTTGCCCTTGCTAATGGGGAGGGAAAGGGCTCACCCGGCAGAGCCCCTGCACACAGATGTCGTTGGTGTCGGGCCCGCAGGGGGTGCCGTCGATGACGCGGTCTCGGAGCTGGTAGTAGGCCGTGTTGCCGGCCACACGGCAGAAGAGCTTGCACCGATCCTTCATGAGGACTGCGGGTGAAAGGGAGGAAAAGCACGAGTGTGTTAGGGTGCTCTCCAAGGGTCAGGGTGCTCTCCAAGGGTTAGGGTGCTCTCCACATGGCAAGTGGCGCGCGGGCTGCCACATTTCCTTCCTTACTTCCACTGTACTTGGGGACCCAGCGCACGTTGGTGGGCAGCCCGTTGATGTTGAAGTGCTTGCCGTCAAAGTCGGCACACTGCTCGTCACGGAAGTCCTTCTTCAGCTTGGAGCACGGCTCCGTGTTGCACGACTTGAACTTCATGCGGCGGCCCACGCAGTACTTGCCGCCGTTTTTAGGCCTGCAGAGACACGGAATTAGCCCCTTCTATTTCTGTCTTATCTCCAATTGGGTATTTGTCAGGCAGAGTTTTTAAGCCTCCTACATCTATTCAATCTCTACTTGGTTGGAGTTCATCTCCAGGCCTCCATCTCTGCCCTCCCTCTCTATCAAGCTCTCACACAAGGGCTTCCACCCATGTGAAGGTCAGGGAAGCCACCATCAGCCAAGATCTTGCTACAGATCACGTTTTCACAGAACAGGCCCTGCTGGTGCATCTTCCCATGGGACTGGATGACCTTAGGACGAGACTGGAGATGGGACGTGGTTCTAGTCCTGCAGCTTGTCTAGCAGGACTATGCATGTGGGCGTCTTACAAAAAGACTATATAAACAAATCAAAGGAAAGGAAAAAAAGGAACAAGGGGGAAAAAGGGGAACATTTGCTCTCTGATGCAGCAGTAGAAAGAAACCAGAAAGAAGGAGCAACACCTTTGTTCTCGGGCATGAGTTTAGTTTCATACTGACGGATGCCATAAGTTGGCAGGTAGCGGGAGATCAGCTCTAGCAGTCACAACCCCCATCAGTCCTACAGTTTTGGTGGCTAGGACTTTGCATACAACCATCTGAATTGCGAATAACCAAAGAGCACATCAGAAAGGACAGCTGGTTCCCTTGCAGGGCTGGAAGGCCAGTCGACATTTCATCCGTAGGCATTTATAGCCCCAAGAGATAGCAACAGTAATGCTAGGCGCTTTTGAATAACTTAATCTTCACTTATTTCAGATAAAATCACACAGTAAACAAGAAAAAAAAAACAAACAAAAAACCCAAAAAAAACCCTTAATGTCCATTTTACAGGAAGAGGAGTAGTGTATCACTGAGGAAAGTGATATGATCCAAGCCACATAAAAGCCAATGGATAGACCTAGAAGATATCTGCTGGATAATGTAATGCTGCTAGAAAAACACCCTTGGGACACAGGCTAGCTGGCATGCTGGCAGTTCAAAGGCCATTTCTACTAGGAACTTGCTAAGATTTTGTATGACTAATTTACACAGAGCCTTCTGTGGGCTCATTACTACTAAATAAAAACTGCATGCCCCATGTTTTAAGTCCTCCAAAGAAAAAAACTCCTGACATTGCAAATGCACCAGGCCCCTCCAGACTCCAGAGGAAAAAGAAAAAAAAAAAAACCAAAAAACCCCTGAATCTGCAGAAGAGATTGGAAGAAACGGGATGAGCCAATACTGTGGAGTGCAAAGCTGCCTTTGGGCAGCAAAGCTGGGTAATGCAAGAGGTCACCTCCATCAGCGAGCTGGGAGGGCAGCAGAGCCTGCGCAAGCTCCTACCACAAGCTTTTTATTCAAGATAAATGGCCTCTGGGGGGTGGTGGGACTACTACAAGCTACCACAATTAATAACTGTAATAAAAACTGTTGCAGTACCAAGTAAGCAGCTTTGCTATCCCTGGATGACAGAAGGAAAGATATTACAGCACAAATTAAATAACTTCCAAAAGGCACAAATAAGATGGAGGTACACACACAAGATGTGCTCAGGTTTCCTTAACATAACATGAACAGAAAATCCATGAACACGCACTAGGGTCTCTATGCACGACAAAGCAGCAAGCCTCTAAAGCAGTACCATTTTCTCTCTCTTGTGTCTTCGAGTTATTTGCAACTGCAGTATCACAAGAAGTGCTAACACCATCTCTATCTGCTTTTGAGAACACATACTTTTATAGCACTGATGCAATTTGAGAACAGGCTTGTATGGGTTAGAGTCTTACTTTTTAGAGAAAAGTTAAAAAAAAAAAAAAAAGCTCTTCCTTTGAATATAATTAGTTAATAACAACATGCAGCTCATCTTGTTTTTTAAAAAAAGGGTATATCTAGAAAGATCTGAAGACCGCAAAGGACTAACCATTTTTCTAGACATGACCCATGAGATTGAGCTATCACATTAAACACATGGGCTTGCCATAAACCAAAGGATGCTAAAACTTCCACCTCGTTTCAAGCTGTCAGATTCATAACAGTGGCAGTAAATCTCCCTGAGACCAGCATTGGGGCCTTGAACACACTTGCGCTCCTGACAGTTCTACACAGCTCCAAATATGCTGACAATTTTAATGCATTCTTAAATCCTTAAAGATTTAGTATTGCTTTTCACCGAGTTTGAGTAAACAGAATAGAGCCAACCCTGAAAAATAAGTCAATCTCATATAACATCAATTTTCAGTGTTGTGAAGAAATACGGGATCCTTCAGCACTATCTAATGTTTTCATGGATAACAATCATCCTCCATGTGCCTCAGAGGGACGCAGAAGCCATGCACAGAAACTTTGCTGTTGCCCAGTTCCCCCTTATCTCTGAATCATTGTTTTATCAAGCAAAGGCTGGTACGAACTCTGGCTTTCAATCTAAGGATATTCCCTCCCATATCCCGGTGCTTTGCTGGATGCCTCCCAGCAGGGCAAAATTCTTGGGTTGTTATATTGGGCAATAGCTCTAGGGAATATCAAAGGCTTATTGTGATTCCCTCTCAACAGGACTGAAATATGTCATGCACAGTGCATAGCACCCAAATATTATCCTTGAGGAACCCCATCGCAGCTCCTGGTATCTCAGGGTGTGCCAGGAGAGCTACAGGCTGAGATCTCCACCACCACATCACAGCAAGCCCTGACATAAACAGAGCCCACAACCAACACATTCATCCACAGGGGAGTTCACACGTCAAATACGACAGGTTTGCAGCCCAGGTAGAGAAGTCAAGTGACAGACTGAAATGCAGATGTGAGGCAGCTCACATACTACTGACCCACTCCAAAAGCCACCCTGGAAAGCAGAGCTCCAGGGATGCCATTCTGTAAATTATGCTTTTTCTCCCCCATAACACTGCAGCTAAGCCTTGCTTTAAAAAGCAAGGCTCACCCCCTAGGCACTGTATGTGACGTGTAGCAGCTACGGGCTTTGTCCGTACCATCCTGCCCGCAATTCCCAAGGAGGCAATCCTGGTGGGAAGGGTCTGGTCTGGTTAGCTAATACATTCCTTAAGTGTATGTCAAAACACAGTCTGTTTCCATTTCAGAGGCTTACAGCTTCCTACAGTCCTGCAAAGTACTCATCCATGTAGGTGTCAGAGCACATTACAGACGGAGACAGGAGCTGCACTCATTTTCGGCCCGCTACGGGGGGAGGGTGTTCGTTTTCCATGCCGGATTTAGTGGAGGATTTCATTGGCATGCAAGATACCACCCCAGATCCCTGCACACGGGAAAGCTTGGAAAGAGCAAAACCCTCTCGGAATAGAAAAGGCCAAAGAAAAGTACTGTGGAGCTCACTGCAGGTATGTGGGTTGGTTTCTCCTGTTGGATAGAAGGTGGCAAAGCAGAAATTAGTCCAATTTAGGGTAGTTTTGAAGAGCTTGGAGATGAGGGAGTGCATGTGGTGGTGACTTCACATTGTGTTTTATTCCCATTGCAACATCTCTGCAATGCCCTGTAAATGGGAATGCTGATGGCAGGAACCCATGCAAACTACTGGGGAAAAAAAAAACAACAAAATTGGCGAAAATCTCTGTGGATTGGGCTACACCAGATGAGTTCCTGCTGAAATGGGCAATGCATAAGATAGGAACGTGCCCGCTGGCTTGCAGAGTTATTTCTGTAGGCAGATTGAGTCCCCAACCTCCTTTGCCCTCCTGGGCTGAGGAATGGCCAGTGAGGAGGAACATTTATGTAACCAGGCTGTTTTCACACCCATTGCTCAATTCCGTGCTAATATTTTGCAGGCTGGGTACTCGTTGCCTCCAAGCCTGCAGCAAAATTCTTTGCCATTTCAAAAAGGGTCCAGGCTTTTGCCTTCTGTGGCAATGGCAAACATTTTTAACTGCTGCTTTATTTCTTTTTTTTTTTTT
>JAUBOD010000446.1:1936491-1957877 GCA_032353885.1 Nothura maculosa
AAACACATTATTTGGGATATAGCTCCTCCACCTCCTGTATGAAAGCTAGGGAGAGATGCTGTATCCCTTACAGCTGGCCCTTGGGATAGGATGAATGTGACTTATACAGCTACAAATGTACATACAAATGTACAGCCTGACATACAGATGAGGTGCTACAGACCTTTCCGGGTTCACATTCGGTGCCATCAGCCCAAGGTGTGTGTTGAGTTCGACATCCCTTGTGCGCTCCATCAATGTTAATGCACCAAAGTCGCCGACATTGCATCTGCTTAAGTTATTGAACACAGCGAAATATTAAATACATTCATCCCAGCTGCCACACACCCGACTGGATGCATGAGCCTATATAAGAAAAAGAAATTGTCCTACGAGGATTTATAGTTAACTCACGAGGTCCACAGTAACTTGATGGCTTGTTGCATCCCCACAACCAGTGGAGCTGAGGCTCTAACCAGCTGGCAGCTGGTGGCTGTAGTCTTTATACCAGCCCCTTCCCCTGTTCACCCAATGCAGGGAGGCCTTATTTTGATCTGTGAAAGCCAGCAAAACGAAGGCATGGAATTGCACTTACCATATAGGGGCACACTTGAGATCCAGGTCCAAAAATTAACTCACATTGTTTATTGACATCATAAATGAGCCCTGGGAGCTGCTGAGGCAATGTGTAAGTTCTTGATGAAGGTTCATCAAGCAAACACTCCCCGTAACCAGTGCTAGAACATAAAACAGTAGAAAGGTGTTAACTAGGAGGTGGTAAGACTACAACACATTTATTTTTACCTTTGTTATCCTTACACTAGATGTGCACCCTCATCTGTCATACTTAACAAGCATCAAAACAGCTACTGCGGTCTCAATTATGGAGCATAGAAGGATGTCTACCTTCACCACCACCCTATTCTTTACTGATTACCATCCACCACAAGGTAGTCAACTAGCCTAGCTAAAGCATGTCTGATAGTGCAAAAATTTCCTTTGCCTGCCAAGCAAGTGTTGGAATACGTTTAGATGGAAAAATCACTGTTTTTTGCTCTTGGGCTTCATGTAGAACCACTGAAGGTACCAAGCTTCTGGATTTGCTTGAAAACCATCATAGTTTCTTTCTGCTCTGAATCACAAGTGGGAAGGCATCAGTATGGACGGTCACTAGGCATCTAAGCGAGCCAGGGGCTCTTTGCAGCCTTGCAATCCCAGAGCAGACTAGTGCTATTCATGACCTGTGGAACAGAAAGGCAGATTCTGCCTGCCTCCTAACACTCTGCATCTGGCTCTATGCCGGATATGACTCCGTATCTGGGCCACAGGTCTTGGAAAACTCACTCTTCAGGTTAGAGGAGTATGCACATTCCTTAAAAGCAATATCCATGGGGGAAGACTTATTCCTCCCCATAGAGAGGTCATTCTTTGCCAGCTAATCATAAGGCAAAGCTGGCAGAGACTGAATGTCAAGGGCACATTCCTGTTCTACGTAAAGGGTGCGTGCACCCTTTATACTCACAGAAATGCCTCCAATTTCCTCCAAATGCTGCACAGGGGGAATTTGGGATTAACCAACATCCTGTGAGATATATACATAAGTACATAAAGATAGTCGAACACACACATCAATAAGATCTTACTCTAGAAATTCAGTGATGTATTTCCTACTGCATTTTGACCACATCCAGGGATTGGTGTAGAAGTTCAGCGTTGGTGCCATGACATGCTGTTGATTTTTACCTCCATCTTCTTTGCACTTATGATTGTCGTCGTGTGGCATGTTAAATCTAAGAGGAATACAGCACAGACAAGCACAGCTGGGTAACTGGCAAGTATTTAGTATAGCAAGAGCAATAACCTGAACTAAAAATGAGCAAAACGAAGATTTTTTCCGAGACATGCTCCTAGTAGCTATTGTGGAACACAAGTTGTAACATCTTCCACATATTCAGAAGGATCAGCAGGCTCTGTTTCAAACAGTTCTGCTAGCATGTGGCTGCAAAAAGCTACATAGGCCCCTACTAAAGCTTTCCATGCTGCTACCACATATATTTAGTGGGACAAGTGCTTGACGGAGCCTTGCATAAGATGCTGTTTCCCTTCCAGCTGATAGCTGCGATCCTGCAGGCAGGCTGGAGACCATCCCCACCATGATGAAAATGGGACGTGCTTTGGAATTGAGATAATGAGCCAAGAGGTGATCACAGGGATTAAGTCTCTGCAGCAGAGGAATCCCTTGGGTCTGGTGGTCACTGCAGCCCCAAGCCTCAGGAGAGGAGGTTGGTTGTACAGCGCTTTCTAAAGCCTCTAAATACCTCGGGCCATATTCATTCCTTGTGCTGTTGCCTAAATAAGGCTGCACTGGGGACAAACTCGGTTCCCATATTTTATATGGTAGGCTCACAAGATGCCATCTAGCATCAATATCAACCTAAAGCCAGGCGAAGTTTGCAGCACATGACACACGGAAGAATGTGGCAAGTACACAACGGAGACAGAACGGCTTAAACTGCTTTGCTACTTGAAGTGGAAAAGGGGAAATGACCCAGTGTGATCCTATGCTCGAGGACCTGGGAGTTTCCATCCCATTAAGATGACCTCCAAGGAGCCAATGTTTTGCTCCGCTTCCTGTAAAAGGGCAAAGAAGCATTTGCTGCTTGGGAGCTCCTCTAACCCTTCCAGCAGCTTTGGGGTAAGATTAGCATAGGAATTAGCTGCTGTTTAGGTGTGGGGAAAGCCAAACCTTTGGGGAATTTCTGTCAGGAAATCTCATTTAAACAAATGCTAGCCCTTTGCATGGGAAAAAAAAAAGCTTAAAACAATGAGTGATCTGTTCCTAAGAACTCATCCATCCCACAACCACTGTGAACCGAGTGTAAGGTGGTTTTAAACGGAATAAGCTGCTCGACAGAGTTGCAGCTGTGAGGATAAAGAGCTCTGCAATCTGAAGAGATTTTTCTTCATTATGCACTCCAAAAAATTTTCGAAGTCAGTTAGAAATTTCCATTGGAGGGAAATTACATTGAGCTGTATCTCTGCTGGGCATATCCAGTAACATGAGCAACTCCTTACTGAAAGGCTCTGTGTAATTAAATAGTTTAGCAGATACAACAAGGTCACATAGCTCAAGCATCTACCAGCCACGCTGGCCAAGCCCTGCTTTCACACATCTGCTCTGCTGACTTCATGAATGCCTCACAGCAAGGCAGTTTTGGGCCCTAATGGCCCAAAGAATTTTCCTGAGAAGACTTCAGTCCTTCAATTCTCAGGAATTTTCCCGAGAAGACTTCAGTCCTTCAGGACAAGGTGAAATGCATCCATGTCCCCTGCCCTTACCCTCTCCAGGGCATCCAGCTACCTAGCCCTGACCAAAAGTCAGCTGGTGCCAAAGGACTAAGACTTCATTGCAGAAGTCTCAGAGATTTGGTTGCATGTTGGTACCAGAAGACCTTTCCACATAAACTGCTTGACATCTGGGTACCCTGTTATTGCTCATTCTCAAAAGCACTTTTCCCTCCCTCAATCGTGGGTCTGCTGTTTCTGCTGCTTGCAGCTGGGCTGCAGAGCATCCACTTTCCCCCAGAGTCACATCACAGCTTAGACTTCCTTGGTTTTGCTTCTCCTACCCAGGCGTATTCATTTCCTTGTAGACAATTAGACTCAGCAGGTACCAACTCCTAGTGCTGGCAAGTACTAGCTAGCATAAATCTGGGGCTATTTAAATGTAAATGCATTTACATAGGACGTACACATGGCCAAGTTCATGCGCTATTGTGAAAGCAGTGCTCAGCCCGTTATCTTCACTAATTGAACAGCTCCTGTATGGATCACAAACTGTGCCCAGCTCTGCCAGACCTAGAAGAGAACAGAGAGGTTTACAATAGCAAAGGAAATGTCCCCCACGGTTCAGCACATACAACTGGCATTGTCACTACGCAAAAGCTAGAAGGACAAAGAAAAGGGGTTTTCTTACCCAGAGTATCACATTTGTCGTGCGCTCTACAAATATCCTGTCTGAAAGCAGAACAGACCTGACACATTAATTTTCAATGCAGCAAAGATTTACTGAACAAGCACAATAATAATAATCAAAAAAGGCAAAAATAATTCTTGGATCTTCAACCTAACTTTGTCACACCATCCAACAGGAGCCTGAACCAAGTCTCTACCACAGACTGAGATTTTCATTATGTTGGGCCCATGGTCAGACTTTGGACAGTCCTGACCCTTTAAGACTCCTCCACCTCTATGGTGGATATGTTCTCCTAACTGTACTCCTTCCACCCACACCAAACACCAAATGCTCCCCTACCTGCATATATTATAAGCTGATAGCTTGCAACTCTGACACAGCTGGTGACATTATTAACGAGAAAATTCAGCATACCTGGTAACCAGCACAGCTGTATCATGTTGAAGGTGACTGCCTTCAGGGTGGTTTTGGGATTGCTGCCATTGACAGAAGTTTTTTAATGTTGTCTGGGCATTGTAAGATATTGCAGGACCATCCTAACGGGCAACAAACGTAAAACAGATACATTAACTATTTATCATCGGGTTTACTACAGATGTTACTGTTAAAAGCAGAAGAAAATCACTTCTATTACCTGTTCGTTATGTATCACGACCAATTTCACAATAACAATATTAATTAAATTTCCAATACTTGGGTCTTTGTAGATAGAAGCTACCTGTTCCAAAAAGAAGTGCCCAGAGTTATTGCTGACATTCAAGAAAACAGGCAATTAAGACAACATAAGCAAGTTTTCCATTCTGCAACTGCTTTTGTTCTGAGCTGCTATTCTGCTCCATTCTGTACTCTAATATTATCTGACCTGCAGGAATCCTCTGGACACCTCTGAAAGAAACAGTCCCACCAGCAGCCCAATTTCAGAATGAAAGAAAACTGCTGGTATTGCAGAAATGTCAAGTTTCCTCCTGCTTTAACAGGACTTCTACCAAATAACAGCATCATTCTGCTCTGACACGTAACAACTATCGTCCACGATTGCCAAAAGCAACTTATTCTGCCTACTGCCTCATTTTGACACAGCCACTTTTAGATTACATATCCTCTGCACTTCTACCCTCTCATGGGACAAGAATCACGGTAGGTAGATGACTGCATTGGATGCTGCTCATTCCCCAGTAAATTGCAGCTAAGAGCATGAATCCCAAATAAGCTGCACCAAGCTTCCCTCTCATCCCAGAAACATTTCCACACCGACTTGAGGCAAGTGGATGGAGTCATGTAAAAAAGCAACAGAAAGGAAGTTCTACATCTACTAAAAAAATAAAGATCTGTGGATGAAATTGCTTCCCAATTTGAATACTTACTATTGACATTAACGTTAGGACATAGTGCTGCAGATTAGCTCCATGGTAGGCAACCATCCTGCTATCGGCCACTACCATCACTTCGACAAACCGAGGGTAGGAGAGAAACCGTTTTGTCCTTCTGTGGCTCTTCTTGTCACTGATGTTCCCAGTCTTGTTGCTCTCCATAGAAAATGTTTTTATGTCGAGGTTACGTTTTAACATCTCCACGTCAGACAACATGCTGCTTTCTACCCACTGTTTTCTCCAGTGTTTCCGCTTGCTCTTTTTGTGACTATTTTCATGACCTACAATTAAAAAACAGAAAAATGCATAAAGCGCACTCTGCACCGAGTGCTGTTCAAACCATGTGCATTTTATGTCAGGAAACCTACTTATTTCACCCAAGAGTCAGCACGTATGCTCTAAACAGAGAGCCAGAGCAGAAGCACTTGGTAGAAGGCCACCATTGAACCCAACATTTAAGTTTCTTCTTAATTTTTGAAGATAAATAGTCATTTTGAAGCCAACAACCCTTAAGCTTGCCAGTCACCCACAGGCTCTCCCAAAGCTGAGCTGTGTTATTGCAGGAGGAACCAGCCACAGCTTGAAGCTGCTGATGGTAATTAGCCACCACGGCATCGTGAAGATTCTGGGCACGTCCAAGGTGGCCAGGAAACCACAGGAAACAAAGGTCCAAATCCTGTATTTCTAACTCAGGCATGAAGGACAGCAGGATTTGGCCTTCATAGTGAGGCAATTATATATGATTTATTTCTGTCTCTAACAATAACATGGCTAGGCTTCAATTCCCCCCCTCCCTTTATTATTCTGTGCTACAGGAATGGTAAAGGTCATCTAATAGCACAGCTGCCACTGGCTAAAGAATAGAATTCAGGAAGTTTCACATATACCGCTTTTGATATTCAATTAGGCCAAACATAAAAGCAGCCTGAAAATATACTCCATGCTGACACAAAGACGACAAACCCAAGACAGAGAGAGGGCAAGTAAAACATATGGAACATGTACAATTAAGATTTACCATCTGATTAGTATGTAATTAGAGCATTATTTAAATGTAAGAGCAAAATCAGCTGTATTTGATGCCACTTAATTTTTAATCAGTTCATCATAGGAAACAGCTAATTGAATGTGATTCATCCACACAGGACTGTTCGCTTCTGCTAAGTAATAGAAAAGCCCAATCTGAACTGCCCCAGACTCCAGGCGACAACCAGCCTGCACTTTACAGCTTTCCTTTAATTTTGTCACGCTGCTGAAAAATATCACATTTCCTCATCTGAACAAATGAGCAAGTTAAAGGAAACACAATATTAGGGAACAAAAGAATATTCAATATACTCAAACAAGATTTATATGATAAGAAACTTCTTAGTTATTCTTCATGAGTAGTTTCCTTTTCGGATACTTTGCAATAATTTCCAAAACAAGAAATGAAGGAATATATTTTCTAATACAAAGGCAGGCTGAGGGCCTTGGCCAACATCTACCCATCCAAAAATAGCATTTTTTCAAGGGACACTTAAATAGGTAATAAAGCATTTAAAAGTTATACACTTCCACTTAATCCACATTCCCTAGTATCTATGAATTCCCTTTTGCTCTCACAGCCCAGACCACCTTAATGCAGCAGAGCTCACCGTTATTTTGGTAAGAATTTGTGGAAGCCAACGGCGCTTGCGATTATAATTGGACTGTCCTGCTTCTTCTGCACTAATCAATGCCGTGGGCTTGGCAAGGCTCTGCTCTCACGCTGGCACGGCTTCGCGGGCAACCGGGACATTATCCCAACTTCTCCATGCCAGGTACTGTGGGAAGCCAACCAGGCGTGCAAATAACGTCTAAAGGTGGGAGGAAGACTGGGAGAACATGCAAATGTCAGCATGGCATCCAGCTCCCTTGTAAACAGCTGAGGCCTTGCAATAGGAGCCCTGGGAGAAACACACTGAGGATGATGAGATGCTGAGCAGCAGGGCTTGAGCAGGTGGAATTCAGACCAGCACGGGCATGATTTTTTTTAAAACATATATATGGAGTCACTTTAAGGTACATTGGGCAATAACCAGGTATAATGTGTTTGCCAACATAGTTACTGTCAAACTAAGCACAGGAGAGCAGGGTATGTCCCATGTAAATGCTCCCTTGGACTTTCACAGCAATGAGCTGTTATCTTCACCTATCTTTCTGGTGTATAACTCCACTTGGGGATGGTGCACATTCATCAGTAAAAAATTAAACACTAATGGCAGTGCCCTGCTCACAACCCATGCACAAAGCTCCCACCAGCTTGAGCAGGAGCTGCACACGGGCTCTGCAAGCACTCCAAGCACCCAGCGAGGCTGATCCTGTGCTTGCAATGTTGAGAGGGTCAAAACAGAAGGGATTTTGCTGGACTTTGCTGCAGTTTGATTAAACAAAAGCAAAAGAAAATGCTCATGGGGCACAAGAAAATCTTAGTTTCACAGAGAGGGCTTACTGCTGCAACACAGCACACTGAAAAGGGTGTGATATTTTTCCACCTGGCTTTGCATTTGTGCATCTTATTAATATATTAACGGGGAACAGGAAGTCAAAGGGTTTGCTTGGCAATCTCTCAATTCTTTTACAAGACCTGAAAAACAGCTACCTACACATAGCAGTAAATGGAGGGGTTTAAGTAACAGAATATATTTTTAAGTTTGCAGAAAAAAAAAACAAAAAAACAATCCCAAAGACCAAACAATTGCTCAAGAGCCTAGGCTCTAAAACCCATGCAAATTGCAGATTAATAATTTGAGAATGAAGCGAGTCTCCGTACAAATTCAGCAGTTACTACTTGATTAAATGGCTGAAATGCTGCAATAATATATAATTCAATGCTTGCTTTAATCAAATAATATGGTATTTGCAGTGTCTTCAGACAGTCCTAAAGGTGTATGTTGATTTATTCTTTGCTCGCTTTCTTCTTTTTAGGGAATGCTTAAAAAAATAAAGAGAGGCCCAGTCCTGTGACATTCACTGTGACAGGGATATTCCTTCTTCCTGGCCTGAATTTTGATCAGTCATTTATGCTGGTCTCAACCAGCTAACAAAATGCTGTCCATCAGATTTGAAGGCATCTTCCATCCCCAATGCCATTCGATTGCAGTTCTTTAAGAAGCCTCTGTCCATGGAGCCGATTTACAGCCGATTCCCACCGATTAATGGACTTTGGATCTCTCCCAAGGGAGAGGGCAGTGGAGAATCAGGCACTAAGCGAGCACTTTGACTGCATGAAAGGGTGACAGGGACTGCTTTTGAAGTGGTAGCTATTGTTATGCTAAAGCCCAAAATTAAAAGAAAGGGTGAGATCGCTTATCCCAACAGTTCTAATCCTTTCCATTTCTACATTAACTTGTCCTTGCAATAGAAAGCAATTTGCACAATTAACAGGACATGTGACAATGAAAGTAATTTCAGTTCAGCTCCAAGTTCATGAAAGCTGCCCATAGCAGAGGAAGAGGGGAAAAAAAAGAAACAAAGAAAAAAAAAAGAAAAAAAAGAAAGAAAGAAGGAAAATAAAAATCTGCTTCTCAAGCTAAGAACATTAATATCCTCTCCCTGTTCAAAAATGAGCACAGGGCTTTCAATCCAACCGACTATCAAACGTTTCCTGAACACGCAATTTAGGATCTTTACAGCAAAGTTCACTCCTTAGTGGACAACCTACAACATTCCCAGCACTGCTCTGATCTAGCCAAGCTAAGGATCAAATTTGAGCTTGGAAGTTAATTATTTACTGCACACCTTCATCAAGCAGAGTAAAATTCGTATGAACTCCCTTTGGCCAGTCAATGAGTTTGGGACACAATTCCCTGATCCCAAGGAGGAGCTGTGGGAACAAACCATTCATGATCCCACAGCAGCTCTGGTTACTCTTATTAAACATTTCATCATTTTTTGGTTACAGCCTCATTTTCTACCTGCCATTTCCTGTTGCTGTCAAGGACTTATACAAGCAGAGGAAAATGGACTCTCAGACCAAAAGTACAATAACAACTGTATTTCAAGTAGCACACATTTGGGTTAGTTTGCATGTTTAGAAGAAATTTACCAGAATTAAAAGAAAAAAAAAATCCACTACTTTAGCATCTTTTCTGCTAAAATTCACAGAAGCTACTAGTAAAGAAAGTAAAAATAAAAACCCTTTCTTGTTCAAGGGATAGATACAAACAGCTACATTTTCAGCTTTTCAACTAAAAAGGCAATAAAGAAAAGCCCTCCTTTATTTAAACACTGCAGCATTGACTTCAACTTCACTGCCCAGCACATGAGATGCCCTTTCCCAGTTTCTTGGCACATTAGGAATATCCCACCTGGCCGCCCCAGTCTTGCTATGCATCATATGACATAGAATAAGCCAAGACATGAGATTTCAGTAAAGATGCGGAGTCCAACAACAAATTCTGGGGCAATCTTGGCACCTCCTTCTGCTGCTTCAGTCAGAATGCTTGAGAACCACGCACTTGCATTTAGGATCAATCAACTGCTTGTGGGAAGAAAATATTCTGTTTTACAGACCATACACCATATGAGCACCAAAGACCACACATACTCTAGATGTTTCCTTTCCCAATGATGTATGTGTGAATGCATTCCAGCTTTAAAGAACTTCCCTGCGCCTAAGGTAAAATGTTGTACCTGAAAGCCATCAATTCTGTCC
Organism: Nothura maculosa; assembly: GCA_032353885.1. Taxonomy (NCBI): domain Eukaryota; kingdom Metazoa; phylum Chordata; class Aves; order Tinamiformes; family Tinamidae; genus Nothura; species Nothura maculosa. The sequence goes on from JAUBOD010000446.1 coordinate 1,946,495, forward strand.
AGGAGACAAAGTAGCTTAATTAACAAAACAATGAATTGCCTCTTTAAGAAAGCCGAGAGTCACATATGAGTTGTGCATGTGGCGGAAAATGATTCAAGATCATTTTACAGGCATAATAACTGCATCTCACACTTGGAAGGCATTTATTGCTCGAATTGCTCCTGAACATTAGACAACCTTTGCAGCTCAGACTAAGTCTGCAATGGCAGAGCAAAATGAAATGGATAAACTAAGGTGCAAAAAGCACCATCACTTTGGTACAGAATTGCTTTAAAGCATGCCTCAAAGTTACAGCACTGAAAGTTATCGGCACAGGTTCCCATGGAACTGGCCCATTGGTTGGGTCAAAATCCAAAGTGTGACTTCTGAAGCAGATTAATGCCACTCTTCCTCACAGAAGAGCTGCCCATCACAAGAGCTGAACGGGCGAGTCCACAGTGAGATCATCAGAGCAAGCGACTGCTGAATTATTTTGGATGAACAAGTCATCTTCTGTTCAGGAGCCTTAGTCATAAAACAGAGATTTCTGAAAGATGCCTTTGCAGGGGCTTAAGGAGTGAAACAAAAGCCATGGCAACTGACAGCTCTTCATTGCCACCTCTTAAAATGATGTCTGCAAAAGTTCCTGGTGCAAAATGTTTTCTTGTTTTGATTGACAAAGTTAGTGCTGCCACATGGGGTGTGAAGGCAATACAGACTTCACAGCTTTTATCTTCTCTACTGAAACACGTGGAAAAAAAAAAAAACAAAAACCATAGCACACAAATGGAGCAAGGCCAAACATTACTTCAGACCAAGAGATCCATCTTTTACAAAACGCATCATTTCTCCAGCAGAACGGAACACAGTGCAGACCATGTCCTAGTGATCACAAAAGCCTCACCACTCAGGTAATTAGAAGTTTATCTTTATATGAGGTATTTACAAAAAATAAATAAATAAAACTCACACCCAACCAAAGAAAAAACCCACCACTGTTCTAATTTTTCCTCAGGTGAGAGGCATTATGGCATTTAGTCCTAGAGATGACTGGATCATAAGTGCACTATCATCTATAATTAAGTCAATTAAGTCTAGTGGTACCTCAAATCAAGACAGGTACCAAGTCAAGGAGAACAAAAGGGAGATCACTACATATCTGTATTAACACTCAGCCAAAGATGAGGAAAAAAATATAATCCATTAATAAGAAAGAAACTTTGCCTAACAGTTGCCTACAGGAAAAGAGTGTTGATAATGTCAATATGGACATATGGGAAGACAAGCCACGGAGTCAGTCTGTTTATTTTTGTTTGTGTGTGACGCAGGATGCAGATGGAAACTGCCAATGTGAAGCTTAACTGCCTGTCCTAACTGCCCTTCCTCAGCACACATCCACACAGACACTGCAAAAATAGCTGCAAAATTGCAAGTACACTCACTCTGATTGCAGGAGAATAATTAAACTATGTTTACTTACCATGACCAAGTTGCAAGAAATAATTAAACTAATCTTCATTTAGCCACACTGTTCCACCATTACAAAATTAGCCTTTCTTACCAGATGGATGACTAATACAACATTTCCAGTAAGTATAACAACCTGCCCGCCCCATCACCATGCACACACCTTGCTTGTAACACAGGAAGAAATTTTTAGAAGAAAACTGCAATTATGGGATCTGTATGGCTGGGACTGATCATTATTTTTTTTAACTGATTATTATTTTAATAAAGGCATATTGCACTTGACAATACCATAGCAAGAGCGCACACATTACAGCCTGTTCCTTTTCCCAGACTGGTACGGGAAAGGCTTGTGTTTGACATCCCAGGCCATCTGACTAGGGACTAGTTCGTGTGCTCTTACCTCAGTAGGAAGTCAGAAATAGAATTAATTGCATTAGCAGATGGACTCGTGACGCAACTTTCTCATTTGCTGTATCGGGAGGGAAGGAAACCTGAAATAATTACTATCTGACAATGAACGACGGACCATTCAATTCCTTAAAACGTGACATTTCTTTGAGGGAAAGATAGAAGTCAATGTATTACCCTAAGGCCAAAAGTAAATCTAACAGCTTAAACAGACCTTTGAGTGAGCTCAAGGATTGCTCAACCTGTAAGCAAGTGCTTAGGAAGCCTCCCTGCAGATCTTCCACAAGCTTCACTTATGTGAGACCCAGGAGGATGCCTGAAGAACGGCACAGAAACCAGACACCCAGGAAGCCAAATACTGCTGGATTAAGGATTTCTAGGCCCAAGTAAAACTACAATTTACTTGTAGTTTTACAAGTAAATTGTAGTTTTTACAAGCAAGACAAACAATCCAGGAGAAAGAGCAAAATTTAAAAAGTATTCTAGCCCAACAAATTAATTCCAACAGATCTGGGATTTCACCATGAGAACAAGAGTACAAAAAATTGAGTCCCATGAAAGATGCATTAGATGTTTCTGCCATTTCTCAAAAGTTTTATGAAATAAGACTATGGCACATATACATTACCTGCAGAACAAGGAGGACTTGTTTGCCCTGGCCCACTTGGCCACATTGAGCCCTGCATATCACCATTGCACTTCTAACATCAGGAATACAACCCAAACCAGAGCTGCAGTAGGAGCAAAATCCACTTGTACCACCGTGAGATTACATTATGTGAAAACAGATGAGGTCAGGCTTTAGCCATGCTGTCTGACTCCCAGAAAATCCACTCCCAGGTCCTTCACGGTCATAACATGGATAACACATTAACAAACCCAGTCCCAAACGGGCTGCAATGGTGCTGTTACTGCACAGAGATGGGATTGTACAAAACAGGCTGGTGACACCAGCACTGTAGTTTCTCAAGGCAGAGGGGCAGCCGCCCCCAGCTCTGGTGACTGCTCAGTGTCACCTTTGGTGGGAAAAGACATTAATGCTCCTTTGAAAGTGTAACCTATTACCAATTACTCATTAATGTAACTTAGAAAAAGATAGACTACTTCCCCCTCCATCACCCCTGAGTAAGCAGACCTCTTTAACAGATTACAGCTAAATGCCCTGTTAGGAACGGCAGAGACCTTTTTTTGGTGTTGGTTTCCAGCAAATCCTGGAGATCCAGCCCTGGAGGCCACATCCAACAGCTGCTTGAGTAGATAGAGCTTGGCTGTCCTTGGAAAGCAACATCCACAGACAAGTCCCCAGCTCTCCTATCTCCCCAAATGTTTGGGCAGGGTGCGGGTAAGACCTGCTCCATCCTGCTCAGAGCAAAGTGTGGCTCAACAACTGCTCCCACCGCAGGGGAAGCTGCTGGAAGGCCTCTTTGCTGGCTACAACCCTCTGGCTTGCCTCCAAGAAATGGAAAAAGCTCTAATCATCTTCCTACTAGTTTGGCACCATCAGAGTGTTTTTGCTGCTTCTGCATGAGCAGATTTGCCTGGGGTGGATAGTCCTCCTTTAAGTACTTCATTAAGGAGCCATGCCCTTGAGCAAGATTCTCAAATTCAGCCTCAAAAGCCCTGTCTGAGATGAGCACCAGAACAGGTATGGCTTATGTGCCTTGAGACATGGCAACTGCTGGCTTCATATAGGTATGTATCTTTATACACACACATATATACATACACACACACACACACACACACACACATATACATATATCCTCCCTCAATTTATTTGTTGCAGGGTCCCAAGTAAGAACAAGAACTATGGAAAATGAGGCAAAAGCAGCATTGGAGGCTGGAGGAAACAGGGAGGCATTTAACTAATGAAGCTGGAAGCAAAGCAAAGCAAGACAGAGAAAGCACAAATCAAGACAGCAGGAATGAGAACACAGTGGGAACAAAGGAAAAGCAGCCCAAAGGAGCTCATTCAGGAATCCTGGAAGACCGACACAATCAAAGCTACAGGAATTTGCAAAGTTTGGAGTAATAAAATAGCTGAGCACACAGCAAAACCAGAGAGGTGGGGAGACTGGAATGCCCAACTCCTGTATTTGCACCCATTGCCACAGGGAAGCTGTAGCTTGGTGGGTCATTTCAGAGCAAGAGATGGACAACAGGCAGAATTACCCTCTAAAGTTTTGCAAAAGGCTAAAGCTGTTAAGAAAACCCCAAAACACAAGAACAGAAGGGCTCAAGAGACACAAAAGACAGAAATCTATGCTTAAACACTGATTGCAATAATGCAGAGAAGCATCAGAAATATGGAGGGGGGCAGAAGAGGTAGCAAAAAGACACAAGGGAAAAAAAAAAAAACAAACCGAACCACAACATAAAAAAAAGAAGAAACCCACAACAACAACAACAACAACAACAACAACAAAAAAACACAGGGAATGGGACAAAAAAAGACCAGAACTGAAGGCTGTTCAGGACCTGTTACAGGACCAAGATGGTTTCTGGACTTGGGGGAACCCACCTGTTCAACACACTTGAGTGAAACCATCAATCACTCTAGAAAAAAAAACACTTCAATAACAGAGACCGGTCACAAATAAAAACATGGAGATGTAAGAACAGTCAAGGAACTGGTTTGAAGACTGGAGACAGACAGGTAAAACAACAAACATGCGATCCGGGGACAGGAAGCTTTAAGGAATGAAATTAGACGTGGCCTGAACTGGTTTGATTAGATGACAACTGGGGGCAGCTTCCTGTTTGCAGCTGGAGGGGGATGTCTCCTTGTAAGGCCAAAACTCAGGGGTTTCAGGTAGAAAGCGATGGGTTGGTCTTGCCAGCCCCGCTCTTGGCAGCGGGTCAAGTTGGCCAAGAGAGCGACTTCTGCTGATCTTCCCTTAGGGACAGGCCACACCAGAGCTGAGGGCAGAGCCGTCCATCCCACTGCAAGATGCGCTTACACTCTCTTTATCATCAGATTCAGGTTGTTCCTCTGCAGAGCTCAGGAAAACTCAATTCTCGGACCCTGCAATGAGCAACTTCCTTTTTTTTCTTTTTTTAGGACCAGAATTTCTTTTCTCTTCCTCCTCCACCTCAAAAAAGCGGATATTAATAATTTGGATCGGAAGAGCTTGCTATCTCGAAGCAATGGGTGGTAGCAGCACGGCACCTAATGACATCACGCAGCTGGCCTGGCCAAGTCTTCATCCTGTCAGTGCTATTCAGTCAAACGCAACTAATTATTCTGCCAGGTTCCTCAGCGAGGCCAGATGACAAATTGATTCACGGTAGTAATGACAAGAAGGGAAAGAGGAGAAATTGCACCATTTCCTATGACTGAAACTACATTACCCCTTACCCCAAGGAAAACTTTGTTAAAGGGTTTTATTACCACTGTTGAGCTATATACCAGAAGGCTGAAGCACATTGCCAGGAGACCTTTGTGTTATGCTATAAAAGCTTATGTGCAGAGCACAGCTTGCATTCAATATCCATTAGCACTCAGAGGAGAAAGATTTTTTTTGCCCAGAACATCTGCAGAACCTCTCATATATCAGCACATCAAAACACAGTTATCAGAAACTGCTAATTAAAACTTAATTGAGTCAAAAGGATGCCTATCTCTTTTTCCAAGTTGACCTACTAAAGGTGAAAACTAAAAATAACAACAGAGAGGCGACTGGAAATGAGAACTTTTACTGGATCTACCAGTTAATTCACAAGGGAACTCAAGAAGCCCAGGATTACGTCATTGTGGTAAGGAAACACCGCTGTTGTTTATTAATCACTTCCAGGAAGAACGCTATCAGAAAGACATTCTCCATAGCACCACTGCCTGCAACGAGCTCTCCCTGCCCTGCTCGCTGGAGGGTGGGTACTGGAGACTTCCCGAGCTTTGAATTGCCACTTGAAGCCAACTTTACTTCTTACCAGGAGCTCACAATGGAAAAAAAGACCTTTTCACACGTTGTTGGGACAAAACGCTGGATCCACACAACACCCTATGACTATAACAAACTCCCGAATTCCCACAAAACCATCCCTTCTTCTCAGGCAAAATGACAGGTGTGGCCTGTCCAAAACAACAAGATTTGCTAGATTTTTTTTGTTTTCTCCTATGATCCAAAGCCACAAAGTTCTACCAGACATGACCAGGAGGGGAGCAGGTAACCTTCAGCTTTTTCCCAAGGTCCCCTGTACCTCCTCCCTAAATGAGGTGACCAAAACTCACTCACAAGTGTGCACATCCAGGCAGTATTCCCCATCAAAAACTGGAAAAGGGGTGTAAAGGCAGGCAATGGGGGACAAATAAGACTACTTGGAATGCTTAAACCCTTATTCAAGAAGCTAGACCTCTTCTCTCCAACACACAGAATCATAATGATTGGAAAAGACCTTCAAGACCATCAAGTCCAACTGTAAACCCATCACTACCATGCCTGTTAAACCATGTTCCTAAGTACCTAATCTACATGAGAGGCAACTGAGAAGAAAAAGGAAACACTAAAGACAATCAAGAGGCACTGTTTGTTGGGGAAAAAAAGACAGATATACATAGTGTGGGAAGAACAGTGGACAGAGTAATATTATTGTGAATTGTGAAGAATAGGACCCTAAAAGTACACTCCGATACACATAACAGGGTGAAACACAAAGGGCTTCACAGTGCAAAATCCACAGCTGATTGTCAGAGCCCTCCCAGCTACCTTGGATTCAATGGATCCCGTGATCTGCTGCTCCGTTCCTCCAAGGGCTACTGATGAAATGTGCCAGATTCCGTGTTTCTTTCCAACTGTTCTGAGTCTCCTGCATCTGATCTCAAAGGGAGCAGAAACAGCTGGAAGAGAGAAACCAGAATGGCATAGTCCAGCAGCAACCCTTGGAAGAGCAAACAATGACAGCCTGGTGGGAGGCTCCTTGGCCTCCAGTACGCACATTTGCGTGTGGACATGTGTCCACACATCTTCGAGGAGAAAAAACACACATCGCTAGTGCATTTGCTCTGGCTGCACACAGAGCAACAGGGCACCAGAGCATCTTCTGACTTAGCACATCACGTCTCTGGTGCAAACTGAACAGACGGATGGCTCTGCAGCACAGCCGTGATCCACGGCCACAGGTGCCGAATGAGCCACGTGCTAAATGTAGTCTGCAGTTTGCACTGTGCTCCTCCTCAGTGACACCTTTGCTTCTCCTCAATGACACCTTTGCTTCCTCAGTCATTCCACCTGCTTGCAGCACAACGGTGGCTCTCAGCCCACGCAAAGGAAGCCCATCAGGATCTACTCTGTTTAAGGACATTTTTGTTTAAGCTCCTGTAGATCTAACTGCAGGCCAAAGAGGAAGGTGGAACAGCAGGTGAAACTGGAGACCTAAGGAATAAGCTTCTTCAGAGAGAACTTGGGTATTTGCTGCCAAAGGAGAGGATTAATTGTGAAAAATCAGGAAGTCGACTAAGCAGAGAGCAGCAGGAGGCCACTTCAGATAACAGGGGCACTAGGAGCAGGGCTATTGCTCATTGAGACATGGGAAGGGGAGATAAAAAGGCTCAAGCTCTTTCATATGTGCAAGGACTTGGATAGAGAGTTAAGAGGTCAGGAAGACAGCACTAGTGGAAGGAAGGTCACAGAAAAAAAAAAAAAAAAAAGAAAAGAAAATGAACTCTGGGATGTGGTTAAAAGAGGGAGAGCTGTCAAGGTTGGTGTTAGTACCCTCTTGTTTGCCCTAGAAAGAAACAAGCCATTAAAACTCGCCGTCTGCTTTGGGGAAGAAGGACTGGAGATACAAAAAGGCCAAGACAGCCAGGGCCATCAAGATGACAGAGTTTCAGACAAAGGACAAATCAAATTAGGATGTTGCAGAATTACGATTAGGAGAAGACAGAAAGCAAATATGAGGACTCATGAGCTATTCAAGAGTAAAGAGCCCAAAGGACTTTTCACCAGTCTGTAGGATAAAATGAACATTTTTCCTGAATGCAGTTTCCTTGGAAGTGGCTATTGGCAAGCAAAGGCACACCACATCTCTCTCCAAGATCTCTCACCAAGACAACAGTACCATCAAGAGCCTGATCCTAACACACATGCTACCCTTTCTAGGAGTCCCTCAACATCACATCCCTACTTGCTTTTGCCTCCAGTGAACCTAGTGACACCTCACTACAAATTAGCTCCCTTTCAAGTGCCAAGTCATTAAGGGAAGTAAGAAAAATGATTACCTGGAGTATCACAAGTCTGCCTGTCCCCTGAAGAGTTGGTGTGAGGTGTTCGGTGTCGGTAGACTAGATGTGGCTTGTTGTGCTCTTCTTCATACTCCTGGTCTTCAAGTGATAGCAGCGGCTCCACAAAATAGTCTCCGTCGTGAGACTTGAACGTGCCTAGCTGCAAGGGAACAGAGACAGGCAGGCGGTCAGCTTCGAGTGACGACAACTGAGGCAGCAGGACTACCCAAAACAGGGGTGTTCCCAGCGGAGGCGTGCAGCTTTCCCAAGCTTCCTCCCTGTGCCCAGCCCCTGCGAAGGCACCGTGGCAGCCACGTGGGCAGCACTGTGCCCATGGGAACGCACATGAAGTGAGTTACTGGGAGAATGAGAGGAGGACGCTGGCCAGACCCCATTCCTAAAGGCATTCCTATGGTTCCTAGGCTGAGGACCAGACCACAACCAGGCCATGCTGGCTCAACCTAAGCACATGCAGAAGTGTTGAGGGATGGCATGACAACACTTGCCAAGGGGAGCACCTAAAGCTTTGAGTGCAACACACAGACAAGACTACCGTAAGATGGGCAGGAGCCCACAGGCATCCCGTCCTACATCTGTGGGGTTGGCTGGAAGGGCTAAGGACAGCATGGCTAGTGTGGCCCCATTCATGCCATTCCCACGGGTTTGGGGGCAGCCCTGGAAAGCTTGTTCTCATCCTGTTCAGGCATTGCCAGCACCCCTGGAGCAGAAGGCACCAGGGCAGTGAGAACCTCAGGGGTCGCATCACCCCTCCCAGACCTCACCAGCCCCCTGGGGTGCGCGGCGGGACGTAAAGGGGGTCCCTCTCGCGGCCACCTGCCCCGCTGGGGGTGCCGCTGGGTGGCGGCTTCGCCCCGAGCGGCCCGGGGCTCCTCCGACGCCGCAGCCCGACGGGCCCGTCCTAGCGGGACGGGGCGGAGAAAGCGCCGGCCCGGCCCGGCTCGGCCCGGCCCGCTGCGCCCCGGGGGAAGGGGCCGGCCCGGGGCCCCTGCCCACCCTCGCGCTGCTGCTCCTCCTCCTCGCTTCCGCCCCGGCGCGCCGCCGCTCGGCCGGGCCGGGCCGAGCCGAACCGGTGCTGGGCCCAGTGCCGCCCGTGGGTCTCACCATCCCGGAGCAGAGGCTGATAACGGCCGTGTGGCGCGGGCGGGCGTTGACGTGCCCGCGGTAGAAGCAGTGCCTCACGTCGGTGTCCGCCGCCTCCGCGTACAGCCGCCGCTGCTCGGCGCCGGGCTCGCCCAGGAGGCTCACGGTGAAGAGGGGGGCGATGAAGGTCGCGCTGGCCGTCAGGTTGAAGAGGAACTGCTGGCCGAAGGCGGAGAGCCGGTAGTGCGCCTTGGAGGATGAGGAGGAGGAGGAGGCGGCGGTGGCCGCCGTCCAGGCGTCGGGGCCCGCGCCGGCGCTCCGCCGCCTCCTCCTGAAGTGGACATCGGTGGGCAAGGGCTCGCCAAACTCATTCACCCGGGTAGGAGTCACGATCTCGTACTCGCTGAGCTTCTCCAGCAACTTGGCTACGAGGGGAGAGAGGCAGATGCCCCCTGAGCGGCAGGAGGGCGGGCAGGCGGGCGAGCCGCGGCCTCGGCGCCCCCCCGGCCCCCTTACCTTGCCGGGGGTGCAGCTTGTGCCGCCGGCTGCCTGCCCGCAAGCCGTCGATGAAGAGCGTGCTCAGTGCCAGCGCCAGCGGCGCCAGCTGCATGGTGCTGCGCGCCGCCCGCAGAGCAGAGCCGCCTTCCCCCGGCTTCTCCTCCTTCTTCTCCTTGTATTTCCCCCCCTTTGCTTCTCCTTCTGCCCTCCGGTCGCCCCCTTTCTCCCCGGGGAGCTGCCGGGGGGAAGGCGCAGGAGCCGCGCGGGTCAGGGCCGCGCGCGCCGGCCGCGCCGCGGGCCGCGCATGGTGCGCGCCGGGCCGGGACCGCCGGGCCAGGACGGGAGAACCGCCCGCCCGCCCGCCTGCTCTCCCTCGCTTTGCGCCGCTCCCCCCGTCGGGCTGGTGGACGGGACGCTCCCGGGAGCCAATTTAAGGGGGCGGGCTCCATAGATCAAGCAGGGGAGGAAAAAAAAAAAAAAAAAAAGAGAGCCCGCCCTTCTTCCTCCTCCTCCCCCAACCCCGCTTCCAGCATGTCACTTTCTTTCATTCCCAAGGAACGCTGGAATCGCAGGTTTTAGCCAAGAAAAGCCCCAGCCGCGGCGGCCGGCGGGGCCCCCGGTTTTGCCCCGCTGCAAGGGGCGCCCGGACCGCGGCCCGGCCCGGCAGCCCCCCGGGCTGCAGAGGAACCGCTCTGGGACCAGCCAAAAGGAGAGCAGAAAGCACTTCTTATATAATTGTTCCTTTTTGTTTTTTTTTTCTCTTTAAAAAGCTTTGAAGAAAGTAGTTTATTAAGTGTATAAGCATTTGAAGAATCCTTGTGTGGCTCTCGAGTGTGAAGCACTTAAAACAACTTTGTGGAGGGTTATATCTTGCAGTTTCAGGCACCCAGAGGCAAGGGGGAGTGGAAATCATTTCCTTAGCAAAGATTTTTCTTTTTACACTTTGGAAATTTTGTATAAAAATGCAAGACTTTCACTAAAGTTACCTGCCTCTTTTTTTTTTTTTTCCCCTCTCAAATGGGGACAGATGCTCTGAAATTTAAAGCTTGTAGCAAGTGGGAAGGAAGTAACTGAAACTAGTTGCAAGTTGAAGTTGCACTTCCATAGAAAATTCCAGACTTTTATAATATCTCTCTTTAAGACAAACAAAAGAAATAGCATCATTTTCTGATGAAAGGAAAGGCTTTAGAATAATCAGTTTGGAGTTCACCTGAATATTTTACATGGGCATGAAATTGTACTGGCTTTTGCACAAAATAGCACCTCCTGGGTCTTCTAAACCAACTAACTGTTAGAGCCCTGCAAGCGACAAACTTCAGTCTTTAGTAGTAGATTATTAATAGTGTACAGTGATTATAAAAGTAAAAATAAGTCAATTTCCACATGCAAAGCCATGTATCTTTGATTCTGGTGCTGGCTCTGTGGGCCTTGTTGGCACAGCCCAGTTTCATCCCAGAGTGTTGAACAGGAGTCTCTGAGGTGTAGCAGACCCAAGCCAGCATATCCTCTGGGCCCAGTGTAGTGTCTCATCTCCCAGCTCAGTGGCATCAATCCTATATTGAAATCTGGGATACTTATAGTGAGATAGCCCACCTATTTTGGCTGTAATGATCAACAAAGCCAGAACACTCATACCTGAGTTGTCTCACCCAATGCATTGGGTTTCACCCGAGGTCCAGTTTTTAGATTAGCGTCACCACAGGCAGC
>JAUBOD010000446.1:1960579-1971408 GCA_032353885.1 Nothura maculosa
CTCTCCAGCAGAAATTGTGTCCCCTGTGGGAATCAGCCCACTGCACAGTTATAATATGTGGAAACATGAGTACAAGCCTGTCCTTACAGGGACCTCCTGCTTGCCTGGGTAGGGAACTTGCATTTGGGAACAGAAAGTGAAGGAGGAAAAGAAAACAAGTCCCTTGTCTTGCGCCCCTTGCCTGCAAACTGGCCCTTCTTTTGCCTTGGAAACAACTTTGAGTCTTGAAAAGAGCTTCACAAGGGGAAACTAAGGACTTGGAAGTGCAAAGCCCACAGAGCTGCAGCAAATGCATGGGACTTGCCAGGTTAGCGGGTCAGTTGGGATGGACGTAAGGATTCCTTTCAGCCCTTCCCCAGCTCCCAGCGTTGCTGCAAGCTGTTTGCAAGCTCCTTCTTCTGCTTACATCTCTCTTATCTGGCTCATGGAAAATGTGTGCTCCAGTCAGCATAGCGTTCCTGCAAGTTGCTCACATCCTTTGGCTGGACAAGCACGTGCAGAACCTATCCCCTACCCCTTAGCTTATAGAAGTGATCTGGAACAGGACCTGAGGTGGCCAAGGAACACTTAATTCTGGGTCTTCTTCCCATTTTTGTGCAAATTAAGCCATCAAGCTAGACATTCTGTTGGTTTATCTTCTGCATTTGTCACACTGTAAACCAATACACTCCTTTTAACTTTTGATATTACGCACTTGTGCATCTGTGTTGAGTTCCAGGTGCCTTTGCCAAATCGTTAACAGTAACATTTAGAGGACTAAATAGAACAGATGTTCTGTAATCCCACACCAGAAAGCAAATGGGGAATGTTGGAAGTTTTGCAGGTACAGAAAATTTTACCCCCTTGGCCATGTACTTTTATTCAAATAAACCAATTATCAAAACAACTCTGCAACGTATCAGCATCACCTTACAGAGAGGAAACCGAGATGGCTGATTTGGTGAAGGACAAGTTGTGGGGCTCTAACCCTGTGACTATTTCCAGCCTCCCACCCAAGTCTGCATGTAGGCTACATGCATGGAGTGATATGGCAGCTCAAGGATCATTAAACTGTAAAACTCTACTTTAGGAAGATTGTTTTCATTCCTTCTCTAAATGGTAGATTGCCTGAGAGATAAAATATAAACTTCTACTAGAGTAGGAAAAAAGCTAGGCATCTTTACAGATACCAAATACTTTTACCTTGAACTGTTTGATTTCACTATGGATATCACAGAGCAGCCGGGTAAAAGAAGAGATGTCTCCCAGGAGGGAATCTCTGTGATGGTGGTAACATTTGTGTAGTGGCAGAAAGTCTACAGCAGTTGGAAATAAGTCCAAAAATGGCCAAAAATAGCTAAAACTAGGCAATGTTTTAGACCTAATACCATTTTTGTCAAAAATTCATGGGCAAAGCTTCCACTGAGTTGGTGAAGTGCAGAATCAAGGCATCTGTCCTGATTTATATGGGAGGTACTTTACATAGCATCACATCATGCTTATTAACGTCCACTTGACAAGCGTATAAGTGGCGTTTCATTACCAGGATGCAATAGCATGAAAACCAAGCTATAATTTTAAAAGATGTCTCTGCTGGCCAAGGTTCATCACAGCAAACCAGCACATTTTAAAACTGCCCAGGTAGCTGAGGCCTAAGCTTGCCTGGGAGAGGGAAGGAAGGAGGTAATAATCTCACAGCAGTTCCATCACACTGTACAACTGCTGGTATCACTTAATAGCTACAGCCAAAGTCTAACCCAGAGCAAAGCAGTGAGGCACTATTCCTTCCCTAGACGTGAAGGGAATCAGACAAGCAGCTCAAGTACGATGGTGAAGATGCTGCTTTCAGCAAGTCTCTAACTTGCTGACTGTAAGGCACGCTGGGGAAGATCTCTCCTCCCACGCAGCCTTTCTGCACTTGCATCCAATTTCTTCATTTCCTCTGAAGGCAGCATTGGCAAGGAACGGATCGGGGATGCTTAGGCAGTGGGAATGCAGCATATAAACATGTGATGCAAATCTAAAGAGGGATTTGGTCTCTCCCCAACTATGTCATATTTGTCCTGGGTGAGTGAGGGGTAAGCATGCTCTCTCTTCAGATGTACCATCTGCAATGAGCTGCTTGTTTCTTGTGACAGATGCTATTGCACAGCCTGGGCACAGCAGACACAGGAACTGCAGATCTGCACCTGCATCCCTGCTTGGTTCTTGAGTGTCCAAAATTTTGGCTTTGTAATTTAATTTCCAGGTCAAGCTCTGCTTGTGCAACCAAAATGGGACACTCACAAGAGGAATTCAGAGGTTGGAATATAGACAAGATGTTAAGGAACAGGTTGAGAACGAGCAGGATACAACCAAGGACATGCAAAATCCGGATGATCTGCAGAGCTAAAGCAGAGTTGTCCTCTCCATTCCAGTTGTTTCCATCACCCATCTCTGCTCCATGTCCTCCTGCCTTCTCATTTACTAAACACCATTCTTTTGATGGCAAAGGTTCACCATGACAAAACCTTCTGGCAGGTGCAGGGAGAGTGGCACAGATGAAAAGCACGAGCCACATCCATCGAGAGAATTAGTGGAGCATAAATCCCAGTCCGGAAGCAACAAGCCTCTCCACCTCCCAGCTCTAACTCCTTCTCTCCCTTCACAAACCTCTTAAAACTCCGATCTCCCCAAAGAACTGGGCATTATGGATCTTCTCAGAAGTGGAGCGTTCATGCAGACAAGGCTGATGGTTTCAGTGTTAGCTGTTGTTATTTTCAAGAGAATCTGCAGCTAAAACTTGTTAGAAACGATCTTCTTTTAAATCTATTGCATGGCTTGGCTACAAAGACAGGACACCAGACATGTTGAGAATGATTTCTAGGACAGAGCTGTACTGGTTTGCCTAGAAGGACCTTGGGAGTTTACATTTGTAACAGACTATTCTTTGGAGACAAATGTTTGTCAGGATTATCAGTTTTAATTACTCAAAACGACAGCCACTAAAGTGAACTACACTTACACATTGTTTTTCTTCTAGTCTCCCCTTTTCCTAGAAGGAGGACAACTAGCATGATTCTTTTCCTTTAACTTTATAGGGAGCAGATTGATACATGTAGACTATTATTAACCAGTTTTCTTCCCAAATAAGGCCCACAGTGCTTTCTTTCACTCATGAATTGTTTGTTGAAGGGAATACAATGAAGTATTTCCTTTTTTCTGTTCTCATTCACTGAAACATGCAGTGTTTCAGTATTTTGTCACCTCTAAGCACACAGAAAAACACAAGTAGTCCTCAACATTCCCAAGACTTCTAAACCAAGCTTGTTTTGTCTTTTGGTTGCAAAAGGGGATGAGCTGGGACAGGATTACCTTTCTTAAGAACATCTGGAGGACTAAGCAGTACCATCGACAGACTTAGGGAAGAATTAGAGTTCTTACTGAGCCAAGAATAAATGGGCATAGATTGGGCTCTATCTACCCATGCTCACAACTGGGAATTGTCCAAGTTGGTGCCTCTTCATCTACCAATGAAGTGGTTGTTTGTACTTGTGCAGCATCATTAGAGGGAGATGATGGCCCTTGGCCAAGACCACTAGATGCATCTTACCCTGTGAACCATGCTCACATCTCCTGACACCCATGATTAAACCAAGCTCCACAAGAGAAAAAGGACACCCTGCAGAGAAGTGATGTGCAGAATGAACATCAGGCTCATTAAAACAAAACTGTGCTTATTGTCTCTGTTTCTGTGAATTATTTAACCCCTCTGAGCAGTAAAACCATAATTTTGTAGCCCTGGATAACACACACAAGTAGCATTTTCTAAATAACCACACTTTTTTATTTTTTTTGCTTGATGCTACAAACAGAGAATAACCCCCTGAGCCAAGAGCTAGCAATATTCGAACATGGTAAACTTACAGCAAAGTTCTTCCCCACAGCACAGGTCCTTCTTCCAGGGATCTGTTGCTGCACTGAGGTGATGCTGTTGTGCTTCTCCATAGAGCCAGTCTAAGGAAAAAGAGGTCTAAGTCCCACCTGGGCCTGATGGAAAATCATCATCATCATCACCACCACCACCACCTGCTGTGGTGCAAATGCAGCCATCACACTACAAAGCTCAGCCTCGGAATCCCCTAACATTTGATGGCTTTGATACCAGAAATTTTTAACCAAACAGGTATACCTTTTGAAATTCCAAATTAACAAGTTCTGATGATAAAACATGTTTAGTTTGGAAGCCATTTGTGTGCAGGACTAGGACAGTCAGGGGCCGTTAGCGAGCTCTTTCAGTGGTCAGAGCTGTGACTGCAGCTGTTGAAGCCAATCTTTTCTGTACTGTTCCTCAAAACTTTTCTCATACCCTATCCCTCCCCTTTCAGGCCACCAATCACCTGTCCATGTTACCCATGTCCTGTCCAGAGAATCAGGTTCCTATGTGCAGAAACCACCCTATGTCCATAGAAACCCGCTTATTAAGAGATCTATCTCTTTTTGCATCTAAAAACCTAGTAAATAAATAAATAAATAAAACAAGACAATGCATGAGTAGCTTTTTAATCTAATTATGCTTGTGTTCACTTGGCAGAATCTGACATATTTTGCAACCAATTTATTTGACCGAGCAAAGAGCTACCAGGACAAAGACACGAGTGTGTGATACAGTGACATAGATGTATGCTGTCAGTTACCCATTTTTCTTCTCAAATGCTTGAAAAGCAAGTACTTCTCTATCCCAAGCTTGTAGCCAAAGCACATGCGTCTCATTTCTTGATTTCAGGAAACAGGCACAAATGCCCAACCAATTACAGCCAAAAGTGCCTTGAGTCCCCTGCAAGGGTAGGTCTATCAGTGCATTAATCCTGGCCCTCATGCCATAGCAATGAAGTCCCTTGCTCTGGGGATCACAGCAGCAAAATAGTCCAACCAGCAGACGTTGCAAGCACTTTTGCTGCTTGAGGCTTTGCCCTAGATACTCCAGCCTGGAAAGGATTTTCCTTTTAGTTTATAGCTGAGGTCAGTGGAGGGCCAGGGCAAGGAAGCTTGTATTGCAGCAATTTGTACCTTATCTTGTTCATAGATGTAAACACAAGGTTTACACTTCCGTTGCTGAACTTTCCTCCACCAAAAATACTCAGTGCCTAGAGAAAGATGAGCAATGCATGTGCACACACATTTCTTGGATGTAGTTTGAGAATGCAGCTAAGAAACCCAATGTTTCTAAGTGTTTGGCAATTAGGACTCCCTAGTGTTAGTTCAAAAAATCGATTTCCTTGCAGACTGCAAGGGTTATTCAAGGATCTCCATAGTGTCTGAATGTAACTCTCAAGGCCTTTATGGATTTGGTCATCATCCAGTGAAGCCAAGAGTCCTTTCATGAGCTTTGGGTCCCTCCCAAGTGCTTCTCAAGTCATTGCCCACAATTTTCTTGGTTTAGTCACAGAACCAGAGTTTTGTATCTTTGAAAAGCTCCAAGGCAAGGGACATATGGAGCCTACAAAAAGCATAGTTATTGTGCTAGCTAGCTCCAGTTCCATGCCAAGCAAATTATTTATGCACACTCAGTGGATGGGAGGCACCAGCTTTCATGTGGTTCTATGTATAAAGGGAGGAGAATTTGGGCCACTGACTCAGCCTGTCAGCAATGTTTCCCCCCCTGCAAATGTAGCCACGGAGATGCAAGGCACATTTCCCATAGCACCGAGGATGGAGCAATACTCTCCTTGGGATAAGTGACCTCTTATTTATATGCCACTTGGAAATCAGTATCCTAGAAAGGAGCCAAATTCTTCCCCAAGTCTAGCCTTTTGATTATAACCTTTCATGAAAATGAGTGACTGAACAAAAGCAGCTCAGAGATACTGTTTCTCAAACGAGAATCAGATGGCTTGCCTGAAGGCTGGGGAACGGGCTGAGCTATATGATGCCCTTCCTCTGCTTCCAAAAGGAAACCCAACATTCAGCAGGTGTTCTGCTTTTTGAAGGGCCTGGTGGAGGGAGAAAGATTTGGAGGGGATATATGACAAAATAAGCCCTTTAAAGCACCTACTTTTCTATTTTTCTGTTTCAGCTCCATGACCAAAATGTGCTTTTTTTTTTTTTTTTCTGTCAGCACATTTTATTCAATTAGGGTTGCAGTGGCCACTGCAGAGCGTGGGGTATGTTTTCTGCTCAGCTGTCTTTGTGTCCAACTGGCAGGAATCGCAAATACCCAGAAAAGCAGACGGTTGTTATTTTTCTCCATTTTCACTTTTCCCTTAGAATTATTTCTTACTCGGCCTTACCATGCTGCAAAAAAGCCTTATGATCTTTCATAAAGGAGCTAAATTTACTCTATTATTGTACTTAATGGAAATAGAAAAGCCAATCAGCTGACTGTAATTATAAAATAGAGCCAAAAGAGGTACACTTCAGTCCCTGTTCCATAATACTTATATAATTCAGACCTGGAGACAAAAGCACTAAGGTCATGGATTAACTGTGGCTTAAAGTTGAAAATAGCCTGAGGAAGTAAGGATGACAAATTAATTACTAGTGGGCAAATCATATGTTAATAGGTATGGGAATTATTTAGTGTGTGACATTTAATCAATGAAAATATAAGAAATATAAGTTAACTCAACTTTAAGGTCTTTATGAATATATATATATATATAGGCCTGTCTCTCGACCTAGAATAAAGCTGCCAAAAATTACTTTTGAAATCAAAACACATCAAAATAATTTACTGTTTTAGTCATAAATAAAGAGTCTAGCAATACGAATATAGTTCTCATGAGCAGGGCTTTGTATGTTTGCTTTTTTGGTCATATATAAGACTAAAACCTATGGCATTGAACTCGGGCCCTAAACAACTGAAAAAACACTGTGCAGAAACCCATCCCAAATGCTTGCCATAAACTTCACTTTTCTAGACAAAAGATCACAGTTCAGAAGTAAATCATTTTTTGGCAATTCACTTTACTATAGCTGCTGTGGTAAAACACATCAAAGCCTTCCTGTGCATAACCAAACAAATTATAAAGGTCAATATAAAAGGTTTGGGGGAATATAGACTTATCAGTGCAGGAATTTCATGTCACTTAGCAGTGTTCACTGGGATCATCTATTGCAAGTATTGCAGCTTGTACAAGAATAGCTGGTATACCAAAGATAATGTGAGATTGTGAGAATGCAAAACACAGGAAAATTAGTAAAGGAATACTATGACAGGAATGCCATGCAGTTGTTACCACAGCAAATAAGGGGAGAAAATTAGATTTCCAAACAGAGGGGGAAGAGTTGTTTACCAGAGTAACAATTCTGCATTAAAACTTCCCTGGCAGCCCCAGACACGTGAAGGACAGAGAACAGTGGAGCACAGGCAAAGGCAACAGTCACAGTGAATTTTTAGTACCTCTGCATTGGAAGAAATTACACTTACACACATAATTTTTGGGTGAAAAAACATGCAATCAGTAAAAACGTGCATGAGTGTACTCTAGTGCTGAACAGACCTCCAGCCTTCTTGCTAAGAATCCACTCTGAAAGTGAGAACCTGTCTCTGTGGTAAGGACTTCACATTGAGACGATCTTCCCAGCCTTAATTCATAACACATGCAGAGCAGGGAGTTTATAGTCTGTTTGGTTCTTCGTGGCACGGCATTAGTAACAGTAGAAATAAGACCTTTTGGGATAACACCCCTTCTTTTATGCAAATATTTCTGCTCAAAAACTTAAAGAAGGAATTAAGCAATATTTCGAGTTTTGTGAATCTTCTTTGTTTGGGTTTGCAATGCACAGTCACATACATTCCCCTGCTCAAAACTTTTAAATCCTCTATTTTTCAGCAACCTACCCCAAAGCAAATGTATCATTTCATTCAGAGATGTTCTAGAGAAGATTGCTAAACACAGCCAGTGGATAGGGGAACAAAAAATGCTCTTTATTATCTGAAAAAAAAAAATTCAATGTGAGATGTGAATCTCATACATCCTTATTCAAACCATTGCTTTCTTAACATGGATATAGTTTGAGACCTTTAGGAAATATCTACTGAGACCTTGGTTATTGCCAGCGTTTGGATGCTCATAGCAGGAAAATGAGACATGGCAGAGCTTGTTTACCTGTCCCTCACTTTCACCATGCAGGAGTAAAGGATTCTTATGCATTTGTGGCACAATTTAAAGACAGCTTAACAGGCTGCTCCTGATTCCCTGCATCCTAGAAGCCACATAATCCCATCTATACCGTTGGTTGCTTCTTATATGAAATTGGTGTCTCTGTACTGTTCCTTCACTGGCAATGGTAGATATTAATGCCCTTGGCACAGAGCGCTCAGCTAAAGTCAGCACAGAAAGCATTAAAGGCAGGATAATGTCCTAGTCTATTGAAGTAAAAAATAAATAAATACAGGATTTACCACAATTTAAGTCTTACTGTGAGATCACATGCCTGTCAACTCCAAACACACCTCAATCAACAAAAAATAATCCTTCACAAAAATAGATTTTTTTTTTTCCTGGAGAAAGGATTTCTTTTTTCTCTTGGGGAAAAAGACACATATATTATTCCTTTGCAGAGGGAGAAGTTTGAACTCAGATGAAAACTTGTCCTGTGCTTGTGGTGAGTGCAGACCAGAAGTGTGCAGCACATACAGCTCTGCTTCCTGAATCCCAGATGACGTGCATGGGAATCACTTGAAAAGCACGAAGGAAATTAAAAGTGTCATCAGCTAATGGAGAGGGGAGGGAAAGGAGAAAATGGCTGGAGTACTTCTGCCATTGCAGCCTGTGAGAGGGAGGACCAGTTTGTCTCCGTGAGAACTGCTGCCCTGAGTCACCTTAATGTAGGGTTAACTTATTTCCCATCCTTATTTCAAATAAAGGGAGTCAACCTGACCTTTACTTTCAGATCTAAGAGAAGCCTTGAAAACGAGAACGGCGAGGCAGTCCAAATGCAAACACTGGCTGCACTAGACCTATTTATAAATAGTTTAGAAGAACACCATGAACTGCAGAAGCAGGGAATTTTCTCCTCCCTCCCTTAACTTTGCTGCCTGAGTGCACATAGTGGCACGCTTGGATTTGCTCCGTGACATGCCAGGAGGCCCATAGCAGAAAGCGAAGCTAAATCCAAACACTGGCCCTGATTCAGCCAAATGGCCTCAGCTCCAGCCCTGCTTCAGAGTGTGAAACGAGCCGCTCTGCAAAACAAGATGCTTGTCCCAAGTAGCAGCCTTAAACACAGGCTCAGACTTAGTGAGCCTGCCTCCTGAACATGGGCCCCAGAATCAGCCAGCAGCGGAGTCAGACAGGGCTGCCAACCAGAAAATCTGGAGACAGTTTCCAAGGTCGTTCTCATCCTTATCTTCCAGCTTTCTCCAACCTAGAAAGGTTTCCTCTTCATAGGGTTCATGAAGAATAAATAAATAAACAAACCAATCAACTTGACTGAGTGCAAGAGCTAGCAATGTTAAAAATTGAGAAGGTGAGAAAATGTCCCAGAGAGCCAACACGCCAGCCCTTATGGATTCTTGTCATAATTTATAGCAATCCTCAAACTGTGATGCAAATCTCACTCACAGGTGCACTACACAGATCCAGCACGCTTCTACTTTACGTTTTGAACCTTAGCATTGCAAGGACGATACAAGGACTTGTCTAAGCAGATGGCTAAGTATTGTTTTAAAGGATGTAATAACTAAAAACAAACTATGGCCCTGCAAAACTTGCCTTTCTGTGCTTGTCCCCAAATGGCTCAGAAAAGTAATCCAGTAGATTAAAATCCCCTTTCTGAGAAGAGTCATCTGATGGCAAACCAGTGCTGATGTCACTGTGTTGAGTGACATCAGCACTCATGGCAAACCAGTGCTGAGCTACAACAGAGCCCCTGGAATACCCTGAGCGACCAGGAAGGAGCTCTGGAAATGCTGTGCCTGCACCAAAGACCCTGATTTTCCCGGAAAAGCACCCACTGGATTTGTGTGCTTTGGGTCAGACTGATGAGAGAAGCAGCTGGAAGGTGAGTGTCTTTCATTAAATGGACAATAATTTATAATTTAGACTGGATGCCTCACTAAAAAAAATAAACTGTTTATTAATAATGGTTTTAAGGCTTAGTTCCTGTTTTTAGCTAAATCAATTTAAGTAAGCAGCTCCAGTTGGACTTCGGGTGGGAGGGAGTTTCCTGGAAAGGTTAAACAAGTTAAGGCTTGAGAGTGTTCATTAAGATCTGGGCAGCTAAAACATGCCCAGTTCAAACTGGCAAACTGTCTAGAACGCACCACACAAGAGAAGAAAAGGCCAGCCACTAAATAACATTCCTGTCGTTGAACAAGGAGCAGTTCCCTGTGATGCTTCATATTCCTTCTGTAAGCATGGGTGGCTGATTTAGGGCCAGACATTTGAGGGATTTGGGTTTGCAAAGATTTGGATAGAAGGCATAGAAATTTTCTTAATGCTTGGTGCCACAGAGAGCTGAACATCTGGGGAGAATTTTGAGAGTTGCATTGTGAGCCTCTTTCCTAACTCATTTCAACAGAATTAGTTTTCTCTCTCTCACGCTTCTCATTTAGAAAGTGGTAAAAATAGTAATTTTCTCCTCCATGAAGAAAGATCAAGGACATGAGGTGCTCTGATAACCAAGTGAATATACACCAGAACTTGAACAGAATTTCTTCTCATCTTCAGCAGACATGAATGACCTATGAAATATTTTCCATCAGAAAAGTATGAAGAGAATATCAGTCTTCATTCCCTTACATGATGCTGCCTACAGCCTGTGTGATATTTTCGCTTCATATTTAAATCTTTCTTCACATGTAGGGAGCAAATGCTTGTGCAGAGCTGGAGAGCTCCTGGCCTGGAGGTGTGATTCAACTCCAG
>JAUBOD010000446.1:1976542-1989736 GCA_032353885.1 Nothura maculosa
GGAGATTCCAAGCTTTCTTGGTGCCTCCCTAACATGAGACATACATTCAGTTCTCCACTATTGCAGGAAAACTGTATGGAGCTAATGATGCATAGTTAAACCTTTGCAAGACAAAACAGTGACAATGGATGCAATTCAAGAACTAGCAAGAAAAACCTTGCTACAACTAAGTAATTTCCAGATTAGAGAGTTCAGGGAACGTTATCTTAAGAGAAGTGGACTTCTGAATTTCTTTGATCAAATGAGTTTCAAAGGTGATTACAGACCCATTAAGTGTTTCTCTAAGAAGTATCCTGTGGGATGAGGAAGACCAGAATTTAGGCAGAAGCTTTCTCCTGTACAAAAGCCAAGCCACGGACATTGTCAAGGGATCTGTTGCACTCCATTGTGTCCATAATCTTCAAATTAAAGCTCTCTAAATCCACAATAGCCTAATAAACCACAAGCCTCTAACAGCCCCTTCAATTTTCCACGTTAATAATCCCTGGATTAGGAGTCCCTTTGCTGATACAATAGACAGAACTGATCTTCTCTATTATGTCAATGACCCATGAATTATGGGGCTATGTCTCAGACAGTTAGATAATACTTCACTCAGGTCACTGAGATAGATTTTTCTAACAGGGCAAATTCAGGACTCTCTTTTGGAGTACGGACACATTGTGGCATTCTCATTCTGAGGGCTCCTCTTCCTGTTCCTCTTGGGACTGCTCACACACAAAAGCACAAACCCTTTTTTCATCATACTAATCCATTTGTTTTTCAATAAATGGCCTAGTCACCCTTCATTTAATATGGCATATGAAAGTTAAGACAGACAGTTTCATAATTACCTAATAAGTGATGAAAAATCCTCCTTTTTTGATAATAGGGTCTTAAAATAACATAGAATATTTTATACTGATTTATGGATAATACTTAACCCATTTACATCACTTAATAACCTTTTTCTTTTTTAAAAAAAGAATCATTTACTATAAAGTACGTGCAGCATCTACCACAGTCAAATCAGAGAGCAGAAGGGAGCAGATGAAGTCACTTCAGAGGAACTGCCTAAGCCTGTCATCCGTAAAATGCTCATCGACTTTTCTGATCAGGAGCAAGGCAGCCCTTTCAGCAGCTGCCTGATTTCACCTTTGCAAATACCACGGTAGTTGGCAGCCCAGGTTTTGCATACGGATGGAAGTGCACCGCCAGTCACGGACAGAAATGTGATGGGTAGGAACGGACAGATTGTCTCCGTGACATTTTTGCTGGAAAGCAATGCCCCGATGGCACATTGTATGCCAGAAAAGAAGGCCAATATTGTTTTATCTTATTATTATTTTTAAGTGTTTACATGTTGAACTTCCAGCCACTTAGTTGCAAGGTTGTCAGAGACAGGGAACATCTATTAGGTTAGCCATTCATATCTCCATCAAAGCCTACCTGATCCGCACCATATCTTTTACAGCCTTTGGTTCAGAATCTTATTATTCATATTGTCTGGGACATCATCAGCTCAGATAGAAAAGGGAGGAGACTTCACTCTGTGTGTAGTTAGCTACTTACATCTCTGCTGCCACATCTCATGAAATACATTGAGCAAGCAGTTAGTTTTTCTTTTGCCCTTGTTTAGAAGTTAAAGTAGATGATGTCTTTGGAAGTTAAAGCAGATGATGTCTTTGGGCAAGTAAGAATTATGGTCATGATTTAAAGGCCAGCGTGATTCCCCATAAGGAAGGATCTGTTGCTTGCTGAAGAAGAGTCCCTGGTTTCCCACACTTGGCTATTGAAGACCCATTTTGTAAATCATGTGTAGTATCTATGAGAGTCTATTAAATAAAACAGTCTCAAGTAAAGATGTATTAGAATTGATTCTGGAGCTTCACTGCTAAATCTTTCAATGTCAGAATAAAGATCAGTGCAGTCTCTGCAGACAATTAAAATTACAGTTAAAGTGACAGCAGCAGAAATCATGATGGGAGCCATCAGAAGGCAAAGATAAATCTTTCCTTAGCAACAACAAGAAGGTAAAGGGAGCACAGAACAGTAAAAACTGATGTATTTTTACAGTTTGTGTAACAGTTATGAAAACAAATGTCAAGTTGAAGTAAGTTTTGTGCTGCTGGCTATGCTGTGTGATGTATTTCTACAGAAAAAAAACATGCAGTCCCCCAAATAACTGGACTCACCTTAGCTGACTGCCTGGTTTTACATCTGTCAGTGTCTTGGCTCTTATTTCACCCTGGTGGAGATCTTCATGACTGACTTTCTTGTCCTTTAGAAGATATTACATTAAGCTCTGCATTGTCTCTATCTGTATATATAAAAATATATATATTTATCTTGGATTATATATATATATATATATCTTGGACTGCAGCTTGTATTTGTGAAACCAGGAGAAATGCTTCACCAAAGACATTCCTTAGTGGGCAGGCTCTGGAGATGTGGGCAGGGAGATGCCTAAAGGATGCTTAGGATGCCCCAGGCTCATCATGCAGTGAGTGGATGCTTTTGGACAGAGAATGGGGTAGCTTTCAAACGCCTCCACCAGTGTCCCCAGCAACCTCCTTCATGCTCTTGCTCTGCAGACAACTTGTTAGCAACCCCATGGAGGAGCTAGAAGCCATAAGTCAATAGGAGACAGGAGTATATGGGAATAAGGGCAGTGCAATTCCTCCTGCCCCCTAAGATTCTCCCCCAAAGTAACAGGAATGGCAGCAGAGGAAAGGTAATGATTCTTTTTATTTCTTCAGACCAGAGGGCCATTTCTTGCCTGCTCTGAGCTACCCACCCTGCTCCCATGCCCAAAACAATGGGTATTTTACACATATCCGCAAGGCACAGACTGACCTGACTCTACGGTTGGTTCCCTCTTTGCAGCACAGCTTTACAGGCATCGCAAAGGCTGAGCCACCTTCTCCCTGCTATATGGAATGAGCCATGGAAGTATCATGTCCTATTCCACACGAAGCCAGAGCACTGTCCTAGGGTGCTGAGACAGGCTCCAAAGGCTGAGGGTTTTTGGAGAGGCTGGGAATGGGAATCTGCAGGCAGATGGGAAAGAGGGAGCAGCAGGAAGAAGACAACATTGCAGAGATTTCCTTGCGAGTATTCTGCCTTTCTAAAAACAGCAAAGGATCCTTAAGCTTTGTCTTTGGAAGGGAATGCATCACTTTTACACTTCTGCAGGAAACAAAACAGGTCCCCACTGCCCTCACAGTGAGAGCAGCTTTAAAATGCTCCGCTGCTCTCCCGCTTAATCCTTCTCACATGGTGCAGGCAACAGTGTGGGCAAGGAGGAGCAAGGAAGGCTTTTGAGCCCCTTGCTCTCCCTGCTCCAAACGTTGAGGGAAGAGATAAGCGGAATCTGGGATCCCCCACTGATGCTGGGGATGGTGGAAGCTGCTGCAGCTGCTGCAGGCTGTGAGCCCCATAGCTGCAGTCCTGCAGGGCTTGCAGCCTCCCCCAGCGGCAGCCTGTTCCCCTAGTTTAGCTCTGGAAATCTTGGAAAGGAAAAAAGAAAAACACAAATAGATATTTAAAATATAGGCTCCTGGGCAGCTGCTCTGGAGAACGTACTGTGACTACAAGGTGACACACACACATGCTGCTCATACCAGCAGCCCCACTCCAGACCTGGGCACGAGATGCTTTCCATCCTTTAATATAAAGGCCTAATCACTGAGCCTCATTTTTTCCTCCTTTATTTTTTATGTTCATTTCCCGAGATGACTGAAATATCTGATTTCATAGAATCATAAAGGCTGGAAAAGACCTTCAAGATCATCGAGTCCAACCACAAACCTACTACTTGCTACCAGCAGCCCCTTTGTCCTGATGATCTAACCATTACATAAATAACTTAAAATACTGTATGTTTAACTTCCTTCCAAAAGCATAACACAGGATGGGTAGTGCAGGCTCTCTCAAAGGGCTTTACAAGCACAAAACGAGGACAGTTTTACAGACCCTATTCTTGTGCTGGATGACTTGCTGCTGCTGTTGCTGCAGGACAAGGGTCTTTTATTGAAATCCTAGCAGAAAAGTAAACATTTGAAATAAAGCTAAACAAGAGGTTGGTTGTTGAGAAAGAGACAGTCATCTGTCAGCATTTGGCAAACAAGCTCTTAAAAGTGGCCTTCTGCAACGCTTGACTGGGACTCCAGCACTCAGATTAAATTATCACAGTCTGAATCCCTTTTACCTAATGAAAAGGCTCCCTACAGCATCTTCTGCTGTATGAAACTTACTGCAGTGTTGTCTCCTGGAAGCCTTATTCATTCTAATTATTCATTTGCCAGTGAAACTCAGGAAAAAAAAAATGGCCTCCAAGTCTCTGGAGCATCAAAACAGGGTGCTGAATATTTCCCAAGAGAAAACTCCAAGTGAGCTCATCACCACCTTTTAGAAGTTGGCAGCAAGGGGTGCCCATCTTCCTCCTGTCCATGCAGAAACTTGCCATCTGTCTGTGCTATTGCCTGCTCAAGCTGATGCCTCAGATGACACCTGGAAACATGCAGAAAAAAATGGACTGCCCATAGGGTGGGGACAGAAAAGTAGTTGGGCTGCTTGGCTCAAAGAGTAATCATCAGCAATTTGACTGGCAGCCAGTTATCAGCGGAGCTCCTCAGGATTAGAGGCTGGGACTAATGGTGTTTAGTGTCCTCAATAATAGTCTAGATAACAGGATGATTCCATCAAAGGCCAAGATCAAAGTTCAACAAATGCCAACACAAACTCCTGCATCTGAAACCATGATCCCCACATGTGCTGAGGATTAGGAAGTAAGTTTGCAGAGAAGGAGCTGCAGGACCAGGTGAACAGCAAACTGAACCCACGGCACCTGATGACACCAAAGGTGTCCATCCTCTGATTACATTGAATTTGCTGCAGTTCAGTTAGCAGGTCAAGAGAAGTGACTATTCTGTATTCCCCCTTGAAAGCTGCATTGGGAGTTTTGTGTCCCAGAAGGACACAAATATATCGTAGTGAGCCCAACAGAGGCCACCAAGATGGCCTAAGGCTGGAGCACAGGACATACAAGGACAGATTGGAGAGCTGTTTGTTCAGCCTGGAAATGAGAAAGCAGAGTATAAAGGGAAGTAATTGCTTTCTCCAATTAGCTCATGGGTGGCGACAGAGAAGAAAAAAGCATTTGGCCCTACTTTGAGCCGGCATTGCCCTAGATGACCTGCAATTTTTCCTTCCAAAAACGAAAGGAAGGAATTAATTATTCCATGATTCTATGAAATCATTCCAAAGAGTATTGTTTCCAGAACACAACATACAAAGTAATTGACTCCTGGAGAATGTGCAAAGTCCAGTTTCACCAATAATTCCTGCAAAAAAGAAGTCACAAGACTGCTTCTCATCTACCGAGTCCTTTCCTTGCCTCTGGATGACTTGCCAATCCAAATACCTTCCTCATATGCAGCAAATACACAACTCCTACCTGTAATTATTCTTGAGGGTGTTCAGATATCTCAAAAGTTTAGTGTACCCTATATCCTTAATAAAAACAAAAAGCCAAAACAATTCCAACCCTTCTTGAAATCAAGCAAAACCTAAAGCAGATGGGTAGACAATGGTTACAAAACAAACAAATATTCCATGG
This sequence comes from Nothura maculosa, assembly GCA_032353885.1. NCBI lineage: Eukaryota > Metazoa > Chordata > Aves > Tinamiformes > Tinamidae > Nothura > Nothura maculosa. The sequence goes on from JAUBOD010000446.1 coordinate 1,982,145, forward strand.
CTCAGCTAAGCTTCAAGTAAGTTCAACACTAAAAATCTGCATAAACAAATCTGTGTGTTACCTTTGGCAATCTACATGACCTCAGTTTTACTGTATCATTTCTGATCTTTGCAATCTGCTAATCAAAAATGACTATTCATGTTCTTATCAAAACAAGCCTCCAAATTACTTCGGTTATAAACCATGGCTGAGACTAAAATGTCAAGTGCTCATGTATTTGAAAAAATGCATTTTCTGCATACCTTAGCTCAGTTCCCTTGTGCCCATAGATAAGCCAGACTGCAGCGTAATGTAAAGTGCAAGAAAACTAACACATGGGAAGTGGCCTGCCATCTCCATTTTCCGTTCTGCTTTATCAGAATGACACATTTTGACCTATATAACAGTAAGACAAAATCCAGTGTGCTCAGGAAACAGTGAGACCAAAGGACACTACACAGACATTTCATAATGATTGAAATGCTTTTTCTTCACAAAGTATTGTATTCATTTGATCCCATTTCTCATGTTCTCTCACATTTACCAGCAACGTAAAAGTTGACTCTGGCAGATGTACAAGAAACCAACTTTCTCCCCTCTATGCCACAGCCAATTGGAGCTAACTTGAAGCCAGGGATACCATTTCTCAAACATGTATCTTCTCGTTATGATATTTTATGGTATTTTGGTACCAGCCTCTAGCAAACAGCTTAAGTTTCAGCATATTAATCATAAACTCCTCCACATCCTGTCAGTGCTGACCTTGGCATGCAACTATTTTGTCTTGGAGACCCCTCAAACATGTCTACAAAAATTCCCTTAGTCTCCCAAACTCAGGAGGCAGACAGGGTTATGGTGAAGTGGGCTTAGACTATTTCCTCTGAAGATAACTGGGCAGAGAGATCTTGTAAGTATTAGTATTTCTAAAGGTAAGGTAATATAAGAACAAAGCCTAAGCCATGCAACACCAATAACCTTGAAGATATAAGGATAGACAGAGATGCCATAGACTTTTTCCAGTCTTTGCTATGGCTGCAATGGAAAATGGTCGGAAACAGTTCTCCTTTCTCTCTGGAGATTAGGATGGATTTTCATGAAAAACATGCCTGACGGTTTCCTGATCCCTTCTGGGTTTCTCCAGATGACTGTGAATACTCAATTTATAAGAGGAATGAGAAATACACCAAGAGCAACAAACAAGCACTATCTCCTACTGTTATCTCAGAGTGCCCAAACCTGGGGAACTGCCAGCTGAAGTCCCATCTGCCTCTCAACATTGGCCCAATGCTCCTTACTCAAGTTATATTCACTGCTGCAGAACACCTCTAGACTCTCTAGAGTGTCTAGATTCTCTAGACCGTTGCCTGTAACCATATACGTTGCACAGACCCACATGGAGTTCTTTAATCTTAAAAAGACTTTTACCTCTTTGATTATGAGTTTATCAGCAGCACATAAAAAGGCTGCAGACACAAGCTCAATTTAATCTTAACCATTTTGATTGCACATACATAACCAGCAAGCACCCTTTATTTTCTATCCAAATATTTATTGAGATAAACTGCTTTAGCTGTTCCAGGAGATAGCCCTTCTTGGCAGGTGTAACAGGAGCAGTTTCCAAAGGTATTAAGAGACATCACAGTCAATAAACTACCTGCATTGTGACTTCTCCCCTCATGATGAACTTTCAAATACTCCATATTTCACGTTGATCCAAATAACAACTTTTTAAACATATAGCATCTTTGCATGTGGCTTGACTCCAAGACCAGGTTTAAGCAAAGGTGTATTAGAACAAATGTAATTAATTTTGGAAGTAGGTCTAGGAAAGGCCATTTCTCTTTTGACTTGCCCAGAGGTGAAAACAGAAAGGTAGCCAGTGACACAAAGCCAGAATTTCTCTGCATTAGACGTACTCCATAAATTAGAAGGAATTTACTTTAGTATTTGGTAGCTGAATCTTGAGCTCAACAGAAGCACTAGCAGTGCAACTAGAGTTAAGAGCTCTCTGCATATTTTTCTTGTAGGCAACATTACACCAAGCATGAAGGCCCAGTCAGGATCTGAAAGTATTTCCAAAAATTAGCCAGAATCGAAAAACCGCGTCATTATTTTGAAAGATTTTTTGAATCCCTTCCATAGCAGCCAAGAGAACCAGATTTTTCAAAAGAGTTCAATATGGTCTTTAACGTAACCAAGTGTCTCAAATAAACTGCCCCACCATTACAGGCACTGAGCACCTGAAGCTGATGTGCTAGTTTTGGAAGTCCGGTCTTAAGAACAGCAATGGCTTGTGCTGTTGTGAGCAATTCAATGTTGGAAGAAGAATTCTTGTTTTATATGAACTCCATGTTAATGGGGAATTACTTCCCATTTGTTACAGATTTTAGTACTGAAATTATGTGGCTTTCTTGCCAAATTTGGCAAGAACGTGACTTTAAGCGAAAGGATTTTGAAGAGCTCCAGTTCTAACATAACACTGCAGCATAGCTTGCAATCAGCTTGTACATGTTTGGGGCTACACTGCACTACAAATTGTTGTTTTATCAGATGCAGCTGACCGAAAAAAAAATAAAATAATAAAAAAATACTCCCTCTGCTCTTCCACTCTAAAAGCATTCAAACCACATTTAAACTAAGCAATTCTGGGAACCTGGCTGAGTGGAGGGAATTGGCAGAATAGCTTGTTCTGTGCAAAATATGGAGGGACAGATGTTCCACTGATGGTTTGAACAGATATAATGGTGACACAAGGATGACAGCTCTATGAGATTTCAAGAGGTGATATGTCACTTGTGCAGTAGGCCACTCCACATCTTCATAAAAAGTACTTTTTATGGGGTGAGACAAGAGAAATCCTGATAAAAGTGACATAAGAATGCTAGCCAGCCATAATCATGAGTTTGATTAAAGATTTGCTGGAAATCACATTAAAGGGGGGGCTCAGATTTACAGATCAGCTCTGTGGTGTTGATTCCCACTTGGCAAATCTGACCACGCAGCAGTAGAGCCTTTTTCATTCCAGGTCACCAATCCTTAGTGGTTCTTTTCACCTTGTATTTGCACGCAGGTTGCTAAAGGAGAGGTTTGTTGCTCTTTTCTGTTGTAGAGGACTGTCTGTTGCCTAGTGTTGCTACATGACAGGCAACTAGGGAACACTCACGTCAGAAAGAGCAATGCCACAACAGTACTGTATTGCTTGTGACAAAAACAGGGATGGAAAACCACATGATCCAAGAGGCAGAAATAGCCTCATCTCCGTTGATGGATGCTCCTCCTTGCTATTAGTTTAAGCTACCTCAGTCCTTGCTGTTTGTATATGACCTTTTGCCACTTCAGCTTGTATTTCCTTCTTAAATGGATTTTTCAGCTCTCGAGTCCCAGGTGTTTCTTTCTTCAGCTGACACTCAGGCTGTGCATCATGTAACCCATCATGACTTGGCAAAGGTTTATTGGGTCATTGGATGAAGACTCTCAGATCCAGGTTTTTGCTATTAAACTTGTCAGTCACACAAGTCCTTGGAGTTTGCAAGAACATGAAAATTAAATCTAGAGATTGAATCATCCTGCTTTTTTTTCTCCCCCCTTTAAGCACACATGTGGTCTTGTCATCTGGTCATTTTTGTCATTGCTAGTGACAGTCCTCAGAAAGTGCTGGACAAAACCAAACCTCTCACTCTTGCTACGAGTTAAATATCAAATATGAGCTTCCTAAATTATGACTATTCAGTATGTTCACTACACTGCTATTGAGAATGTTTAGGTAGCGTTTATAATCAGTGCAATTGAAAAACTAAAGTTAAAAGTTCAGTTACTGTCAAATTTAATTTTCAAAGTTTAAAGTTAAAATACTTAAATGAAGATAATTTATTTTTATTTGTCCTGGAATAACATCAAAAAGTTACTTATTTCATGTTCCACTGATAGTAAACTCAGATTCCTAAAAATTTAGGCCAGTAATTCAGAGCACAGAAGGAGGATTTCAACAGCCTGGACTACCTGAAAACATTTGCACCCTGCCTAGAGGGTAAGGTAAAACTGATACAGGGCCCCTGACCTGTAGATCTCAATCCTTAGCTCTGCGACAGTCAGTGATTAGGAAGCACAACATTTACAGAGCCCCTAGAGATGCAGAACAATGCACATACCCTCGGCAGCTATGGAAAAAAAATGACACCGTTCCTCTGAAGGGCAAAGTTCATTTCTACTGCGCAGTGAGAACAAAAGCCCAAATCCATGAAAACTTTTGCTTCACTAGTTGCATTCTTCAGCAATCTCATTTCTGAAAAAGTAAGCACAGTAGAACTAAGAAAGATCAAGAAATCCATACAATCCATCTTGCTCATGAAAGAGAGAAAGGGGAAAAGAAATAGCCTTTCAAGAGGCCTGCACAGCATGTTGTACTGTGATGATCCAGAAGGTATTTTGAGAGTAACTACATAAAATTATGGGGAAAAGTTTAGTACCTCTGCTGTAGACATGCAGTGCCTAAGAAGGAAGAAGATATTGGTGGCATTTAAATGAAAATAAACAGCAAAGATTTTCAGGCATGATGAATAATTCACCTGCATATTTTTCTATTGTCTCATCCAAGATTTCTTGGAGCACTTGATCTTCACTTGAAAACCTACTTCAAGCTGTGTAATCTTACCTAGAATAGATGAGTCTGACTTTAACTGAGAAAAAAATTGTGTTACTTAGCTCGATTCCCTAGGAAACAAACAGCAAAGGCCAGGATTTTGGAGGGGAAGGTCACAGTCAATGGGTTAAGGAATATTGCCAGCATTCCTGGACAGTCTGACTGGCTGAATGTCAAAGTATGCACAGGGTGTCCAGTTAAAAAACAAACAATAAAAACAAACAAAAAAAACCACACAGAGTGGTGAACTTCACAATCCACTGATAGATCTGAGTGCCCCACATATGGGCATCAGGGGTCAAGAAGCAGCTAGCTTAAAATATAGCTAGTTTCCTCTTATATTCACTGGCCAGTGTTTCTGTCACTCTCAACAAATGCAACAAACATCATCTTATATTGAGGGACAACTACATCAAGCCAGGCCTGATGGCAAATGCCATTTTGTCTCGAGTGAAGCAATCAATCTGACATTTTGTGTCAAGACTAAACATTCATGCAAAGTTAAAGAGGAAATATTTGAAGGAGTTTGATCTGACAAGCAAGACAAGGACTTTCAAAGACATTTGCTACAGAGCCTTATATGGCAGAAACAAACTCTTCCAACATACAGTAGATTTAGTCTTGTCTCCACACAGGAATTACCCCCTGAAAATGGATTTACCAGGAGAATTATACACATCAGTCCCCCTAATCTCGTATCCTTATGCCACCTTGGGGTCTCCTCTACCACCTTGAGGGATGGATTAGCTCTTAGCCTCTCCCACTGCTTCCAACATTTTGCTGAACCATGGCATTGGAAAAAAAGAAATCCACCTTTCTGATAGGTGGTATAGACTTAAATGTATCATATCTACTTTAAAGACATAATAGTTTGATATCATAATAAAGCCTGGCAAACCTAAGACACCCACCTTGGTCACCCCAGGAAGCATTTCCAGACTGGAGAATGAGAGTGGAGAATGGAATGGAGAAGAGAGTGACTCCGAGTGATATGGTGTGACGCTGGGCTAGTCCACGTTCCAGAGCTACTTAATCCATCTCCTGTTCAGAGCATGGGGCAAGTGGACAGCAGGCAAAGGACCCTCAGAGAAGTTCCTCACATTAGAGGAATAAACGTGGCTCCACTTTTGACCTTCTGCAACTAGAAGCTTGTTCCTAAAGTTTAAACCAGCCCACAGTACTGATGCTAACACAGCAATAAAGATTCCTGCATACCATGTGGCGAGCCCATTGCTATTCTCTCTCCTGGCACATGTCCACTCTTATATAAAAACTATAATTTAGGGAGTAATAAATGAGTTGTATGACTGTAAAGCTGTATTTACTTGCATATTTTACACACTGCCCCATCAGTGCTGGTATCCTAAAGAAACCAAGAGCTTAAGCACAGGAAATATTGCACAAAGCATCAAGGGCATTTTAGTAGCAAGTTCCTTTTCCAGCCTGGGTTATAGGAGAAAGGTAGTCCCACAGGAGATGTGAACATATGTGCAGAGTAAATCCTTGATGCTTCATGAAGGAGCTCGGCCAGGATACAGCTAATAGCATGAAGTACAGTTAGTGGAAAAAAAAGTCTCATGCACGAAATAAACACTCAGTTTAAAAGCTGAACGTAAAGTTGCTTCTGACAACCAAACCACATTGCTTATTCCATGCACCAAGTACCTAAATGAACAGTTAAGTAGCAAAGTTAGACTGAAAAGCCAAAAAAATTAAATAACTTCATATAAAAATTATGCCATTGTAAAGGTATCTCAAACCTCTAACCTAGCTATACATATGGCATGAGGAAACAGCTATAAAGCACTGAAAACTCTCTGCAAGCCTATATGCCCTTAAAAACCTTTACCACTTTACAGCAAGTAAGGGTGGAAGAGCGTTTGCAGGGATATCTTCAGGTGGTTACGATTGTCTCTTTTCTCAAAGAGGTAAATGAGCAATGAGTAGAAGGGCTGATCATGCACACTGATAAAAATAGTATCAAAAAAATCAAGATTTTCTTGTGACATCTGAGGTGAGAGGGGGAACAAATAAAAAACTCAGGTAGAGGGAGTGTTTGTGTTCCTCACCATCTTGGAAGTATTGAAAGTTAGCCCAGTCAGGGCACTTGACCCCTGGGAAGGACTGGAATATGAGCGCCTCATACTCTAACTCCCATAAGGAGTAGTGGCATCATGTGGAATGAAAATATTTAGGTTTTTAATGAAATATTATTGTGCTCACAGGAAGCAGGAGCTCAAGCAAAAACAAAAAAATATGTTTCATTAAAACAGCCCAATTTGCTATTGAGGAAACAATTTAAATTAGGCTTTTTACCAGCCACAATAGAACATCATTTCTGCATATATTATACACGTAACGCCTCCACAAGGAAAATAAATATCCTAAGTCTTTTCCTCATATGAAACATTTCCTGTGGCTTGGTATCTCAAGAAAACTATTCTTCCTCTTTTTTTATATTCCAGAAAGTTATACCCATTTAAAGTGACTGAGATTTGGCCCTCAAACTTTGAGAAATCAAAAACATACACAGCAGATGCAATTTTGTCTTGCAGCAGAAATAAATATTAGACTTACTGTAGGAATGTCCCCATAGACAGCTTTTCTGGAAATAAATTTCAACTAGAATTCATTTGGTAGTGCAACAGATGCTTTGAATTTGAGTCTGCTTGCCTCAAAAATATAAGACAACAGCCATATTCCACTATTACCCCTATTCTCATATCAATTTATAAACTGTTGAATGAAATTAGGAATTAGGAATAGAATTGATCTCTTGGAACATTTGGAAGAGTTTGGCATGCCCTACTTTGTTTCTCTCACTAAGACACAATCATTACTATTAAGGAACCACTGCCTAATTTCTAGGGAGCATAATACAACTATTTGAATCCAAAGCCTTTTGGATCCAAAGAATATTTATTTGACACCAATCTGTCTTTCCAGCTCTTGACAGATACCACATAAGCAGACA
>JAUBOD010000446.1:1989836-2011712 GCA_032353885.1 Nothura maculosa
CATCAAAAGAGATGATAATTGTAGAAGATCAAATAGATGATTTAACTTCATCAAATATTTGATGAGGTTTTTTTCCAAGTGATATACTGGCAGCAAAAACATTACATCCCTTCAATGTTTGAGGGGATTTAGCTCAGGGAGCACAAACTAGAGCTGTCCTTCATGTACCACCTTGAGATTAATGTTCGGCATCTCTACTCATTCCCTACATTATTTGAAACATGGACAAAACTAAGGCCTCCCAAACAAACTTTGTCTGTAATCCTGGGCAGCAAACAATGTAGAAGTTAATGTGCATATGGAATATATTATTTAAAACTCCCTATTTTCCCATTTCGTTTAAAAAATCCAAATGAAAGTAGCAGTATTCTCTGTTCTTTGGGTTATCTGTCAATGAGAAATGTCTCTGAATGTCACCAGCTGTTTCATTTCGTAATTAGGAGATTGGTTATTCTTGGTACTTGCAGAAAACTATATTTTACTGATAACTACAGAGTAAATATTAGCTATTAGCTATACACCTATTAGCTACAGCTAAAGAGAAATGTTTCAGAAATAGCTTTAATCAGTTGCTATTCTACCTGCTCGCAGCATAACTACTTAAAGTATCACTATCACGTAAAGAACACTAAACAGAATCTGCAATGAGACCCAGGGAGTCTTCATTCTTTCTTTGTCCTCAAAGGGAGAGTCTAGCTCAGATTTTAGTCTGTTTTTTTCCTTAAATATTACAATTTTTCCTGAAATAAAAAATGCTGTCAGCACAAGCAGGATGACTGCTGTCTGTATTATCTTGTGTGTGTTTATTTTGCTCTGCAGATGAGTTTGTTTCAGTTGTGCTGCTCTGTGAATATAATTTGTTAACAAATATCTGCTAGGAATTTCACACAAACAACGTCTTAAGCAAGTATTGCAGCATGTGGATGAGAAACAATATTTACATTTACAAAATATATACTTGAAAACCAAATCTGGATGCCAGACACTTATCCCAGGTTAACTTTATGCATGCTGGTGATTTGAGTCCTCAGGACCGCTAAGGTGTGTGTAAATGAAGTGACTCACATGTGACCTTTTAGAAAATAGCATGAGTTTACATTCATTTTATTTGAGGAAAACACTCAGTTACACCCTTCATTTTAAACACAGATTTAGGTCTCAGCAAAATATGCTAAAACACTTAACTGCACAAGGGTGAAATCCGACTCGGCGACTCCATGAGATAAGAAAAAGCTAACACAGTATGATTCACTCATAATCGGGAAGTTGCTTACAATTCAATAGCAAAACATAAGTCTTATTTACTATGTTACAAAGCAAATGCATGGTACGTGGATCTTATTTTTCATTTTCATCAACAGAAATCCATCAACTCGCATGGATTGTTCAAAGCATGAGTGAAAGCACATATTTGGAAGATTTCCGAAAGTAAGGCCTGATGGAGAAATAGAAATTTTCACAGGAACTCTGAAGTTCTTCTATGGAGAAGTTATATTTTTCCTCAGCAGATCTTTGCACACTGAGATCATGTTTGTCCCTGAAACTTTATATGCCCATCAGCTCTGCTTTCTGTTGTACTAAAGATATAGAGAAATAGAGAATCTGAATGGGAATTAGTTATGTTTGAGAGACCTGTTATTACCATTGTATGTTCCCCATCAACCATGATATAATTCCATGCAATAAGTCTACAGACCAAAATGATCTTGAAAGGCAGCATGCCTTAGAGAAAGTTCTTGATCCAACATGTGCGGAACAAGGTCACTACATTCCGGTAAAACTTTTCCGATTTTATTGGACATTACACATGTAGTGCAGATGTTTAAATGTCCTAATGGATTAATGCTGTTGAAAAAGCAGTTTATGCTCCCCAGCATACATCTGTAAGCATAAAAACTTAATGTAAATACAGTCTGTCTTAGGCTGGAGACATTGCTAATATGAGATATCAAGAGAAATTTAAATGTTTCCCTTCCTCATCACACAAAAAATACTTTGAAAAAGCTGGAGTGCACATATACACACAGAGACAGGTTTCTGTATTTGGGTAAGGAACTACAAAATCAAGTAGAAAGCTGGATTCCAGATTCCTATGCAGAAAAGCCACCTTGGTAGCCAGTTACCTTATGACTGTGCCATGTATTTGAGCCAAGTATGAATAGCACAGTTCTGATTAGGCCTCTTTAACACATATCTGGTACAGAGAACTGATTAAACATGAGTAACTAATGAAAACAGGTGTGCTGTGAACAGCTATAACCATAGGCCCATCCGATAAGCTTGGCTCCAAAAACAACAAATAAAAAATGTGCTTGGAAACCTGATATCTTTTAGAATCTGCCTAAGTATTTTGGCTAGAATGATTATATTATCGCTGGGAACATCCTCTACAGGGTCTGACATTGACAGGAATCCTACCTGGAACATTTCAGAGACTGGCATGACAAGACACCACTATGACATATCATTAGAGGTGTCACCAAGGCAGCTATTTAAGCCTGGACTGCCAGTGCATCTACACAATACCAGGGAAATCCTCAGTGTGTGATACGTGCAACATCTGTAATTGTGTAATATGGGCAAGAGTGATGAATTGGCATGTCTGGCTAGGCCAGCTGCCAGGAACACATCTTAATAAACTGTTAGTGCATGTGACCAAAGCCCAGTGTTAAGGCAATTGCTGATCAGTGAACACAATGAGTACAAATCCTAAAATAGGTACAGTAACATTCAAAAGAAAATGGGAAGCCCAAATCCTATCACTATTCTATTCCCAAATTTTCTACTTCTTCACATTATTTACCAGCATTATTTATCAGCATTGAGCTGTGGAAGTTTAACTTGACTTTGGCAAGGCTTTCTGCACTGGCTTCCATAGCATGCCCACGGAGAAGGTGATGGAGCATGCGCTGGATGAGCAGACAGTGAGGCAGACTGCAAACTGGTTACACATGGCCAACACTTGAAGTCCTTTATTTCTACCACCTGAAGCAGCAATCTTTGAACAACATATTATACACAGTGATCATTTTCCCTTTTCTTCTACCACAATAAACTGCTGACTTCATTCAAAATAATGAAATTGGACAACTATGCTATTAAAAAGTTCCATGTCATTGTAGGTTGAAGGCACTTTTTAAAAATAGATCAATAAAGCACAACAGGCCAATGGCTAAATAGCACCTCAGATGGCTGTCTAAACAAGACATGTTTTTCTCATTTTCATCTGTTTAATATGTACACAAGCAATGATAATGATGGCAAGGAAACAATTTCTTTAAGTACTGTGTGACAGAGAATAATAGAATAAAACAGCCATTGTTGACCGGGATTAAGATCAGATGGCTGCCTCAGAAGAAAACCCTTAAGATGTGGCTGGACAAACACCAGACACAAATATATGTAGAAATTCCACGAAGCACTTTATTAGCTGGGCCATTCACTGAATGGCAGCTGATAAGGTTTTCAATAACATGGACACTGCTAGTTGTATAATGCTCTGTAATCTAAACATAATTAAAAGCGTTAACAATTTTGTAGCCTTTATCTGAGCACATTTTTCCCACATGCTTTGGGTGACCAGGTCATAATCCGAAGACAAGCAGCTCTCTTGTTTTAAACTGTTAGTTGAGCAAATGGCAACTTTTTTTCCCTGTGCACTAAGGTCATTGTACCCCAGGCAACATCTTGGGTCGGCATCTTCCCCAAATCCAGGATGCACCAAAACAAACACAGATGGATTACATGTTGTCTATTAGCTCAGCATTTCTTCCCCTTTCCTCAGATGCCAAAAAATAATTAAAGAGCATTTGTGCACAAGTGGTGATAGTGCATTCATATAATTCAGTAATTATCTTGTCAGCTACCTTTATAAGATTCTCAGTACTGTAAATTGCTTTCAAGTATGTGATACATTGTTCTATGAGGCTGACTACAGGAGATTCTGCAATTGAAAGTTTTAATGGTTAACAATTTTTGGTGAAGTTTAGGACTTGTTTATATTAAGTTTGACATTTGTTCCTATTAAATTCAAGGGGTAATTCTTTCCTAGGAAGCTAACTGTTTTTTTCAGGGGTACAAAGATACTTTGAACCTTCCATAGGTCCAGTGCAAGAAATGGAAACACAAAGGAGTGAGAGAAAGACTCTGTAGAGAATGTCACTTAACCCATCACAAGTAACTGCAATTAGGTATTCCAAGTGACTGTATTGCAATTATGATCTTACCATCCCCAAATTACCATCTTCTTCTAGCTTTGCAAATACGAAAAGCTACAAGAAGAGTTTCCAAAGTACTTAGCTAACTCTGTTTCTCCCATTTTAGCTACATTTTTAAGGGAAGATTTATCTGTCTCCTGTTTCCAATACTTACTGACACAGACCGTAACATCAGCAAAGCCAAACCTATGCTGTCATGCTGAGATGCATATAGTTCATATGAGCCATTAAAACCTACTTCAGTGCTACTTAGAGCACTGAGGGATACTTGGAAGATAATTACTAGCTCACTTTAATTTGCAAAAATTTCTCATGAGCTGGGATAATTGAATGCACGATAAAACTATCTGAAGTGTTTGAACATTAAATTCATGCTATAAAGCACAATTAATTGAAGAAGATTTTTGGAGAATATATTCTGCTACCCTTTTTGTAACATCTACAAACACGCAAAAACGTTTCTTTCCTGGAATACATACAGCTATGTATGCTGGCTGTAAGAAAAACACAGATGTGTGAAAGTTGAGAAGAGATCCTAGGGAGAGCATGCACAAAGCCAGGCAATTTCAAAATATTGGTTAATGACTTTTCCATCATGAAAAAATGAAGGACAAATGTGGGCATATTATGCTTGATTTCACCATCAGTAATAATCACAACACTCAATTTTCCAAGGGCCAGTTTCATAACACTGGCAAATTAATACACAGCAGAGACTAACATCCTCCCAGCTTGACTGTCTCCATGTGATGCCATACACAAAAGGACCAACTCAGAGTCAGGCACAGACACTTTGGCACTTGCAATAATGTCCTCGAGCGTGAAATCTCAAATCTAGAGCAGCCCCAGCTGCTTCAACAGGTATTTGGGTGCATCACGATTTGGGTGACCATGCAGGATGGGGCACACAAGCAACAAGCAAAAACTGGGGACCAATAAGAAATGGCAAAAGGAAAAAAAAAAGAAGAGAAAAAAAGGTTATATTTTCCCTATTAAGGGTAAAACAGGAGTATACAACAGACAGATCCTGCTGGTGTAAGGGGAACCTGGAGCTAAAGGTCCCTGGATTTAGGGACACCCTATTGGCTATAGCTCTTTGAGGAATAGACCAGCTATGAGGATTACGAGGATAAATTTAATACCAGAAGTCTCCAAAATTCAGCTCATGGATTTAGATATAGGCTCTTCTCCAAACATTACAGTCATCAGCAAAGTTTAAATCATGAAAAACCACAGCAGAAAGGCAGTAAACTCACATAAACATACAGACAACATGTTTTTAAACTCCAAAATTAAGTAAGGTTCAGAAGAAAGTTAACAAGAGTTCATCACATCAGATAAGATGAAACAGCATTGTTTGAATATCTGATGGATATTTATGGAAGTTTTGTAACAGTATCAGAGAGTTTCCCAGTTTACAAATGATGTGATATCACATTTTTGAGATGGGCTAAATGATTATCTTTATATGAATGTTACTAGTGGCTTCTATGGATTATCTGCATCTGGAAGATTTGAATGGAAGAATGACATATCACCAAAATAGACCAAAGGTTTTCCTTCCCTCTTAAAATGCTTTTTTCTTATGCTTTCTCCACTGGAAAAGAAAAACATGACTGCAGAAATAGCCTACTGGTTAGGATAATAGATTGAAATTTAGCAACTTTTGCAGTAAATTCCAGTCCTATTCCAGAATGACTGACCTTGAAGAGACTTGCAAGAAAGGCACTAACATGCTCTGAATCCTAAAACCTACTTTTAGGAATTACTTAATGAAAAACCTTGAAGACTCAGGTTCTTATCTAAAATTGCCTGCAAAAATTGATGCTTCTGGAGTCCTATGTTTTAGAAAAGTCTCACTTGGACAATGTCAAATTTAAGTATCTAAGTATCTGTCAGCCACAAGCACACCAAAATACATGGAAGTATTGACATCCCAGGCAAAACTGTAGCCTTGAAATAGGCATTTATCTGATGTTTACTGGGATCCAGTAGAACTAGTGTATCATCTCCATGCCCAGATAAGCACCTTAGGCAGGGCACTAACAACTCACTCTCTTGTGCCCTTCCTTTTGTGACCTAGAATTCTTTAGAATAGGCCATGACAATCTGAATAACTTTAAGTGATGAAGTATCTGCCATGGCTGGTTCATGGTGAGCAGCTAGAGAAGGCCACACAAGCCTGGCTTAGGCAGAAGAACATGTCTTGGAGGGAGGTTCTTGCCCATCCTGAAACTGGAACCATCAGGGTTTACTGGGACCCTAGCTAGAGGCTGGCGTTTCCACTGTTACACAGACACGTCAAATTTGCAAAGAAATCTAGCAATAGATTATTTTCTTTATGATATTTTGAGTAGCTGAAAATATGGATAGCATTGTTCTTGTACCATGTTAAGTGCTGCTAACCCCAGAGCCACTGCTTCCTCTCTTTGTATGGGGAGGAAATATTGCTGGCAAAACAGCCCAGCTTTTCCCTTCGTGTTAAGTGCCTGTGTAAGCAGCAATCACTCAGCGCTGCAGCAACAAGCTCATTTTATGATGCCATGAGCACAGTTATCACAACCAAACTGATGTCCACCAACTTGCATCTGGATTTTTAAGATCAAATCCGAGCCATACTGTATATCATCCATAAAATTAATAATTATGTTCCGGTTAATACAATGGTTTAGCCATTGCAGTTGCTGTAACCTAGCACACATTGATGCCACCTACATGAGCTAAACAAGTTGACTGAAACATCTTCCTCCAGGGTAAAACACATTCTGGTACGACTGTCCTCTGTCCTACTGAGATAGGTCAGGTAGTAAGCCTCACTTTAGAGATACTGTGGCTTGTAATTGGGATTAAGGGGAAAGAAACAACAATTGTGGAGTCTCTGCTAGAGGTCAGCTCACATGTGCTTCCCTGTATGTATCTGGCAGTCCCAGAGAGGCAAATACATAATCACAGCGGTATGCGATCCGTATGGAAAGTTCAGAGCAGATACAATTACACTACCAGGAAGCAAATAATCAGTGCTCATTTGCAAAGAGCCACATTAGGAGGGGACAGTCGTATGCCTCCCCAATGATTTATAAGTTACAAGTGCAATTACCTCTTTGAAATTGCCTGGAGAATTAAGGCCCTCACCAAATGTGCATAAAAACTCCAGACATCATTTCCATCCTCCTCTTGGTGGACAGAAAAACAAATGAAGAGGATTATTTCATTCTAGTAACAAAGACTTTGCACAGAGGAAGAAATATGAAGTACTTTCCAAGTGGTGAAGTAGCTTTAGAGGTAACACTCTTACCTTTGAACTCAAGGGGGGAAAAAACAAAACAAAACCAAAACCTAGGATCATTTCTAGCTGATATAAATATCTATTCCAAAGATATTTGGAATAGACCTTTGGAGGTCTCCAAAGTCAAGGAGACCTCAAGGTGGTCAATACTGGGAGCTCTTTGTCCAGATAGGAGAAGGCTCTAAAGATCAAAGCATTGGCATTGGTCTGGAGGTGTTGGTTTAAGTTTGTACATGAAGAACAACCAGAGAGCAGCCAGAAAGAAAGAGAATCAGTTAAAATGCACTCAGGAAATCCCAAGAGAGCAAGATGAAATGGTGCAGAGATGAAGATTAGGAGGAACGTCACACGTGCAGCACCCAACAGGGCAAGCAGAGATGTCTGCACGTTGTCTTTGCGCAATGTGACTCCCCGGTAGGCAGATGCAGAGGATCCACACTCTTCAAACTGCTCCTGCCAGGTACCCAGGACATCCTCCAAGTTCCCTGAGGGAGAGGAGGAGACAGGAGCAGAGCCAGGGCCACTGCTTGGAGGCTGGCCAGGCACCTCCCAACCATCATCCTACAGCAGTGGAGGGTGGCAACTTTGTCCACTGAGTAAATTTACTCAGCAATTCATACGGGCTAGACCAATAGAGGAGGTTTTGCTGCCGTGGTCCACAGAGAAACAAACAATGAAAGTTTTCAAATTTGGTACCGTTGTCCTCATTGGAGAGGACTTCTTGTTAGTAACATGCATTTTCATTGGTCTTGTATTATTTTGGCTCACTTCAGATTACAGCAAGGAAAGAAAGAATCCCTAATGTTTTAAAGCAAACAAATATTTATCACCACTGTTTCCCCACACCCCTGCCCAACTTTGGCACTGACAGACACTGTTTCCCTCAAGCCACCCACACTGCATGTTCCAGGGGTTTAGGAGGAGCTTCTTCATTGCACAATGAAGCAAGTCAGGAGCTGGAACTTGTTGAACAAAAAGAGAGTGGGGAAATATAATAAATAAATAAAAAGAAGCATCAGCTACAAGTCATTTCACATCCTCAGCCTGAGGGCTTATAATATTTCTGAGCATTTAAAGTCAGGCCTACCTTCATTAAATTGAGAAAAAGGGCATCTCCTTTGCCTGAGGGACCAGCTTCCCTTTTCCTCCATGTCACCACCCAGATCAGCCCAAATCTGATATCCTCCAACACTTCATGAAAGCCAATTGCATCCATACAAACATCCCCCGAATTTATGGAGACTTTGTTCAAGAAAAGGTGACCGGTACGACACTCCCGAAGTAGAACCATGGTCTGATGGAGAATTTTTACTTCATGTAGTGTATGGCGAGTTCTTCGCAGCAAGTAGAAGCTGCATTTTTCCGTATTCTACCAAAAACCAGCACCTTCTCACACAGGTAGTAGTGTGTGCATGGAGTCTGCACACTCACTTCTTTTGCTAACCTTCTCCTAGACAGGAAAAGAAAATTTGGCATATCTTGGTTTTAATTAAAATGAAACATCAGGCAAAACCCAAGACGATGTCAGAAAAGGCTCAAAACAGCAAAACTACTAACAAACACAACTGCATTATTTAGTAGTTGTTTTCCCAAAGACCACACAATAAGTTTTTTGTTTGATTGCTTTTTCTTTTCTTCATATTCTGCCTCACTTGTGTCGTTAAGCTGATTCAGATCTTGTTGTCAGTGACTTCAGCTTGTGAAGTACCAGGATGTACATGATGAGAGCTCCTACTTATAACTTGCCTAAGGTTGTGCTGATCCCCATAGACACCATCAAACATATCCTTGTGCTAATCGCAAGCAGATTCTTAGGTGGCTACTTGAGAGTATTCTCAAAGAAACCCAAACCCAACATCTTTCTAAGGTGGTTCATCACAGAATGGAGAAGGCAGATTCATTGTAAACTCCCAAAGTGCAGAGAAGACCCCTTTCTGCCCACAGACTACACCAAGAGCTGCATGTTAGCAATGCCATCTCCAGTCCTAGAAGGGCAGCCTTCCCTTACGTGCCAAAATGTATTTTGTTTTTCACCAACAGGACAAAAAGCAACTGAAGGACAATGATTGCTCTAGCTCTTAGGTCTTGTCTGCCCTTTTTGCCCCTAGAAACCCCAGAAACTAGCTTGAAGTTAGGTATAAGAGTTGGTAGGCATTTCTACACAGATATTTTTTCTTGCTTGCTCACGTGTGTGCTAAAGGCAAACTTTGGAAACCATTGCAATGCCCTGTAAATACTACTCAAGGGTGCTATTGAATAAAGTCATATAAACCACGTAGGGCTTACAGCTGGATTGCAGCTTTTTTCTCCTAACCCTCGCAAATCAGAAACAAACCCTCCACGCAATTTAGAAAGCAAAAAGATTGGAGATTTATACTGGCACCCGGAGACTCATGGACATAGTTCAAAAATATGAAAAATTATGTGCAAAATTCACATGGGGGCATAAGGGACTCCAAGTTAACCATTCAAAATGGCCATGCAATTCCACAATTGCAACGTATACAGTGAAGAGGATGAAGGGGACCTTTGGGGGCAGGGAAATAAAAGAGGCCACCAACACAGAGGGGAAGAGTGGGTGGGGATTGGAAGCATCTAAAATTAATACAGCTGACGAGGGAAGAATCTTCAGCACTTTCCTTTGTCTGCTTATCCATCTAGCCTTTCCTCAGCTGTGTGGGGACACTCAGCAAAAACAATCAGAGTTCGCAGTGGATCAGTTAACACTGAACTAAACCTCTGTGCAGATAACTCTTTTCAAAGCTGAAACAGGCTTACCTCAGCTCGAGTGCTGTGCAGCTTAATAACCTTTTAAATTCACCCTTATCTTAGCCTGCTCCCATGCAGGCAAACCATTAACCCTCCGGTTAGATCCACTGGATTTGTGAATCTTCACAATAGCCATCATTTTTCTCAGTGCTACGTGCACACTGTTCGGAATTGGGCAGGGGGAAAATAAGAGTCTCTCTTTGCCAACATCCAGAAGTAGATGGGACATTTTATTTGCTATTCTGTGCCTTACTGGGAAGTCACAGATCCTCCCTCCTACCCCTGAACTTGCCCCTTCCTCAATCACTGCTCACTAGATCAGCTCGACTCCTTTTCCGAGAATCACTGAAATAAATAACCAGCCTCCAAGGCCACTGCCTGCCTGGACTGGGAGAGAAAAGGCAAAATAAGCTCAAAGCAAGAGTCTGTGACAACTGCACATTTCAAGTCTAGATACCATGAGTACATCTGCGGTAGTGTGGAAGTGACTGAGCAGTGTGTTCACTTGAACGCTGCTGGGAATATTGCTATATTTTAAGTGCTACTGCCTTTGAAGACAGGCGTAGCTGGAGACAGTATACTGTATTATCTTTTGCTCATTTAAGATCAATGTCACAAAAATCCTTTGAAATTTTTTTCTTTCAAAATTGAAAAACATGCTTTTGATATGAAACTATTCTCCCAGACCAAAGTTTTTACCCTGGACAGAGCTAGTCCAAGCTCTTCCTGACCACAAATTCAGAGTAAAAGAAAAAAAATGTTGAGTGCAAAACTACAAGCAGTATTTTGTAGAGCCCTCTTTAGATAGCTAAGAAGTGAGTCATAGAGACAACACCACTAAGCTGGTCATTCATCAAAACCCATTTGGCCACAGACACCACAAGTCCTGTTATCTCCCTGCCAGACACTACATTTCTCCCTATCTGTCTGTCTTGCAGCCTGGTCTCCTCGGAGTCTCACAGTCTTCATTTTGGTCTTCTGTGGATTTTTTTTTTCTGCTTTCAAGCTTTTTCCACTTTATCTGCCAGGTAACAGGGAGAGAAGAATGCTCTGACATAGCATGTCTTTTTTCTTTTGTGATGAACTTACTGACTCTTTGAAAAGCAAAATCATTTTTCCCTAGCTATTTATGGAGGTGTGAGAGAAGCAGAGATAAATAATCAGCATAAAAGCATCAACAATATTTTACTAATGTTCCTCATTTGAAGAAGAGAATCATCCAGGAGAGAAATAAGTCATCTTTTATCACTGTCTCCACTTTTTTGCAAGACAGAGCAGCATATAAATTTGGAAAAAAAAACACCAAAAAATCAAAGTAAAAATATTTGTCCTTGGATGAGAAACACACAGGGTGTATATTGGTCTTTGTTACTTAGTGTGTGATCAGTTAAATATTACAGCAACAAAGGCAACTGCAATGACATACACAGAACAAATCAGAAAAACATTTTTCCAAATATAAATCTAAATTACAGAAGGGGCTCTAGAAAGAGAGCTCGTTGCACCTCTGCAGGGCATGGAGGAGTTGGAAGTGGCTGGTGACATGCTGGCAAGATATTTTCTTGCACAAAATGAGACATCCGCATCGCTCTTTGTTGCTTCAATTTCAGATTTGGGAACCAATTCTGCAATTGCTCCTTGCATACTACAGAGCTCAAGTTTTTCTGTGCAAAGATCAGCAAGTCACCCACGAGCGCTCAGCACTTGAACACACGCATCTTATAAGCACCTTATGACTCACAACATCTTGCTTTGCAAGCTCCGTGCAAGTAGCAGACAACGTGTTCACATCTCCCTTTGATAACTGCTGCCCAGAACAGCTTTTTGGGATCGCAAGGGACATGCGACACCTTCTGAAGCATTTGCACCAAGGCTGATATCTG
This sequence comes from Nothura maculosa, assembly GCA_032353885.1. NCBI lineage: Eukaryota > Metazoa > Chordata > Aves > Tinamiformes > Tinamidae > Nothura > Nothura maculosa. The sequence goes on from JAUBOD010000446.1 coordinate 2,001,992, forward strand.
GTTAGCTACTCTGGGATATGTGAGCAACTGTAACACAAATACATCATCTTCAATAAGAGTAAGCTGTTATGGCTTCCAAGACCAGTCTTGTGCTTAAACCATCTTACACCCACTGCAGCTCTGATCCAACACATTTTCCATTATGTTACAGCAGTTGATACAAGTTCCATTCCTGCTTATAGCATCTGTGTGTATCTGATTAATCCTTCTTTCTCACAGGAAGTCCAGCAGCCATAGACTACTGTTTTATTAGGTAGAGTATATCCAGATGATTTCAATAAAGCATTAAAAAAAAGCTAGTTTCCTGGTATTACAATATAAAACTACTTGGAAGGAATAATCTCAGATGATAAATCTGCTGCCATTCATCAACATTCGTACAGCTGATTAGAAACAGTTCATTGTCCCAAGCATGTCCCCTCCAACTCCCCAGCGGGGAAAATTGTAGCTCTCAGGAATACAGATACAAAACATATCCCCACACACGGAGATTTTAATGCAGCCGATAAATTGGTAACATTTGACAGCTATTGTACTAGATTTCTTTTCAGATTGCATGTATCCTTATATAAGTAGTTTTATATTATCTTGCTCCCAATACACTGGACATTCTCCCACCACCTTGAACTTTCTGTTTATCAAGTCTGAAGGAGGTAGAGCAACTTGCCATCAACATCAAAACCATTGGTCAAAGTACTGCATTGAGGAAACAGCTACAGTTTTACCAATGTCCACCACAGAGTCTGACCACATCTGTCACACACAACTTGTTCAAGCATGGGGCTGGTGCTGGGTTTTCAGTAGGCAGCATATTTGCAGCTCTTGCTTGCACTTGTGTTTAAAAGGAGTTAGTTTCAGCTTGTCTTCCAACCTCTGCATAGGTGCTTATGGAAAGATTTTGATTTTGTAAGCTCAAGAATTGCACCCAAAAGTCTTGCATAGTTTAGAGCCTTTCACTCATTTAGAGTGTAACTCCTGCTTTTCTATTACTGAACATTCAGTTACTAGACCAAAAAGAACAAATGTAACTGATGAGAATTTGTTGATTTAAAACTCATTTTAGTATTAAGGTTAAAAATACATAGGGACAAGAATCTGTGATTAAATACAAAAAAAATTAATTATTGCAAAGGTCAATTTCTATGACAAGAGTAACCTCCTTGCTCATAAATACTCCAAAAACACAAAGCAGAAAAACTGTGAAAGAGGAGTCTCTGTCTAGTCAATTAAACAAAGACTAAATTTATGGGTAAACAACAGACATGTGTTAGCTCTTTGGTTATCCAGAAATAAAAAATGTAGCTCTTTAAGAAAATGCCTGGTTATCACAGCAGGCACATTGCAATGAATGCATTTTTTTTGTGTGTGTCGGTGCCTGTGCATTGGCCACTGACAAGGTCATCAATAGAATCAATAATTGAAGCTAAAATGAAAGTTTGAGCACAGTACCAGTTTTCCATCATATCTTGGAAAGCACGGCTTTAATTAAAAATCATGTAGGATCACTGTGTTTTTCTAGGTTACAGCTTTGGGCCAACTCTGTTGGGTTGAATGCTTGTGGTCTACTCAACTTCCTGTAGTTTAGTCACTTCTTGCTTAGTGCCTGCCACAAGATATGTCAACTACAACATCTGTACGTGTAACATCAAAGACTCACTTCAGTTTACATTCTGGCATGATGAAGTAAATGCAAGTTATTTGGGTCTTTGATAAATTTTATTTCCTCTTGCCTCTTTTTTGCTCTGTAGAAGATACATCACTGATGGATCTCAGCTCCATATCAGATGAATGGAGCAAAACATAATAGGTAATGAGCTTTGTTTTTGTATGCTCTTCTAAAGGGAAGAAATAACAACTGAAAAGCAAACAGAACTGAGGCTTATGGAACAAGGGGTGGGAACCCTTCAAGGACAACTCACTGGTACCAATACAATCCCAACCGGACCATTAACTCCTACCCTCAAGAAAACACGGCTGGATTAACTGAAGTCTTCATTCTCCTTTCATTCATAGCCACATCCATGTAATAAAAGTACTGTTACCAAGTCAGGTGGTTTAGCAGCAAATTTGGGCTAGTTTTGCTGTAAATAAGGACTGCAAGTACTCTGCTATTTATGGCACATGTCCATATGTACAAGGCACTTCTAACTTTAAATGAAATAATGTTACTAAAATATTTCATTTTCCTCTCTGAAATTTGCATCTTTCAAAGTCAACTGTGCACCTCGTTCAGAAATAAAGGCATGCACATATATATATGTCCAATTATAACCATGGTATCTCCGAAACTGCCATTTTGTTCTCTTCTTTTGAAACTTAGAGCACGAATAAGCCACTGATTCAACAAAGAATATTGACATTTTATTCTTACTGGCCTGGATATCTGCCCAAACAAAGAGCCGGTTAAAGACAAAATACAAAGAGCCCTTTTGTGAAGGACTAAGTTCACCTGGGAGAACTATTAATGAAGTCCCACGGGGTGGGGACTCCAACTTCCCTGCTTTCAACTATAAAAGAAACCAGGCTGTCACCCCTTTCTCTTTAGGCTGTAAGGAGGTGTGTTAACGTAACTGAGATTTAAGGACCTTTCTGCCATTAATCTATAGGGTCTGCGATGAAAGAAGCTAGATCTTCAGTCAACTCCCCCAGCTGCTAGATAGCAGCTGAGAGTCTAAAGCGAAGTTTAAGTAGGTCAGTGCAATAGGACCGTTAGCTCTGATGGTGAAACCTTTGCAGAAATCAATATCATAAGCAATAATTATGTAAGATAGCAGCACAAGTGACTGAACTCAGAGTACACATGTTCTAGCCTTGTTTAAAGCCACTGGATCAATTTGTTTGGCATTGCTGCAGTGGCAGGCATAAAAACTTTGCTTTACCGGGTGAGATTAATGTCTGCTAGAGCCAAATACCTTCTGTGGCATTGCTGTGTAAAATATAACTCTCCTAGCAGATAGCGGCTCACCAACCCTTCAGGAAACATTTTTCCTCTGACCTCATGTTTGATAATTAGTTTATAGTCTGACTCTGGATTATTTTGGTCATCTTTTTTCCCCCTCTCTTCTCTTTATTTTTATTCATTTTTAGCTTTTCTTTGCCTCCTACTGAGCTTGGCCTTAACTGCTAGGTCAAGCATGCTCTGTGCTTTAAATTCATCACCTTTCCCATATATTAAAAAAAGATAATAAGCTACTCTTTGCTCATGCAGCATTAAGATAATTAATGATAGAGGTTTCTGTCATTTCTAAATCTTCTATTGCTGTGCAAAGAATGAGAAAATCTGCTGAAAATCAGAAAACACATGCAAAAAAGATGATAAAGCCTGGCCTGCTCTAAGAGCTTCCGTTTGCCATGCCTCTAGGACAAGGCAAAGGAGGAGGCCTTTGTCAATGCATCCTTGTCCTCATCCCATTTCCATGGATTTTTGCAGATGCTTCAGGCCCACCTGCACCACTGCTGGGAGTGGGATACACCCAGTAATGCTGAGAGGAACCCAATGGCTGATAAACTTTCTTTTAGGACAGGGGAAGTCTGCAACATATGAACTACCAAAAGCCTTGAATTGTCTTTACCTACCCATGGGACAACTACACATCCCACTTCAACACCGATAGAGTCTGCTCTCATCTTCTCCCTTTTCCAGGGTTTTTCTGCTCTCTCCTTTTTTCTACAGTCCAAGTCCTGCTTCTTGTTCAGCAGGAGCATCAACACGGCTCCCTGCAGGGCTCACGTACTGCAAAGTGCTTGAAGCGATCCATGCAACACGGCAGGATTCGGCTGCCCTCACAGCGCTCGGAACTTCAATGGAAAGGGCACATTTCCAGATAGTCTCATTGGCTTTGAAGTCCACCTCTTCAAACCCCATAAATCTCCCTCTCTATCTCTGATATACACTCACATTTGGTACAGAAAACATCATTAGAGCTCTCTGAGGAAGACCATTAAACAATCCCAGTTCATGAATCACAGCTCATACAGAAGTTTTATATGGACACACTTCTCCAGAACATAGGCTCACACAACTGCACACACCTCTCACATCGAGGCTAAGAATCACAACCGAATGCTATTAAGAACATATATCTTGAATGAATAACTCGTAGCTTGGAACAATTAAGACAGGCTGCCAAAACAAGAAGATTTATAGCATTCAGGAAACCACTATTTTACAGCAGACATTCTTCAGACTTGCATTAAAAAATAATGTAAAATAGTCCTGATGAGCCAATTTCCATTTCCCTTTTCATACCTTCCCAATATGCACACACTACCTAGCTTTTCTATTAGTTTTTTCCAAGAAATTTAGAAATGCCCAGACAACACAGGGACTTGACATTGATGCACTGTCATTTCCAGCAGTGCTTATCATTCAAGAGAAATACTAGAATAATAACCTTGCAATGAGCTTTTAACTGAGGATTCATTGAACAATCACTATAAAGACATTTAGACTGGAGTCTAAAAGGGGAAAATATCATGGCTTGCAAATGCCAGCTTTCTTTTTGTTTGTAGAGCTAAATCAAAAAGAATCTGGTTAGTGTTTTTAGATAAATTAGATTGTCATTTAAAAACAACAACAAAAAATGTAGTGCAGACATAATTGAAGGTCCTACTTTCTGAAACCTGATAGAGGGTATAATGACTCCTTTCTAGCTATGCCAAGCAGGCAACATGTTATGGAAAGTCAATATATCATTAAAGAGGATATATTATACTGCTTTTGTTATGGAAAATCTACAGGCAGACAACAGAACCATAGTTTTCCAAGAAATACACCCCAAGACTTTTTGCAAAGAGCTCTTAGAAAAAAATGAATAAAGGAGAACTTATCACAGAAACATTTTAGATCAAAATACAGACAAATCAATTCTTTACCTTGAGGAAAAAAACCCTCACATAGGCAGATCTTCTGGTTTTGCACAGGAAAGGGCATAAAGCAGTTGAGGTGCAGAGACCTTCTCAAGGGAATCTAGGATCCTTATTTCACCCCCAACCTTGTGAGCCACCAGGTATCTACTAACCAAAGGATTGCTGTAGCCCTAGCTAGTTTTTTCAATCCCTCCTCTGATAGCAAACAGCTGGATGTGTGCTAATCATAGGGTGCAGCTAACTCTATCAACCTGAGCAGATCCTGCCCTTATGAGAGCTGACTTGTGGATAGGCTGCAGGTGCGGGGCCCTGTCTCCTGGCAGCTAAACCCAGCCTAGCACCCTCAGCCTCATCACAGATGCCCATGCAGCCTGAAAGGGCAGTGCTTCTTTTCCATGAGCTGGTAGAATCAAATAAACTTACTGAGTCTGCCCAGAAAAAAAAAGTATCACAAATAAATCAGAAATTCCCTGTCATGCCAGATAAACTGAAGAAGTGAGCTAACTGTTACAACCCACAGCCTGTTTCCCTCACCACTTTCAAAGAGCAGACCAGAATAGAAATTAGGTGTGAATTTGGCTCCAAGTACCACATACCATCTTTCATGTTAATTCTCTAGCGGTTCACCAAGAGGTCTCTATGCAGAAGCCTGGGTGTTGACTCTAGTAGTCTTATGGTTCAGACATGGATCCCCAAAGCGATGCCTGGCCTCTAAGCAACTGCTCGAGCAGCTTAGATGTGTTTGGCAAAGCACAAAAGCATCACAGTAAACTCAAGCATGCACCAAAGTTCCTTTGCCTGAAACGCTTAAGTGAATCAGAGAACAATAATCACCTTGCCTACCATATAAAATGCTATTATTACAGTTCTTACAAAACATATATGTGTACATATGTATATAAAACATAACTGCAACCCTTTCTCACCAGATTGAAGGCATATGAGTAAAAAGCTCTATACATGTCAAATTTAATAGGCACCTTGCTTCCATTATGTAATAGTATTTGTCCCATGACCACTTTATTAAAATTTCAGTGCATAACTGTTAAAATAATAACAGTATCAGCATGAGCTTGGCTCTTTCTGTTTAACCTGATGGTTGTTCTGCCAACTCTTGCTGAAAGATTTGATTTTATTAGGTCATATTTCAGACCTATCTTCCTGAAGAATGAAATAAATTAATTTTCTTGGTGATGGCATGCAAGACTGACATGATGCACTCACCAACATCTTGTAGACAGCTGTGAACATTTGCAGTGGTACCAATTAATCTACGATAGCATCAATGAAGAGAGACAAAGAAGCCACCACAAAAAGCTCTATTGAGTACCATAAAAAACGAGGGATGCAGGTGTTCTGTGAGTCCATTTAACTTTTTCAGCCTTGCTGAAAGGTGACACTGGAATCAACTGCAGTCAAAGGGCAGTCCCTGCTGTCCTCCTTCACATATTAATTTATTTATGGCAGGAGTGGAAGGATACTAGTTTCTAAAGCAACCTAAAGTCTAAAGTTCTGACTTTGATGGCTTGTCTTTTTTCTACAGGAAATGTTGTGGCATCAAAAACTATATAACTTGAAACATTGATACAGAAGCAGTAATATCCAATTAATAAAGTATCAACCCCCAAATATGCATGCTTAAAATTCACCAAATTAAATGGAATGTGAGCACAATTTTGCTGAATTGGGGCCTTAAATTCTATTTCGGGCTAATGACTCTTTTGGTAAGCTCTCAGCCAATCAGAGCTTGGAATCTTTAATGATCAAGCTGTGTAAATGGCAGCTACTAAATGACATTTTAATACCCTAATGATCTTTTATTTCAATGAGCAAATGCTTTAATGCAGCATGCCTTGCACACTGGAAAGAGCAAGGAGAGCAGGTAAGCACAAAGGATGAACAATATCTAGTGCAAGCCCAATGCTCTGATCTATTTCCCAGATATCAGCACCCAGCAGAATCCAGCACCCATCTCAGTTCCGAATGTACCTATACTAATGGAATAGCAGGAAGGTGGTACTTCCATCATGATAGAACCTGGGCCAGGGCCCACTAATGCTAGAAGAACCAACATGATTAAAATACATTATTGAAAAAACACCTTAGCACGCTCTAAGGGAAAAGCAAGATGCAAAGTCCCAGTCCGGTAATATCACAGTTGAGTCAGGAAGGGCTGTGGAAATGAGGGCTAATGGATAACATCATTATGGTCCTACAGTCACTATAAACTCCTGCTCCCTCTGCCCCAAGGGCTGGGTTAGGTATCAATCAAGCAGTGAAATAAGTTCTTTTGGAAAAAAGGTGTGGCCAAAGCCACAATGAAAGCAAGGATTTATACTTACAGCACAGTGCAATGGCTTTAAAGAGGTGCCGACCATTCTCCTGGAAGTGCGTAAGCCAGAAGTACACCTTGGATCTGCATCGAGTCTGCTCGTGCACTTACGGTGATGGCATGAGCAGCAGAGCAGCCTGCAGGTGTGAGCACTCTGTGAGCCCACGCGTCTGAAACTTGGCCACAGCTCTTTCCTCTTTAAATGACATTTCCATTGGATCCTGCTGAAGATGCCAGCTACCTGTAGCGTTGTTCCTTCTGGATCAGATGTGTAAAAACACTTCCAACGTGCTGAGTTTTCCCCAAGGCTCTCAGGTGGTTCATTGCACTTGGAAGCCTCTCAGCTCAGGTGGTTCCTTTTCCCCTCTTCCAAGCCTTGTCCCATCATTACTGACTCTTTCTCCTTCTCCCCAAGCTCTGTCTTTGATCCCTATTAGACTCCTTGGCGCCCAGCAGTGATGTTTCATGTGGAGATGCTGCATTTGGGAGTCTCGGCAGGTCAGGTACTTTCTCTGCTGGGGTCTGGCCAAGAGCTGTTTTCCAGCCTTGTGATCTCTAAGGTTTCTGTGAAGAAGCTGTGCCTCAAAATATATCACTCCTTTCCCTGACCTCAGGGAAACCTCTGAACTTAGGACAGCCAAAGACAACATCTACTCTCTTACTCAAATGGAGTTCAGGAGAGAGGTAAACTCTCCTGTGGGTTTATATAAGCTCTTTTAGATTTGAAAAGGGGTTGGGTTGAGTTCTTTCAAAGTCCTGGGATGGAACAAATTCCCATTTCCCCTCTGATGAGACTCTTCCATTCTGAAGTATGCAGTTTTCCTAAACAACAATTAGTCATAGATTTAGCTTTTGTGGCCTATGAATGAAGCTGCAATCCATACCATGTTTTTGTAGATCTCTGTCATAACGAGATTAGCGCTTGAACTGGCTAATATTTGAGACTGCTTACTCCATCACATCTGGGAGAAAAACTGCTGGAGAACAAGAAAACATGCAACACTATTGTGTGGCTCCATAACTCTAACCTGTTGGAGGGCAGCTGCAGAGATTATTTTTCTTTTCGTATTTGAGGCAGCCTGAGAGAAAAAAGAGGATGTTCAAAAGAGTAAATATCAGTCTTTATAAAATGACTCGACCTCATGTGATCAGGAACACAGATACCTGAAGGGCTTTGTGTTCCTCAGAAGTTCCTCAGGTTCTTCTCTAGTGGTTATCCAAGCAAAGTAGCCTGTATGGGACTTGTTCAATCGACCTGCAGGAAAAAGCAGAAACTTGGAGGGAGGCCGGGAGGATGCCCACACAGGAAGCAAAGGCGACACGAGTACACAGCTGAATTAAAGCAGAATTAATCTTTTAATTTCCAGTGCAGCAGTCTGTGTTACACACAGCAGCTCCTTGTGTTTCTCTGTTTTGATTTGTTATTCATTTAATATCCTAAGATATTTTAAGCATCTTTCAGCCTCTCTTCATTTGGAGCTGATTTATACCATCCATCCCAAGTACAAAAGCAGGAAGCTGAAGGAGGGCTCCGAATGTGTGGAAAATTATTTTTCAGGTTTTTGAGCTCAGCTCTTCCCTGCTTGCCTGAAACTACTGGCCACACTGTTCCTGTGTGGTGCCGGGTGCCAGGAGCCACCTTTCATCTCCCAGCTTCAGGGCACTTTTGCTCCGGGTAGATGAGCTGGCCCGTCCTGAAGCACTGATAATGCTGAGAAGCTGCTTTCTAGTGCTCGGCTAAGTGGCTCCTCCGTTTAGATAAGCTGCTCTTTACTTTTCTTGGACATTTTTTCCTTCCTTGATGTGGCTGCTGATCCATTCTGCGTTGTTTTTCATAGGTGTATTAATGCTTCTTCTTTGAAGGCTTGCCTGTTCATTATTTAATGGCTCCACCAAGACTAAACAAAATTCGCCCTGAATCCATCCACCTCTGCAGAGGAGGCCTGGGCTGCCAGACAAGGTGTGGGAGGATTGTCCCCCTGTCTGAAGTGGATTGTATGCCGGTATTATACCACGGTCATGTCCCTGCTTATTCTGCACTGCTGTAGGTGGCATGTCTGTGTGGCAGCACCATTTCCGAAGCCCAGGTGGGACACTCACTCATTCTGTGAGTTTATTCTCTCCAGACTCTATTTCCCCACTGTCCTCCAAATGACTTTTTGTCACAGTAGCCTCATCTTTCTGCTAATCGGGAGTTTGGGGATTACATTGCAGATGACTCTACAGTCCAGCTGGCAGGGAAGTGGTTGTTGATTCAATAAAATACATGCAAGCATGGCTGGATGGTTGGCAGTCCTCTTCTGCCTCGAGATTTTATTGAGTTCGGATCTGACAAAGTCTCTCAAGACTTACAGTTTCAATCCTGCATTGTCTAGGGCATCACTCTTCCCTTTTTCTTCACTGAAGCTCAAAACATCATTCTCCTCCTCTTTGAGTTCCAGACTGTCTCTTTGACCACAGCCGCTTACTCACCTTGCCCTAATCTCTCGGTATGCGATGGGAAAGCCCAGTGTCTGTTGT
>JAUBOD010000446.1:2014753-2031512 GCA_032353885.1 Nothura maculosa
TTCATAAAAATACTTCTTGAGAAATTTCCCTCTTCCTGTCTCTTATTGGAATAACCAGATTGCTGCATGTCTCAGATTTGAAAACAAATATGGAAAATAATATTCTTGGATTTCCCCTACTCACACATTCTACTATAGACAATGGCTTCACTGCCAGCTGTAAATTAGAGTAGTGCTACGCTAGCAATATACTTCACGTACAGACTGAGAGCAATGCATAAATAATTCCAGCAAATGGTCTCGGTAGACATTTGTCTGCCAAGTGTAAGCTGTGGCTAGAAGATAATTTTCATTCCCAGCTTTAAGAGGCCCTTACCGATATAAAAGATTTCAGTGCTTCAGTTTGAGTTACCTTTAAAAATGAGAAAATTATTTGCATTAGGAAGTTGTGATTTTTTTAATGCTTATAAAATCTTTCAGTGCATTGCATTTTACCCGCAGTACCTTAACGATGATGCATGATTTCCACGTGGGGAACTAAGTCTCACTAATAAACACAATCTTATTCTATATCTTCATGCAAAATAGTACAATGGGCCCCGGCTGTTCTGCTGCCTTCTTATATAGTTATTTTGTACTTGTTGCTAAAAACAATGGTAGCAGACAGGCATAGGATCCATGGGCCAGGAATCCAGATGGACACTGTATGAATACACAACAAAAGGCAGCATCTGTCCTGAAATTATGACTGTTCAAAAAAAGAAAAAAATCACAATAGGGTGCTGATCCCTCAAAACCCATAAATGCCTAACATTAGATGCTCTGCATAGCCCAGTGAAGTCAATAAAGACAGTCACTGTGCAGAAATGGAACATATGAATGCACTTTTCCAAGTCTGAGGAATGAGGAAAAACAAATGTATCCCCCTAGGTCCTAACAATCAGAGAGCATATGTATTAATAATGTGCAATACCCAGCACAGTGCATGGAAGGCCATAAAACCGTGCACCACTGGAGATGGGTTACTACATACACAATTCCCTTGCTCTCAGAGGTATATACATCTATATCTACACACAAATCAACTGCAACAATAAGAATTTGTTTGGCACCAGCTTCCAGCAGCTAATGGATAACACAGACCCAAACCGCTTCTCCCGCCTTTTGTCCGCTCCGGAATGCCGTTCCTCGCTGGAGACGCTCCGCAGCAGCAGCGAACCCTGGGGCGAAACTGGGAGGGTAGCTAGAACCAGCCCATCTTTGTCTACAGAAACCTTCCAGCCACATAAATGTGTTTTACAGATGTCTAGGGGTAATTTACTCAGCCCAGAAGAATACACTTAATAGCATGGAGAGGTGTGCAGGGTTTAATGAGCAGCCAGTGAATTGCATGTCACCACCACCTGCAGCTAGAACAGACACACCAGAGAGCATTTTATGGCCAAAAGACCTGATTCATTCTTTCTGGCATAACATAGTGCCAGCTCTGCCTTTCCCATGAAGTTCGGCATTCACCAGTTCGAAGGGGTCATCCTGTGTCCACCACTCATCCCAGGGCTTTTCCAGGAGCAACTCCAAGGCTGGGTCACTGCTGCCTCCTGAAATAGGGTACTTTTTGGCCTCCTCTTCCATGAGAAGCAAGGTTGTGGTGGGTGAGGCCCACAGCTCCTTACATTCCACTTTTGGATCAAAAAGAGAGAACACTTGCGAATTGCACACTAACCAAAACACATGGCAGAACTGTAAATATATAAATATACCATGGTCTAAAGAAACACAAAAATCCTACCCTGCGTGTGTCTCATGGTTCAGCTCTACTTGCCAGATGACTTTGGGCCTTGCTACTTCTCCAGCATTTGTGTCTAGCCAGAATCTAACACTCGACTTGGAAAGGGAAATTACTCCTCCTTCCCTGAAAGTCAATTGCTGCTCGTGAAATCCCAGATAAAATGGGAAAGTGCCTGCCAAGAGTCTAAGAACCCATTCAAGGCCAAGTTCCTACAGGCATCCACACTTGCAGTCCATTCTGAGCTGCCACATGGTACAAAAAGTCTGGGAATACACACACCAGCTAGATGGTAAAGACGCAATATTAAGGAAGCTATTAATTTCATGTCCATTTCCTTAAAACATGGAGTGTTATTTGTGAAAATGTATTTGACATCATTTGGAGCAGAAAGGGTATTTCAGATATAACCGAGAAGCTGGAAGAATGTTTTAACTTCCTTCCTCTCGGCTTCTGAAGTGATTTACTATATCCTTCTGGTAAAGGATCCAGAATCATTTGGAGAGGGGAAAAAAAGACTTATTGGGAGATTAAAGAAATCACTGAGCTTGCCAAAGCTGACAAATACACTCAGAGCTCAGCTACGCCTCCCTGGAAGGCCGACCAGTATTGGGATTAGCCAAAGAGTACATATCCAGTTCATGTACAATTTAATGACAATGATGGCAAATTGCAAAGAGGCTCCATGCGCTGCTCAATAATGAAATCACATCCCAAAAAACACCCTTTGCTGGCTGTGCCAAAGTCCGGGGCACCTGCAGGAAGGAGATATCAATGAACAATAATACAAAGAGGAAAAAGGAACAGTTTAATAGGTAAAATTTGCTCTCCTAGGACATGCCCCTCCTTTCACCCGAGGAGAGATTTGCCATTGATTCCAACAGTGTTTTTGGTCCAGGAGAGTGTGGCACACTGCTGGTGGCACCAGGAAGGGCGCCTAGGAAATTTCCAGCATTTATAAGTTATATTTCCTCTATGCAGGCCTATTCAAAGCATAACTGAGCAAACTTTTCCATAATTAACCTCTCTTAGGTCATTCCTGCCCACGAGGTATTGCATTGACTGCCCCTACACTGAAGAATATGGTCAAAATTATTAGCTGCTTTTTAGTCTGAAGATTTTTTTTACATCCCAAGTCTAGTGCTCTGAACTTTCTTTTGTCTCACTATAAATCATTTCATTATCAACCTGGGCAGCAATTAGATGGAATTTTGCCAAGGCCTGGGATTTCTCTGGTGAATAGTATTTGCAATAATGCTTTCCGTTCTATTTTTCAAGGTAATCACATTAAGTTTCATTTTAAACAATATGGCTTTTGATGTAATACATGTTTCTTCTTGATACAAAAGTAGCAGAACCAATGCAAACTTGGTGACTCCTGATCTTTCACCACAGTCTTTTTATCAACAGAACTAACAAAAACATTTCAGGGACTTTTTTTTCTATATCTTTTTGGATATAGAACCTTGGAGGTCATGCTTTAAGTGCAATACGAACACAACCCTGGGGATTAGTCACGTATGGAACAAAAAGCAGTGCAGATTTTTAGGAAACATAAGCGTTTCAAGAATCTTGAACCTATGGGCAGAGCAGGGGTAAAGTGGCAAGTTAACAATACAATGCTGATAACACTGCAGGAATCATTAGTTTATAATAGAGCTGATTTGCACCTTATTTGAAATGGTTCTGTGACAGCATAGCTATAGATAAATATTGCTGAGAAAGCTGCAGGAGCTTCTACAAGAAACCTATGAATTTGCCCTCTTTAGCTGTTATCAGGCTAAGGTTTGTCTGATGGGTTGTGTATGATACAAGCATGAGACGTCCTGGTGGATAAGGATTTTAGAACCACCAGAGAACGTCTGTCCCGATACATCATCGATGATTATATTTGTATGTGAACCTTGGTACAGGGCAATGATCAGCAGTGAATTATGGAAAGCTTGAGCAGTCTATCAGGAAAGATGATTTCTGGGATGAAACCATGAAAGTATCATTAAAATCTGAAAGACAATATTAAATATTTGCTTGAACATCTTTCATCAAAGCTTATATTGCTACTAATCCCGTTAGAGTATTGTATTTACGGTGCACTGGGAATCTGCCAGGGAAATAGCTACACTGGAAAATATCAAGGTAATCATAAGTGAGGCTGTATTGCTGCAGAGGCTTCCATCAGAAAAGGTTTCTCAGGTCCTGGTCAGTGCAGAGGAGGGATTGCCTCCTTTCTGGGCAGATTGTCAAGAACGTGGGAGAACCCAAGTCGAGAGCCTAAAGTGCCGACTTAGAGCAGGCTGCATCTCCCAAATCCCACACAACTGGCCTCACCCTCAGGCTCTCCATTTTTTTTTTTGGATAGGTCTTTTTAATCTCTCTCCCTTTTGTTTTTCTTCCACTCTCAGCATTTTGGGAGGACCTGAGTTTGTATCAATGCAGAGTTGAAATCTAGAAATTATTTATGCCTAGAAAGTCTGTTTCTCTCCCACCTTTGTATGCATTTTTTTTTTCTTTAAGCCTTTAGTGCAACAAGAACTGGAGATTTTAGAGAGAATACTGCAAAAAACATGAGCGCTGACTCCTCCTCTTCAGGAGTCATTTGAGGACTTCCAGCCAAAGCTATACTCCAACGTCTTAATGATCTTGGAGCGTCCTGCACCCTATGCGTAATTAGATTAAAACACTGTCACTATTGCAATACACATCTCAGCATTATGGACACCCACCATCTATATTAGATTATTTTACTTCTAGTTTAGCTTGTTTATGGCTTTGGCTCAAAATGGCTCTGAAAATGCTGCTTGGACTTCTCTCCTTAGCAAGGGACTTGTGTGAACTGACACTGCTAGGACCGACATCTGCAGCCCCAACTTGGCACATTTTGAGTAGCTAATATCTTGGCACACAGACCCAATGAGCCTCGCTCTGTATCTTGGCAACAGAGTCTATAAACATTGCAGACATGCCTCCTTTCTTCCCCGTGGAACAGGGCATGACCAGACGTTGCAGCCATACAAAGAGACAGGCGTGGGGGAGGCAGGAGAGGGCTTGTTGAACATCAACGAAGAGTGGGGGGAGGATAGGAGGGGAAACTCAAATTGTAATTCACTAAAAAATTTCTTTGGGTGGTGGCTATGTTCAAATTCAGATGATTTCCCTTGGCACAAACCTGGCATCAAACCCTGTCATTTTACGCCTTTTGAGAGGATTGTGGAAGGATAAAGCTTAACTGGGAGGTGGAATCATATCCTAGCAGTGTTGACACCTTTCAACTGATTTTTCCATTTGATGTTCAATAATAAAATAACACCATTAGCAGGAAACATGTCCTTCCAGCTGTGATGTCTGCAGGTATGTGATGTCTAGACCCGTAAAGGCATCTCAGACTTGTGGATTTCTATGGGAGCTGAAGCACTGCAGAGCCTTCATGGCTCTACCTGCAGATTAGTAACAGGCCATGGTTGCTTTAGAAAACTTGGCCCTAGGACACAAAAAGATGCACTTTGCTTTTTTTCCTTCAGAAAGATGCTCTCAACTGGATCCTGAGCTCTAGGCAAGTTTATTAATTTGCAGAGGCTGCTTTGGCTCAAGTCCTTGCCTACATTGCTGCCTCATCAGCAAGTGTAATTGCAGCACTTGCAAGCACAACTGATGTAGCTTCCCACTAGCACATTCTGAGAGCACTGACTCATTTTCAAAACAAGCACTAGCCTGGAAGCTCTCACTTCGTGCTCACCACCTAAATCTGGTGCTTTGTGGACATTTGGGCTCTACCTTAGGACTATATTTTGGCTCTATGACTCCATGCTTCCCCAGACTCTTTGCTCAACTCCTACTCACCCCTCCTTACAGCCAGGATTTATTCCAGGTTAGCTCTCATGGCTGGAGGGATAGTAGACCCTGGAGAACATCACAGTGGCATCAGCTCACCCTCCTTGGCTTAGAGTTTCCTTCCACCCTCATCACCCCATGCTTTCTTCCTGCATGCCATCCCTCCCACTTCCATGGGGTGCAGAGGGACTCACATGCCTTCTTTCACATTCTGCCAGGAACAACCTAGCTATGTGAATGGGTTAGAAATAGACTCAGTGGAAAGCAGAGCTGTCCTAATGTCCATCTAGAGCATAGGCAGGGCACCCAGGTGCACAGGTACATCCATCCATGGAGCTTTTCACAGGAAGAGACAATTTAGGCATCTTGCTCTTTCTTTGCTAATGTGGATGGACCCCACTTTATAGATCTCATGTTACATAAAGGCACAAGAGATCTCTTATTCTGCAAATTTTACTGCTAAAATGCAACACAAGTCATTTTTTTTTCCTCCCCATGAAGTAAACCTCTACGTTATCTCCAGAAACCACAAAAAATCATTGGTAACTCCCCATGTCCATAGACCCATCTTATCACATTGCTGCTGCTATGGGGAAGGAATGAAAATGGGTGACGGTATGATAAGCTCATGTTTTTTTCTTGCTGCTTTTGCTGACTCAGAAACTTCAGAAGAACAAGCAGCAGCAGACAGAGTAACCCAACCTTATCGCAGTGGAACCCAGTCGTAAGGGTCTCAAGGAGCATGCAGAGAGTCTCCACAGCAGCCTGTCCTACTCACTGTTTAAGTTGTGTCACACAAAACACAGCCGGAAAAAACTGTAAACCCCTCCTTTTTTAATTTTTTTTTTAAAGTACATAGGAACTTAATTATTCCATTCAAGAATATTGTACAACAGTGGTGAAGACCTCTTTTTTAAAGCTTCCAGGAAAAAAAGAAAGAAAGAAAGAAAGAAAAAAAAAATAAGGGAGCATTTTTTTTTGTTCAGGCTGCTGCAAAGGTTCAGACTTGTTTTTTTAAAAAAAATCCTGATGACTGCCAACTTTAATTGCCAAAAATGTGCTTTCAGTTATTAAAGTCCTAATGAGGTAAGTAGGGGAAAGGACAGTTTCTTATTTCTTGCTCTTGACAAAATAAAATAAAGCCAGAGAGAAAAGTAATAAACATAGACTAGCTGGAGCTGTGGGGTGCAGATAATGTAATGACCTACTGGTCATGGCACTCGAGCCATCAGCACTGTTGTACCAGCCTTGTCTTTTTTTTTTTGTTCCTAAGGAAATAACTTTACTTGCTAACAACAATAGTGAGGCATGACCCAGTCCCTAGAGAGCTCCCCACACACAGACATTTTCCCTGTGCCTCCTGATGTGTTAGCAGAAGACTGGAAAATGGAGAGGGAAAATGTATTGAAACTGCAGGTGAGGCTACCACGTTTTCACATTTCCTAGCCACAGTCTAGTCCCAGAAGCTGTAATAAAATACTTTGCCTCTTCTCCTGACTGTAACATAGCCACGACTCAAAGGAAAAGGCACCTGCCCTAGACAACAAACGTTCAGTCTTCATATGGCCGTTGAGTACCCGTGGTGAAGGGAAAGGAGCTTTCACTTAAGTAGTTGCAACATCTCAGTTGCATCCCTGCCGCTATGGGTGAGCTGCTTGGATGAAGGTCTTGGTATGGCAATGTCGTAGCCCTGGAGCTTGGCTAATGTTTGAAAGCCAACAAGGATTTAGGGATTTTGGAGGCAGTGGGAACACAGGTGGCTCTAGCCCAATGTAGACACGTAGCAACAGAAGTGATTGGGGTTACTTGGGCTTTTGTTAAAAGATTAAATAGAAAACTTAGCAACAAATACCACAGTGCACACCAAATCCAGCAGCATGGAAACTGCTCTACTTTTAGTAGCCATTGGTAGTGTCCACTGTGCCCATCTCTCCTTCTGCTTCCAGATAAATTAACTCTTTGAAATGGCCACCCAATCAGCAGGCCACATGAATGTGCTAGACTAAGGGAACCAGAAAAGTCCCTCCCCGTAGATAGACCCTGCTTCTACCCACAGCAACGAAGTCAATATGTAGAGCAGTCTTTTAAAGGTCATATAACTCGGTCTGCACATGTATATATAGAGAAGGGCCAAGTTACAAACACCTCCAACCCATGCTCTCAAACTATCCACTTCCCTGCTTACTCAGCTTTTACTTACTGTGTTCCTTAAGCTGCAGCTTAATGTTTTCTTTCAAGGCTATTCCTAGAATTAAGAATTGAAACTGACCCAGACTATTTAAACATCTTTTTACAATTAGCAGAATAAATGCTTTTAAAAACAAAAGTTTCCTAGGGTGGCTTCAGATTGGGTTTCTTATTCCTATTTTCGTTTTGGCATCCGCTAGCATTTCTGGGAGTACGTGTGTGTCTGAACTTGCAGGCTGATCTTTGGCTGGGGACTCGTCCCCGTAAAACAGGCCAGGAGGACTGGTTTACCATACGTTTTTACAAGATGTGAGATGAAGAGCTGCTAACAGCAGAGTGGGCAGTTGCCAGAGTCAATACAAGGTCAGAGCCTGGCGGCACCTGGGGGCAGAGCAGCAATGGGAAGAAAGGAAGAGCTTGGCTACAGGTCCTGCTTCTTCCATAGGGGCAGAGGAAATGCTGACAGGAGAATAAGCAGCTAGATATAAATGAATTCTGGAGCCCTCTCAAGTCCTGTGCTGTTTATAATTACCTATCATTTGCCCAAGCCAAATATTCGCTCTTCTGAAAGACCCTAATCCATTACCTGCCATGTACTGCCCCTTTGCAATTTCCTCATGTGCACTGCAATGTTCCGCGAGGCTTTGATGTGCTCCTGAGGCCAGGGAGGCTCTGAAATTCGGGATTAGCAAACATCCGCAGGCACGATGTAGGCGCTGCAGCGCCAGCACATGTTCCAGCATCTGAATCCAATAACGGCGTGCCAAAATTTGCTAAAAGGCAGCAAGGTGATTCCTTCCTCCTTAGGGTGGCAGTACCCGGGCCAAGAGAGCTGCTTGAAGCCAGTGCAGGCTGAAAACCCTTGGAGCATCAGCCAGAACTGTGTGCTAAAGGATGCTAAAAATCTGCTTTCGTCTGGGCATCTCCTTACAAAGGGATTTTGCTTGGTTAATATTGACCTTGATTCTGGGGAGAAAGACTTGCCTTTGAGCAATGCTGCCCCAAAGAGGAATCATCAATGTGGGTGTTGTTATTCAACCCTGTGCACCCACCTCTCATGAAAAACCTGTACATAAAATTTCCATCACTCTGCTATCCTGCTGCAATACGCTGTGCACCCTCTTGCCAAGAATATGCAGGTTTATTTGCAACCGTGTTTTTTGATTCCGGTGTGTATATACGCTAATCACTGCAGAAGCAGAGCCCTGGTTGTAGGTACAACTTAATTTAACAGCGATACCAAAGACAGGAAAAAAAAGAGCACATGAGATCTTTAACCAAAGTCTTTTGCTTCCCTTGCATTAAAAGAAAATCCCGGAGATGCAAAGCATTAGTCACAAAAGGTGGATATTTCCTTATGCACTGATGCAGGTCAGGGTAAAGTCTGCTTATAATGCTTAAATGAATAGGTCTAAGTAGCTCCCCAATTTTTGGATAAACAGCTGCAAATAAGACAATAAAAACAGCTTTTTTTGGTTTTGGTTAATTTATGTTTTCTGAGAACACAGGGTTTGTTCTTGTTGTTGCAGCTGCAAATTTCAAGGCAGCTGCAAGGTAAAACCTGAAACTGTACAAGCAATTAGCCCATGGTAATGTCTAATCACTGCTGGCATCTAAAAAAATATGAAACAGCGGGGATGTTTAACTTTGAAAACCAACTACTGCACAGATGCAGGAACTATGTTGAGGAAGTTTTCCTTGGCATATCCCCGCGAATTGTAAGAATTGGCTCAAAACATGGCAACATAAAGGCTGCAAAGCTGTAGAAGAAAGCGCTATGGTTCATCAGGTCAGCGTTGCAGTCCAAGCCTTAGGAAACCAAGGCGGCTGGGCTCCAGGGGAGCCGAGGAAGCGCCAGGTTTCCCAGTAGGAGGAAGGAGCCTTTTCCAGCTGCCCATTCCCAAGCGGGTCGCAGGAATCTGGAGCCAGCCCAGAAGGGAGAGGGGAGCAGCAGAAAGGAGCATCGTGGTGCAGTGGGGTCCTGCTGTTAGTAGGGATGAGGGTTTACCAATGTACAGAGAAAATGCAGAATTATTTTAATGCATTCAGCATTTTGTAACTGATGCATAACCTCCTACTAATCAGGGGGCTTAGCCATAGCCTCACCACATTAAAGAATTCTTCCTCATGTAGGGAGGAATTCTACCGGAATTCTGCAATTTCTACTGGAAATTGCAACTGTGTTATTTCGCTGTCTCCAGAAATATGTCTCTTAAGGAGATGTGCTCAAGGATTCAGAGATATAGCAGATGAGTCCATACTCCTTAAGATTAGCTGCTGGTCTTGCTGCTGGGAAGTGTTGGAAGAATTCAGGATTTCCTAATTAGAAGCTCAGAAAAGCAGGCATTAGGATTCAGAGGGCACTTAATACACATACACAGAGCCAGGGTCCACATCAACACACACAAGGAACATCTGCTTCACCATGGAAGACAACAGCCCCTAGCCTTAGGAAAAGGAACAGGGAGGGGGGAAGAAATCTGGGAATCCTTTCTGTTTCTCATGCAGCCCAGTGCCAGCACTGATCTGTGTCAGAGCACTCACCTCACATAGCACACTGAATCCATTTTCCTCACCCCTTCCTTTTCAAGAGCCTTTCCTCTATTGATTTAAATCAGTGTAGACTAATGAGATCAGTGAGGGTATAACAACATGCATCTGCACCAACTGCCAGCCCTAAGTTTTGAGATGAAGCAGGAAAACAAGAGCGGCAATAAGAATGCTAACTAAAACTGCATTAGCAAATACAGGAACAGTTAAATATTCTCTGCAAATCTCCTATCCATTTACCATTGGTACTTACCACCATGAATAGGAAAGTACTGGTATCCCAGAGTCAAAAGGCGTTTAGAGCAGGGGCACTTTAGGGGAAAAAAACAACCTGTGTGGCTCACCAGATTGTGCTTCATCATCCTTCCTCATCCTCCTCTAGAGGGGCTATGTTGGTGCTTGGATGAATCTCCATGTGCAAACTGGATCTTGAGTCCTCAAACAGTCACTCTGGAGAGAAAAACATATAAGAACAGAAGTTCTGCAACCTGCACTCACTCCAAAGAGCCTCCTCAACCGACTAATAGCAGAGGTTGAGGAGAAGAGACTTCAGTCATTAACAGTCTTAAAGCTTTCACTGTTGTCACCTTGTGCTCCTAGTGCCTGCGTCTTCCATCCTAGAACAGGTAAGCTGGATATCATTCTAGATAGGTGGAACATTCAAGACATTGGTCTCAGCTTGGATTTATATTGGTGGAGAATGATCTACATGCAGCTAGGTCTTTCCTAGCAGCAGGAGAATGAATAAGGTGACATCTCAATTTAACTACATCCTCTCTGAGCTCAAACAGAAAACATCTCAAAATCTGCCTCTGGAATCCTTCTAACTTGGTTAAATATAACATAATCACCAGAATCAAGAATTTCAGCCATCTCCTCTCCAGCCCAGGTGAGCATGTTTAACCAAGCCTGCTTTTCCTCAAGGCCTTCACAAGAGATAGGTGGGGTATTTGGTCTGCAAATCCAAGGACACAATCAAAAAACACATGGGCACGTGGAAAATATTCCCAGGTGGGAACTGGCCTGAGGCTCGGGTGTGAGTTGCTTACAGAGGAAAAATTAGTCAAGTGAGAATGAATAAGCCAAGAGGATCAAGTTGCTCTCAGAATAGGGTAAATAAAATGTCACAGGCTTGACATGGGTTGTTTCCTCATAATCAGTATGGGTCATTTCTTGAACTGATTGAAAGAAATGAAGTGAAATAGTTCAAAACTTTCTTATTTGATTTTGCAGCTTTATTTTCTATCCTTTTGGACTTTGAGGTTTCTTTTACCCCTGTTTCTTGGAAACTGTTATATTGGCATCCTTTTCCATCAACTGTCATAATTTTTTATGACTCAGTGAAGCTGAAAGTGGGCTTCAACTGATGTATTTTATGCCTTTTTTAGCAAAATAAATCTGGAAATCCATCTTGCAAGAAATTGTGTGAAGGGCTGCTGTGTATATAGTATTAACTTTCTTTAATCTGTCACTGGGCACATTTTCAATGCAGAGAAAAGGAGGTGGAGACTTAAGTCCTATTAACCTAATCCCTCACCATCACGTAAATCACAGAAGGAAAAGCCAGCTCCCACAAAACAACAAATCCAAAAGGTACACAGGTAAATCTGATGGTTCTACAAATCTGATGGGGTTTTGCTGAGCGAGTCAAAAAGTGCAGGTTCAAGGTTGGCTGAGCAGCAGTATTATGTTCTAGTCTAGCCCAACTGTCATATATTTAATCTCCAGTAATTAAACTTCTAAATGAATCCATTTCACAAAAGCTACAGTGCACAGAGTGAATTGGTGGGTAAATTTTCATAACCTCCTGTCTGACCCCAGATCTAGGTGGAGCCGCGTTTTGTGCAGTGGCCTGTGGAAGAGATAGAGATGTAACTGTCAAAATAAAGGTAAAACCAAAAGAAAAAATACAAAGAAGTCCCTTGGCTCGGAGTTTTCAAGTTCTTTCCTGTTAACTAAAAAAAATATTTTCTAAGAACACAGAACACATTGTGTTGCGGCAACCCCTGATTATAATATGATTAGGACACTGATTAGAAACTTATGATTAGAGGCAGAAAATACCACTGATAACATCTGTGTGCAAAATAAGAACTCATGGCATTGGGAGCAGTCTGTCACCCCGATTACTTGGTGCATTGGTTTTGGTGAAACAAGATGAATTTCATGGTGAAAATTCATCTCATCTCTGGTGAAACCAGATGAACTCTGTGATTCAACACAGCCACATCCAACCTAGGCATCCAGGGACAGGGGATGGTACCTGGGGCACGGACATGGTATGATGTTATGGCAAAAAGGCTTGTACAGTCCCTAAATGCTGCCTTTCCCAGGAATGCAGCATGGGCAACACCACAGATAGATGTAGTCTAACTTCCAGTGGTGCAGAAGAGCGGGAGGCTTTGCTGCAAAAGAGGCACAGTGACCTGAGTGCTAGAGAAACGCTTGGCCACACTTGCAGAGGTTGTTCTCTAAAAGAAGATTAAGAAATGCCTTGACTTTTGGGCATAAGGAACTTTGAGGAGAAAATACCATGTGCTGAAAGGCTGCCTAACCCATGGGGGAAGGCAGAGCAAGAATGACAGGGTACGGACTGAAGCCAGACAAATTCAGATGAGAAATAAGACATTGCATTCTCAGAGTGAGGAGGATTAACCTTTGAAACGAACCCTGTGAAGTGATAGATCATCCATCTCTTCGTATCTCTAAATCCAGACTGGATGCCTTCCTGCACGATGTGTGCAAGCCAAATACAGGTTAGGCAGGTTACTTGCCTTGCACAGGGATGGACGGATGAAATTTAACAGCCTGAGATACCAGGGGGCTGGTACAGATGGTCTATCTGCCCCCTCAGGTCTTAAACTCTCTTAATGTGTGACTCAATGAAACATGATACAGCCCCTCCAAGTCCTCAGGTCTCTGCATCACTGCTGCCTGCAGGTCATGTAGGATTCTCCCTTGCACAAGTTGCTCCGAAACACATGGCCCTGCTGCAGTGCTGTGCAGTGTGGAAACGTGTGGCAACACCTGGAGGTGGAGGACTGGCTCAGTTTGCTCCCCTGTGTGATAAAACCAGCCAAGGCTCATTGCTTATCCCAGCATGAGCCAACAGGTCTACGTGTCACACTGCCACTGGGCTCAGAAACACACAGAGCAGGACAGGAGGCTGGTAACATACTCAGAGAGTCAGAGCACAGAGCAAAAATGATGCTTTCTTCGTGATGCAGAATTGCAAACTCAAAAATCCTCTCATATGCCTAGAAAATCAGGCTTCTTTTAGTGTGGTGATCCAACCAACACATGGCAAGCAAGTCCTAATTCTCCTTCACTTTTTCCCCTCAGTTTTTATCTGTCCCATGTGCTGCTTTCTTCACATTTAGAAATATAGCTCTCATTTATCTGTATATTCATATTGCGCTTCTGGACACAGCTCTCCTGAATTACCCACCCTTTTATCTTCCTGTTTGAACTGTGTTCTGCAGCTCTGTTTCAGTTTTGCCGTTCATTCATCAGCATGAACAATTACTAAACAACTCGGGGAGCTGGCAGGCAGTGAGAAAACAAGCTCCATTTCTGCCCAGAGGGAAGAAAGATTTTATACAATAGCATGGCCTTTGTTTTGCATCCTTTGCCTGGGTGATGCGAGCGATGCGAAGGATATAACACACCCTGTGCCAAACCACTCGAGCTCGTTTTGGGTTGCAGCTGCCCTTGGGGTGTTTCTGACTGATATACAAGAAGATAAGCAGATCTACTTGCTGCCCAACCCTCCCCTGGACGCTGCTTAGTCAGCTCCCCAGATCCTGGCATGCCTGAGCGCGGAGCTGCCCTCCCCTTGGTCATTGCCATTTAATGGGGGATCCTTCCTGCTCACGCTGCGGAGCACGTTGTAGAATGACAAGCGAATTGGTGAGCAGAAAGGGATTGAACGGCTGTAAAACACGATGTCCTGTACGTGTCAGCATATTCTGCCTGTGTCTATGAAACAATAGTGCTTTGCTTCGGCTTTTTGTTTGTGTCCACAAAAGTGTTGGGTGTCTTGCTGCAAAGAAACTGAGCTTGGGTGTGTCGTATGGATGCAATTCCACCTCCCACGCATCCTGGGGATCTAACCTGTGCCACTTTCAATTATTTTATCTTTAACATTAACTCAATTCATTGGTAATTCCCAGCACTAGGAGATACAGAGCAGATGACTCTAGTCTTAGCTTTGCTTTGCAGATCTTGCTATTTTGTTCCTGAAGTTTATTTTACCTTGCAATTGTTTTTTGCATAGTAATCTGTATTTCATATTTTCCAGTGAACTATTATGCTAAAGTGAAATATCACTGCGGATTGAGTTAGAAATCCAGAAACAAAGTGTGAGAGAGGGTCGAGCTGCTTGCAGCCGCTCCACTGTCACGTCCAAGAAGTCAGAGCTGAGGAAACAGGATGGGCTACCCAGCCCGGGGACGCCGTCCAGGCCTTGGGCTTCCAAGAAGACTTGAATGGATCCACGGGGAGGAGCTTAGAGTTTTGTTGGTTTAACCCTCCAGCTGTTTAAAAACATTTCCTGTGCTCAGAACTTATCTCTGCTAAGCCAGCGTTCCTTGTTTTTTTTTTTTTTTTTTTTTAATTTTATCACAGTTTTTCTTATTGGGTTAATGAGCTGTCACAAAACAGCTGGAGGCATATAACTGCTCCAGCATGAAGGTTGGGGTTTAAAGGGCTGGACTTTGGGGCCAATTGCCCAGGAAAGGGGCCAGATATAGGATTTCACTTGGAAGCATACCCAAGAGATCCAGAGCTGGTTACAGGATCAATATCCACCATGAGGGATGGGCCGTGTTTAAGAGCAGCCGGAGATGGCCAGCAGATCAGATGAGGAGCTGGTCATAGTGTAGTGATATCAAACATCTGTTACGTGCCCTAGGGCAGCAGAGTCTGTAAAGATTTTCTTTTATTGCCCTGATTCTGCAAATATAAGAGGTCATCTGGAGAACACAGAGGAAAATGCCTGAAAATCTGAGGCCGTCACTGTTGGTCTAAATTAAAATCCTCCCTAAACAGTTGCAAGCTCTGTGAAATCCATCTTCTGTGCGCTGTGGGCTGGGTTTATGAATAGTCAAAATCAGAAGCCTCTTTTTCATTTTAAAAATACATTTGCAGGCACTCACCTAAATGCAAGAGACTCAGGTCAAAGACCTTTTTCCACTCAGGACAGGCCTTTTAGCTCACTCTTGCTTGAAGTGCTTAATCTGTATAAACAGTGAAGCATGTGCCAGATTAGAGAGCCCGTCAGCCTAATCTAGTAGTCAGAAGGTTGCGCTGCAACGAGGAAATCCCGTTTCAGATCTCCCAACCAAGCAGAACGGGGCCTCCTGTATTCCAGAGACATGTCGCAACCCCTGGACGCCTGTCCCTGCATCTCCCCTTTTGCCACTCACGTTTTCTGAGCAGAAAGTTCAGTCTGAGGAATGTCCACAACAGCACTATTGGAGATGGCACGTTTCCATTAATCAGTGTTGCACAATGAATGTTTGCTATCGTGGAACACTTCTGGCCAGCTCTAATCCAAATCAGCGCGGAGTAGATGGTGGCTTTGTCTCATTTCACATGCAAGTTTGAGATATTTTGACTTACAGTATTTGCTAAAAGCTGGTGTATCCAGTGTTTATTAGCAGTTAAGTAGTTATGTATTTCTTATCAGAAAAGGCAGCAGATTTTTTTTTTGTTCTCTCTGCTCATCCAATATCTTTCTATTGTTTGTTTTGATTTTAGAAAAGAAACATAATGAAGAAAAGTTCATCAAATGAAAAGTTTGCCAATGTTTTTCATGGAAATATTTGCCACTGGAGGTCAACTCCACATTTCCAAAAGTAATTTAATAACCCAAGTCTATCATATTGAAAATCCCCCTAGACTCTTAACAAGCTAGAATGATGTTCATAGGTCATTTTTAAAACATCAGCAAACTTTGAAGATGACTCCAGAATCCCCTCTGTGCTGTAGATCCTTGTTGGACAAATTGTCCCCAAATCTATTTATTTATATTTTTGCAGCATTATGAGAAAGCATAGGTTTATCTTGCTAGAAATGTGTAATTGCTGTCATACAACTACTCTGGTGTTCAGCAGAAAACAGCAACCTACAGTTTCAGAAGGGAAAAGAGAAGAGAGAGAGGAAAAGGAAATGTCTTTCCTTTTATTGAGGAAAGACACTTTACTCAGTATTGTTTAATATAAATATAAAATTAAAAATCAATTAAAACACAAAACTGTTTCAATTCAGTCGCACTGCTCAGTCCGCCTGTATGTGCATTTCTTGAATGTCTTCTGCATCTTTCAATATTGGCACTTTTCCAGTGACTTTTTTTTTTTAAACATGAGGAGACTTCACCCATTTTTTTTTGTCCAAAAATGAACATATTTAAACCAAGATGAAAGCCTTTTCCATGTGATATGAGCCTAATTTTTCAATGTGCAGCTT